>SJYT01035753.1:358826-426262 GCA_006410635.1 Cephalophus harveyi
GCGGCCGGCGGCAGGGCCCGGGCGGGCCGCCGACTCACCGTGCTGCTCCCACGGGCCGCGCGCTCGCGCTGTCAGCCCCGGGCGCGCGCGGGCGCGGGGCCGGGGCCGCCGCCTCAGCCGCCTCAGGCGCGGCGCCGCGGTCACGAGCGAGGGGCGCTGGCGCGGCCGCCCCGCAGCATGCTCAGCCGCCCGCGCGCGCTGTCTCCCGCGGCTGCTCCTCGCAGCGGCAGCTCCGCGCCCCGCCGGCTCCGGGTCTGCCGCTCGCGCCGCCGAAAATGGCGTCTCCGCGTCCCTCCCCCGGCTCGGCGCTCCCGCCCCATCATGCCGCGCGCCGCCGTGACGTCACCTCCCCGCCGCCGGGGGCGGGGCAGCCCGGGAGCCCGGGGCGGGGCGGGCGGAGCGCGCCTCGGGGATGGAGATGCGGCCCCCGGCCCGCCGCCGCGGGCAGCCCGTGGGTCGGGGAGGGGGCCCTCCTGGCGCGGCCCCGCGGGGGCACGGGGCAGAGCGGGGCCCGAAGAAGGCGCTGGCCGAGTGCGGCCGGTCAGCACCACGCCCGGGCCTTTCCCTCCTGGGCGCGGCCGGCTCGCGCTCTCACGTAGCAGGAATAATGTTTATTCCCATGCTTTATGTGCTCATTTAAATCTTTCCAGAACCCTCGAGGCGGGGTGAGCTGGGGGGGCTTTCGCCAGCCCCAGCAAAGGAAAGGGTCCAGAGGCGCTGGGATAAGCCAGGAGGCCGCCGGCCAGGAAAATCCAGCCTTCGGTGGAGACCTGGCTCCCAAGCCCCCATGCCCTGCCCATGGTCTCATTCCCTCCCCGCTGGGCCATCGGGTCTTAGAGGGCCCGAGCTCAAAGGCACTGTCCAGGCTCTCTCCGCGGCCTCCGAAGTCCTCGCAGGAACCGCACCCCAGGCTCATGAGCAGGGTGGGCTGCTTACTTAACCCCTACTTCCTGCCAAAATCAGAGATGCCACCTCTGCTGTCGGACCCCACCCGGCAGCCATCGCCAGGGCACACCCCTGGCCGCGCGGTGCCACGACCTCCAGCCCAGCCCGAAGGGCAGTACTTCCAGGTCAGACCACGCTGCTGGGCCCCATCCTGCGGCATCGCGGCTCTGCGGGCCTGACTCAGCAGCCAGCCCTGAGGACGTGCTGATTCAGTGAGCAAGGCTCAGCTTTCCTTGCCTGCCACCAGCTTGAGAGAACCCCATCCTCCCCACCCTACCCCCGTGCCTGCAGAGGTCCCAAGTGGCATGATTAACCGGGAGGGCTTTCGGCGCCAGCCCCACACCCCCCCAACCCCCCACACACTTGCTTTTGAACTGCTGAGCTTTTCAGATGTCACCACCCCAGCACCGGCAGCCATTTTAACCCTGCAGTTACTGAGTCACCCAGGGGGAAGTAAATGCTGCTAGATTTTCACAGGGAGATCCAGCTCCTTTGCTTTCATTTATAAACGCGAAGTTGAGCTAAAAGAGGGGACGCTCCCACGGTGACACAGCAGTTACTGGACAGAGAGAGATGAGCAGTTAATCAAACCCCTCCACACTCCCTTACCGGATCTGCCACGCTGCAGCTTGGGTGTAATCGGCTCCTCAACAGCCGCCTTAGACTGGGCATGTTGGGCAGCTGCAACCACCGTGCTACAGAGAAGGAGGAGCAGGCTGAGCAAGGCTTCCCCTCTGTCTGTGACTCTAGGCTCAGCGACTGTTCCTTCCACTCACCCATCACGGAAGCAAGTGAGGGACCTGGGATGCTCATGCCCTTTTCCGATGGGTGGCCAAGAATGGACGTCTTTACGACTGCTCAAGCACATCCCTCTGCATCCCCGCTGCCACCAAGCTGTTCAGGCCCTATTTTCTAGCTCTTTTATTCTCTCAACAAATACCTGTTGAACTGCCAGTGGTCCACATAAGGGCCAACAAGCATTGGTAAACAGGACACAGAAGATACCTGCCCTTGCTGGTGCAGTGCTCAATGATGCCCTGGTGGCTCAATGGTGAAGAATCCGCCTGCCAAGCAGGAGACACGGGTTCAATCCCTGGGTCGGGAAGATCCCCTGGAGAAGGAAGTGGCAACCCATTCCAGTATGCTTGCCTGGGAAATCTCACAACCAAGGGGAGCCTGGTGGGCTACAGCCCATGCGGTTGCAAGAGTCAGACAGGACTGAGAGACTCAGTACTCAGACACACACGATTGCCACTGGCAGAGGCAATGAACGCTGAGGCAGGCACGGGGACTGAGATCTACACAACAGGAGGGGGGGAGCCAACTGCAAAACTCCAGGCCAGAGTCTGCAGGCGGGGATGAATCGAAGTGAAGAGGAAAAAAGAGCAATCACCCACCATACCTGGGACCCTCCCGGAAGCACGGCGAGGCCCCCTCCTCTGGCAGCGGGGCGGGGCACCCATCCTCACCCAGGGTCTCCCACTGAGACCAGCCAGCGTCTGTCCGTCTGTCTGTCCTCCCTGAGGATCCTGGGCATCCCATCTCCAGTCCTCTGACTCTCACAGTGACTCCCAAGAGAAGTGCCGCTGTCTCCATTCTACAGATGTTGTAGCTGAGGCCCTGCATGTTCCGAGGTCTGCTTGCTGCCTCCCTGCTGCTGGGGAAGAGGCATTAATTGATCTTTAGGAATAAATGGCAGGCCCTGGGTCTCCGTGTGCACGCACCCGCAGAGCCAGGCAGTTGATGCCTTTGTGGTGGGGAAGCCTCTGCAGGGGCGGCAAAGCCTTCATCTGTCCTTCCCATAAACCTGGAGACAGGCAACAAGTCTGCACATCCCTGTAGCCAACAGCCTGCCAGACCAGCCTGGGTCCTGGAGGGGTGGAGCTGTACCTGGGGGGCCAGCAGGCACCCCACCCCATAGGCAGGACTAGGGGTTCCCCCCTCCTCACTGCCCGGTGAGTGATCTGTTCCAGGAGGGCAGCCGTGGCCGCCACCTCCTCCTGTCTGCCCTGCCCTCTGCCCTCGTCTGCTTCTGTCTCCCTTCCACCTTCCACGCCCCTGTTCTAACACCTGAGACATCAACAGGCAGCCTGTAGGTCGAGACAGAGGCTGGGAGTTGGACCATAGGCTGTGCCTGCTGTACAGCCCCCAGGGCCCAGATAGAGCAGTGACTGAGATCCCTGGTCAATGAAGAGTGGGGAAAAAAAAAAAAAACATGATAAATGCTAACCTCCTGCTATTTGGAGTCACTGAGGCATCACAGGCTAGGAGGGTTTTGTTCAGTTCAGTCGCTCAGTCATGTCCAACTCTTTGCAGCCCCATGGACTGCAGCACGCCAGACCTCCCTGTCCATTACCAACTCCCGGAGCTTACTCAAACTCATGTCCATTGAATCAGTGATGCCATCCAACCATCTCATCCTCTGTCACCCTGTTCTCCTACCTTCAGTCTTTCCCAGCATCAGAGTCTTTCCCAATGAGTCAGTTCTTCACATCAGGTGGCGAAAGTATTGGAGCTTCAGCTTCAGCATCAGTCCTTCCAATGAATATTCAGGACTGATTTGCTTTAGAATGGACTGGTTGGATCTCCTTGCAGTCCAAGGGACTCTCAAGAGTGTTCTCCAACACCACAGTTCAAAAGCATCAGTTCTTCAGCGCTCAGCTTTCTGTACGGTCCAACTCCCACATCCATACACGACTACTGGAGCCAGGATTTATTGAGAACCACTGATGTCTGGTGCAAGGTTGGGCAATGGGAGAACGCCCCCGCACAGGGAGCCCAGGGCCTGCAGGAGCTGAGAGAGGAAGCTAGGCGAGGAGGGTGAGCCAGGTGAGCCAGGGATCAGGGGACCCCTGCAAGAGGGGCATTCACATGGCAACTGGTATCGCCCCAGTGGAGGAACTGCAGGAAGAGAAGCGTGGTGCCCAACACACCACACAGCCTTCTGTCTCCAGTGGACAGTGGGGCCTGCCTTTACCACGGTTTTGAAGCATCCATCTTTTTATTGAAAATGTCTGTGGTTGTCTGTGTCCAGAGGCAGCCCTTTGGGGGAGACCGGGATCAAGGGTTTCCCTTTGATCCTGCGGGGTCTTCAGAGGTGGAGGGAGGAGGCGGCGGCCCCAGTCCCGTGAGGGCCTGAGAAGGAGGAAGGGAGGGAGGGAGGAAGGGGTTAGGGAGCCGGCCTGCCCGGGAGGGGCCGGGAAGCGGTACTTGGGTAGCGACCCGGCCCAGGCCGTAAGGGCGTTGCTCCCGCAGAGGGACAGGGAGCGGGGAGGGTATATACAGGCCGTGCAGCCAGGACCCCCAATTCTCCCGGCCCCACCGCGCGCGCCCCTAGCCTGGGCACCGCCCGCCAGCCCAGCCGGAGCAGCCTGGTCATTCTCGGGCTTTCTCCCGGCTGGCGCACCCGTGCGGGGAGGCAGCCTGGCATCCAGACCCACCGGGTGGATCCCTGAGCGGCCAGCCTCGCTCTCCGCGGCAGGTCACACCCTCTCGGGCTTCGGTTCTGAAAATGGCATTTATCAGATTTCCAGGGGCTTTTCCTTTAAAGAACCTGCGCTGCCGGCTTCAACTGAGCTTTGGGAACGGCTGGCTCAGACAAATGGGAAAACAGCGGGCTCGCCGGGTGGGAAGGGACCCTGGGTGGGGCGGGGGGCGAGAAGGCAAGGGGAGCTGCAGGGAGAAGCTCCGCCCTCTCGTTTTGGTTTTTTGTTGTGTTTGTTCTGATGTGGAGCCTGGCTTCTGCTGGAGAAGTCCGAGCCTGCAGGAGTGCCCCGGGCCCCCTGCATTCCTGAATGCTGAGTGCAGTTCATGATTTCTTTCTATTTTAGGAAAAACCTATACAACGTAGGATGCACACGTCTTTTTTTAAATTTTATTTTGTTTATGTATTCGGGCGGGCCCAGTCTTAGTTGCAGCAGGCGGGGTCTTCCCTGACGCATGGGACCTAGTTCCCTGACCAGGGTTCAAACCCTCGCCCCCTGCCCTGGGAGCGGGGAGTCTTAGCCACTGGACCTCCAGGGAAGTGCTCGCACGCGTCTTAAGGAGACCGTTTGGTGCCTTCTAGTACATGCTCACAGCTGCGCCACTGAAAGCCCCATCAGAAAATGGAAGCCTCCCATCACAGCACAGAATGCCCTCACGGGCTTCCCGGCAATCGCCCCACCATTGTGCTTTGCTGTCTCCTGCGGTTTCACTGTGATGAGCTTTGGGTGCGCAACCGTCCTGCCTGAAAGGGGGCCACAGGGTGTCCGTGTGTGTGCCTGGCACGTTTCCTGCAGCGAGTAGTGTGCACCCGGTGGGTGCCTTCCTCCTGTTGGCGGGACTTGGGCCGCTCCCACTTCATTTACTGTGAATGACTCTGATCTATCCTTTCTCCTGGAAGGCTTTGGGGAACATGTTGTTGTTGCCCAGGCGTGTCCAACTCTTCGAGACCCCAAGGACTGCAGCACACCAGGCTCCTCTGTCCTCCACTATCTCCCAGAGCTTGTTCAAACTCATGTCCATTGACTCGGTGATGCCATCCAAACATCTTGTCCTCTGTCGTCCCCTTCTCGTCCTGCCTTCAATCTTTCCCAGCATCGGGGTTTTTTCCAATGAGTCAGCTCTTTGCATCACATGACCAAAGTATTGGAGCTTCAGCTTCAGCATCAGTCCTTCCAATGAACATTCAGGGTTGATTTCCTTTAGGATGGACTGGTTTGATCTCCTTGCAGTCCAAGAGACTCTCAAGAGTCTTCTCCAGCACCACAGTTGGAAAGAAATGGAGGACATACATTTTCCTTTCTCAGGTGAATACCTAGGACTGGAACTGCTGGGTTATAGAGCAAGGGGCATGTTTAGTTTTATAAGAAACTTCCAGACCTTCTTCCTTTGTGACTGGCCATTTTACACCCCAGCGTATGAGCATTCCACATGTGGCAACCTGCTAGTCTAGTACCCTTGAAAAGATGGCTTGGAACAGAGGGCACTCATACCTCCCAGCAGGAATCCCCAGGGGCGCCCCACCTGGATCACGGTGGGGTGATACTGGCTAAGCAGAGATGGCTGCTGGGAGGCCTCAGGCCTCCTGCAGGAAGGGCCACAGTTCCTCAGGGACAGCCAGCCCCCAGGTGCAAAGTCCCTTCAGGAGACATCCTGTAGGCCACAGATTCTGCTGTTAAAAACCAATGATTAAGGATTTCCCTGGTGGTTCAATGGCTAAGACTCCCAGTGCACGGGGCTCGTGTTTGATGGTCAGGGAACAAGATCCTGCTACAACCAGGAGTCCACAGGCCACAACTGAAAGATCCCCAGGGCTGCAACTAAGACCCGATGCAGCCAAAAATAAGTAAATATTTTTTTAATGATTATAAACACTGGAACATGTGCTCCAAAGCTGCAGGAACTGGAGGTGTGGTGTGGTGCAGAGTGAGGAGGCGGCACGAGCCATCATCTCAGGGGAAAAGATGGGTGGCAGCTGGGTGGTTTTAGGACCAGCCCCCCTGCAGGCCCAGCCTACAGTTTCCATAGATGGCAGCCTCAGTCTCTACCCACCCCCACCCCCACCCCACCGCCACTACCACCATATTCTTCTTACCAAGTGACTTTGACCTTCCTCCCAATGAAGATAGTGTCTCTGTCCCCTCCCTTTGAATCAGAGCCGGCCTGCACTACAGTGAAGATCTTGGTTTTTTTGTACAGTTCTTCTGTGTACTCTTGCCACCTCTTCTTAATATCTTCTGCTTCTTTTAGGTCCCTACCATTTTTGTCCTTTATTGTGCCCATCTTTGCATGAAATGTTCCCTTGGTATCTCTAATTTTCTTGAAGAGAGCTCTAGTCTTTCCCGTTGTATTGTTTTCCTCTATGTCTTTGCATTGATCGCTGCAGAAGGCTTTCTTATCCCTCCTTGCTATTCTTTGGAACTCTGCATTCAAATGGGTCTATCTTTCCTTTTCTGCTTTGCTTTTCACTTCCCTTCTTTTCACAACTATTTATAAGGCCTCCTCAGACAGCCATTTTGCTTTTTTGCATTTCTTTTTCTTGGGGATGGTCTTGATTCCTGTCTCCTGTACAATGTCATGAACCCCCATCCATAGTTCATCAGGCACTCTGTCTATCATATCTAGTCCCTTAAATCTATTTCTCACGTCCACTGTGTAATCATAAGGGATTTGATTTAGGTCATACCCGAATGGTCTAGTGGTTTTCTCCACTTTCTTCAATTTCAGCCTGAATTTGGCAATAAGCCTTTGACTGTGTGGGTCACAATAAACTGTGGAAAATACTGAAAGAGATGGGCATACCAGACCACCTGACCTGCCTCTTGAGAAACGTGTATGCAGGTCAGGAAGCAACAGTTAGAACTGGACATGGAACAACAGACTGGTTCCAAATAAGAAAAGGAGTACGTCAAGGCTGTATACTGTCACCCTGCTTATTTAACTTATACGCAGAGTACATCCTGAGAAACGCTGGGCTGAATGAAGCACAAGCTGGAATCAAGATTGCTGGGAGAAGTATCAATAACCTCAGATATGCAGATGACACCATCCTTATGGTAGAAAGTGAGGAAGAACTAAAGAGCCTCTTGATGAAAGTGAAAGAGGAGAGTGAAAAAGTTGGCTTAAAGCTCAACATTCAGAAAACGAAGATCATGGCATCCGGTCTCATCACTTCATGGCAAATAGATGGGACAACAGTGGAAACAGTGGCTGACTTTATTATTCTGGGCTCTAAAATCACTGCAGATGGTGATTGCAGCCATGAAATTAAAAGGTGCTTACTCCTTGGAAGGAAAGTTATGACCAACCTAGATAGCATATTAAAAAGCAGAGACATTACTTTGCTAACAGAGGTCCGTCTAGTCAAGGCTATGGTTTTTCCAGTGGTCATGTATGCATGTGAGAGTTGGACTATAAAGAAAGCTGAGTGCAGAAGAATTGATGCTTTTGAACTGTGGTGTTGGAGAAGACTCTTGAGAGTCCCTTGGACTGCAAGGAGATACAGGCATTCCATCCTAAAGGAGATCAGTCCTGGGTGTTCATTGGAAGGACTGATGCTGAAGCTGAAACTCCAATACTTTGGCCACCTGATGTGAAGAGCTGACTCATTTGTAAAGACCCTGATACTGGGAAAGATTGAGGGCAGGAGGAGAAGGGGACAACACAGGATGAGATAGTTGGATGGCATCACCGACTCGATGGACATGGGTTTGGATGAACTCCGGGAGTTGGTGATGGGCAGGGAGGCCTGGCACGCTGCGTTTCATGGGGTTGCAAAGAGTCGGACACGACTGAGCGACTGAACTGAAGTGTGCTACAGTGGAAGTGACGCTGTGTGACTCTGAGAAGCCAGCTCTCACGGGCTGATCCTGCCTCTGCCTGGCTCTCTTGGGAAGCTCACTCTCAGCACCTGGGAAATAGATGCATCTGGGAGGCCTGAGCGCTTCCCAGGTGAGACCGCACAGAGCAGCCTGCGTAGACGGTCAGCTGACAGCATCACCTTCAGACGTTTGAGTGCAAAGGCCTCCAGACGGTGCAGGCCGCAGCGCTGGTGTCCCCCAGCCCCTGAGCCGTTCAGGAGCACGGACAAGCCACCCCAGGTGTGCGTGCCCAGCCCAGACCCTTGGCCAGGCTGGCCGTGAGCACAGAGCACTGTGTTGTGCCGCTGAGTTTGGGAGTGGTTCGTTCCCCCAGCAGGACTCTATTCCTCCAGTGCTCACGGCCCTTTGGGAGCCCTGACACCCGGGGACGGCCAGGGGCGGCCCTGAGGGCCCTCAGCACCACCTACAAGGCCCCTCCCTGCGCACAGCTGCGGTGAGGCCCTCCTGGTGGACACGGAGCCTTAATGGCAGAGGGCGGGAGGGAGAGGAAGAGGAGGCGCTGCGTGCAGTCCTGAGCTGCCCACCCGCCTCTGTGATCAGGAGATTCCTGCTGGAGTCCAGAGATCCGGACCCGGCTGCGCCTGTGAGGTGGAGATAATCACGCTGCCCACCTGCCCCTGTGAAACTTGGGAGGAGCCCGTGGGTGGGAGAGGTCTCAAGAGTGCCAGTCCTGTGTTTCACCCTGATCCCCGGGCACCACTGACCAGTGGCCATGAGAGAGCCCCTCACCTCTCATCCATCCGTAATGCCTGGCCCGGGCTTCAGCAGGATTCCATCTCCCAGGTCCCAAGCTCCCCGGTACCAGCCTCTGGGAGAACACCTCAACTTGAAAGGGAAAGTGTCAGTCGTGTGTCTTTGCGACCCCATGGACGGTATCCCGCCAGGCTCCTCTGTCCATGGGATTCTCCAGGCAAGAATACTGGAGTGGGCTGCCGTGCCCTCCTCCAGGGGATCTTCCTGACCCAGCAAGCGAACCCGGGTCTCCTGCCGTACAGGCAGAGTAAGACGACGGGAGCCTGCTGCCGCCGGACGGGGGACAGAATGGAGGCTGGGGGCAGGTCCTCTGTGCAGGGGGCTCCCGGAGCTCACGCAGGCGTTTCCCTCTGGGGGTGGGGTGCGGTGGGGAACCGCCAAGCAGTCCTCCAAGCAGACCTCTGCTCTGGCTCAGCCAGTCAGGTTTGTTGGACCCTCAGGCCCCATGTCCCTGCCTCCAGACTGGCTTCCGTCCTTCCATCCCCAAACCCCTGGCTGCCAGACACGCCAGACTATGTATGAAGTGAGACTGCAGGCGCCGTTGACGAACGTTTTCTCTCTTCGTGGATTTCTTGGTCCCCACTTGACTGGGTGAACTCACTCTCACCTTTGGGAGAAGAGGGCCCGTTATTCCGTCCCATGAGAGTCACCTGCTTGTCGGCCCAGCTGGGACCACATGACCCGAGAAATGTCCAGGACGAAGGGCATGGGGCACGGGGGGCAGAGGCCAGTCGGAGTGGACCTAGAGGAGTGGCACCCCCCACCCCTCCACGATGGCCGCCGCGCTGGTCCCGAGTGCAGGGGGGAAGCCCAGGCTGGCAGAAACCCTGGAGCCAGCAGACCCAGCCGCCGCACCCAGGGAGGACTCTCAGCCCTGGGGTGGGCCTCTGTCTGTGCCAGCCGCCCCCTCCCCAACGCAGCTCTGCAGGACAGAGCGGGGGAGGGACAGGCACTGAACAGGGAACTGTGCGAAGGGACACGTCACAGCAAGGGCTGCCAAGGAACGCACTGGCCTTCCGAAGAGCCGAGGTGAGCTCACCTGGGCTGGGCTGTGCCGGCCCCTCTAAGCCGCACCCAAGGCCTCTCGCTTCATCCAGCACCGTGACCCCATCTGCAGAGAAGCTCAGAAACCACAGACCACCTCATCCCGTGTTCTGGCACACCCATTCCCCAAGAGCCAGCCAGGGCAGGAAGCACGATCCCACTTCACAGGTGGAGAAGCTGAGGCTCAAGAGTGGAAACTGGCCACAAAGCCTCAACTGAGGTCTAGTCCCTGGAGCCCAAGCCGCGTGCCCACTTGGCTGCTGCAGCGAGAAGGACTGAAGCCTCTGCCCACGTTTCTGCCTCTGAAGATTAGATTCAGGAAGAGGCTTCTGGTAGGGCCTCTGGAAATTTTCATTTATTGATTCATTCGAGAAGCTGCTGATCCATCAGACAATCGATCTCGCTGTCCTTTTCCAGGGCTGTAAATCGACCCAGTCTCATCCCGAATGCGGTGCGTTCTCCTGCCCGCCTCCTCACTCACCATAAGTCTGGAGCCCGTCAGAGTATGTTTTCTGTGGTGGCCAGAACAAAAGGCCACAAACCAGGGGCCTTTAAGCCCGGAAAGGGGCTCTCTGGAGGTCAGAGGTCGCTGAGGTGCAGGCGCGGCTGCCTCCCTCCGCATTCTGTCGCAGGCCTCTCCCCGGCTTCTGGCGGCTCCCGAGGCCCCTGCTTGAAGACGCTGCGTCAATCAGTCGTGTGTCTTTGCGACCCCATGGACGGTATCCCGCCAGGCTCCTCTGTCCATGGGATTCTCCAGGCAAGAATACTGGAGTGGGCTGCCGTGCCCTCCTCCAGGGGATCTTCCTGACCCAGCAAGCGAACCCGGGTCTCCTGCCGTACAGGCAGAGTAAGACGACGGGAGCCTGCTGCCGCCGGACGGGGGACAGAATGGAGGCTGGGGGCAGGTCCTCTGTGCAGGGGGCTCCCGGAGCTCACGCAGGCGTTTCCCTCTGGGGGTGGGGTGCGGTGGGGAACCGCCAAGCAGTCCTCCAAGCAGACCTCTGCTCTGGCTCAGCCAGTCAGGTTTGTTGGACCCTCAGGCCCCATGTCCCTGCCTCCAGACTGGCTTCCGTCCTTCCATCCCCAAACCCCTGGCTGCCAGACACGCCAGACTATGTATGAAGTGAGACTGCAGGCGCCGTTGACGAACGTTTTCTCTCTTCGTGGATTTCTTGGTCCCCACTTGACTGGGTGAACTCACTCTCACCTTTGGGAGAAGAGGGCCCGTTATTCCGTCCCATGAGAGTCACCTGCTTGTCGGCCCAGCTGGGACCACATGACCCGAGAAATGTCCAGGACGAAGGGCATGGGGCACGGGGGGCAGAGGCCAGTCGGAGTGGACCTAGAGGAGCGGCACCCCCCACCCCTCCACGATGGCCGCCGCGCTGGTCCCGAGTGCAGGGGGGAAGCCCAGGCTGGCAGAAACCCTGGAGCCAGCAGACCCAGCCGCCGCGCCCAGGGAGGACTCTCAGCCCTGGGGTGGGCCTCTGTCTGTGCCAGCCGCCCCCTCCCCAACGCAGCTCTGCAGGACAGAGCGGGGGAGGGACAGGCACTGAACAGGGAACTGTGCGAAGGGACACGTCACAGCAAGGGCTGCCAAGGAACGCACTGGCCTTCCGAAGAGCCGAGGTGAGCTCACCTGGGCTGGGCTGTGCCGGCCCCTCTAAGCCGCACCCAAGGCCTCTCGCTTCATCCAGCACCGTGACCCCATCTGCAGAGAAGCTCAGAAACCACAGACCACCTCATCCCGTGTTCTGGCACACCCATTCCCCAAGAGCCAGCCAGGGCAGGAAGCACGATCCCACTTCACAGGTGGAGAAGCTGAGGCTCAAGAGTGGAAACTGGCCACAAAGCCTCAACTGAGGTCTAGTCCCTGGAGCCCAAGCCGCGTGCCCACTTGGCTGCTGCAGCGAGAAGGACTGAAGCCTCTGCCCACGTTTCTGCCTCTGAAGATTAGATTCAGGAAGAGGCTTCTGGTAGGGCCTCTGGAAATTTTCATTTATTGATTCATTCGAGAAGCTGCTGATCCATCAGACAATCGATCTCGCTGTCCTTTTCCAGGGCTGTAAATCGACCCAGTCTCATCCCGAATGCGGTGCGTTCTCCTGCCCGCCTCCTCACTCACCATAAGTCTGGAGCCCGTCAGAGTATGTTTTCTGTGGTGGCCAGAACAAAAGGCCACAAACCAGGGGCCTTTAAGCCCGGAAAGGGGCTCTCTGGAGGTCAGAGGTCGCTGAGGTGCAGGCGCGGCTGCCTCCCTCCGCATTCTGTCGCAGGCCTCTCCCCGGCTTCTGGCGGCTCCCGAGGCCCCTGCTTGAAGACGCTGCGTCACTGCAGCTTCTGAGTCCGTCTGTCTGTGCACAGCCTTCCCTGTGCATCTTGGTTTCCTCTCCTCCCCTTTCTATGGACACCCTTAAATCCAGGATGATCTCTTCCTGATATCCTTATCCTAATGACCTCTGCAGAGCCTCTGCTTCCAAATCAGGTCACCATCCCAGGTAGGAAGGGCTGGGATCTGGACGCGCCTCTTGGGGGCCACCAGGACAGTCAGGCTCTTCACAGAACCAGGAGACTCAAGTGAGCCACCCTGACTTTTAAAATTGTCCGGCAGCCACAGTTAAAAAAAAAAAAAGGTGAAAAGAAGCAGGGGAAACTAAACTTACGAAGATAGATATATTATTGTTCTTTCTTCAGCAAATCAGAAAAAAAATTATTGCTTTCAATTGGGGCAAAACATGTTGCTGCTGTTTAGCCACTCAGCCATGCCTGACTCTTCGACACTCCGTGGGCGCCAGGCGCCTCTGTCTTCTGTTATCTCCGGAGTTTGCTCAGACTCATCCCCATTGAGCCGGTGATGCTGTCTAACCATCTCACCCTTGGCCGCCCCCTTCTTCTTCTGCCCTCAATCTTTCCCAGCGTCAGGGTCTTTTTCCAATGAGTCGGCTCTTTGCATCAAGTGGCCAGAGTATTGGAGCTTCAGCTTCAGCATCAGTCTTTCCAATGAATATTCAGGGTTGATTTCCTTCAGGATTGACTGATTTGATCTCCTTGAAAAACAGACACACTAAAATATTTTCTGTTAGCTACCATAGGTGTACAGTTCAGGAATATGAAGTACATTCGCATTATTGTGTGACCATTGCCATGGGACTTTTTCATCTTCCCGGGCTGAAATTCTATACCCACTGGAACGATAACCTCGCCTCCTGCAGCCCCTGGAAGTCACTGCTCTGCTTCCTGTCTCCGGGAGCTTGAAGACTGCACATACCTCTCATAAGTGGAATCACACAGAATGCGTCCTTTTCTGTCTGGCGTATTTTACTTTATATGCTGTCCTCAAGGTTTATCCATGTTATAGCCTCTGTCAGAATTTCCTTTTCTTCTAAATTTTAATTAATTTATTTGGCTGCACACAGGATCTTTAACCTTCACTGTAGCATGTAGGATCTTAGTTTCCTGACCACGGATCGAACCCAGGCCCCCTGCAGTGGAAGCACAGTCTTAGCCCCTGGAACTCCAGGGAAGTCCCAGAATTTCTTTTAAGGCTGTTTAATATAGCCCCTTGGACTGCAAGATCAAACCAGTCAATCCTGAAGGAAGTCAACCCTGAATACTCATTGGAAGGACTGATGCTGCAGCTGAAGCTCCAATACTTTGGCCACCTGATGCAAAGAGCCAGCTCATTGGAAAAGACCCTGATGTTGGGAAAGGTTGAAGGCAGGAGGAGAAGGGGACGACAGAAGAAAAGATGGTTGGATGGCATTACCGAGTCAAGAGATGTAAGTCCATAAGTCCGAGCAAACTCCGGGAGATAATGAAGGACAGGGAAGCCTGGAGATAATGAAGGACAGGGAAGCCTGGCGTGCTGCAGTCCATGGGGTCACAAAGAGTCAGACACGACTGAGTGAACAACAGTAAATCTATCTTACCGAACCCGATATATCTAAGTACCACTTCAGCACGTAATCTACTGGACAGATGAAAAGCTATGAGATGGTTTGCGCTCCTTTTCTCACACCAAGTCTGGAGTCTGGGGCGCAGCGCAGGCTCAGAGCACAGCTCAGCTCAGCCTGGCCACATCTCCAATGCTCGTGGCCCTGTGGCCTCAGCTGCAGCGCTTCTTGCCAGACAGACATCCTGGGAAAAGCTGGGTGGCTGTGGCTGGCTCGGAGCATCTCCTGGATCCCTGCCCCACTCGGCCAGGTACTGACTCCCCTGAGCAGCCCACCTGTCCTCCCAGGGACACAGCCTCTTGCTCCCCCTCCTCAGTTCTCAGCTCTGTCCTACCCCACACGCTGCTGAGCCCACACTCACACATTCTGACCGCCAGCCCCCGGGACCAGAGAAGGAAGAACACTGCTCACCGCACCTCCTGGCCTGGCACTAAGGACTTCCTGTGATGACGGAAATGTTTCAAAGCTGTGATGCTCGACACAGTAGCATCCGATAAGGGCTAGGGCAACCGAGTACTAGCTGAAGCTCCAATACTTTGGCCACCTGATGCGAAGAACTGACTCATTGGAAAAGACTGATGCTGGGAAAGATTGAAGGAAGGAGGAGAAGGGGGTGACAGAGGATGTGGTGGCTGGATCACCGACTCAATAAGTTTGAGCAAGTTTTGGGAGGTAGTGAAGGACAGGGAAGCCTGGCACACTGCAGTCCAGGAGTTCGCAAAGTCAGACACGACTGAGCGATTGAACAAGTGCAACTGAGGGACTGAGTTTTAACTTCACTTTATATTTACTGAAATGTAAAGAGCCACACTTCTTGCTTCTTCGCCTTTTGGCTAAGATCAAAGGCCTTCCCTGTGGCTCAAATGGTGAAGAATCTGCCTGCAATGCAGGAGACCCGGGTTCCCTCCCTGGGTCAGGGAGATCCCCTGGAGAAGGACATGGCAACCCACTCCTGTTCTGGCCTGGAGAATTCCATGGACAGAGGAGCCCGGTGGGCTACAGTCCACGGGGTCGCAGAGTCGGACACGACTGAGCAACGAACACACAAAAAGCCACAAACGGCCGGTGGCTCCCGGACTGGACAGGCTACCTCACGCCACCTTCCTTGCCACCCTGAGTCCTGGCAGGAGCTTAGCGGCGTGTCGGCCCTGGCCACCAGCAGAGTGATCAGGCCATGGCCTTCCTTGCTCAGAGCCCTCCATGGCTCCCCCCTCACACTCAAGGGAACAGCCGGGGTCAGTGTGGTGGCCTGCCAGGCCCTGGCCTACCTCTCCAAACCGTCGCCCCCGTGGTTTCCGCTGCCCCACTACACTGGCCACCCCGCGGCTCCTGGCTCTGCCGGGCCCCCTGCAGCCCCAGGACCTGTCACTCCTGCCCAGATCTGGGTCAGGCGTCTTTGCCATCCGCTCCCTCCCGAACCTTCACCTGCTTATTTTCCCAGCGCTGAGCATCGGGTGACCTTACTGCATACATGTCTGCCCCTCCAGGGTTCCTGCCAGCTCTGTTCACAGATGGCCCCCCTCCCCGCAGCAGCCTTGTGCACCAGGCCCTGAACAGGACACCTCCAATCTGGGCTCTCAGCATTCTTCCTCCCTGCTGGGGCGCGGGCCCAGGACCTGGCCAGGCCAATCAGAGCAGGTCTGATTCCAGAGTGCCCTGGGTACAGGGGCCCGCCTGGACCCTGTGCCCCTGGGGGCCGCTGGGGCCCTCCGAGGGCTGCTCCGAGGATGCCAGGCAGCCATCTGAATGAAGCTCCAAGAGCCGTGCCCAGCAGGAAGTAACACCGGCTCACTATTGTCATCACTCAGTCAAGGGGTCCAGGGCTACATTGCTCTCGCTAGCACGTCTGTGTGGCCAAGGCCGACCCTGCGCCGGGCAGCGTGGGGAGCCAGGCAGGGGTTGGGCATGACGACAAGGAAGAAGGCCGCCTGCCCTGGACGGGGCAGTCACGTCCCCTGGTGACCTCTGGGCCCACGTCTCAGATTCTGGAGCTTGGGCCCAGATGCAGCGGGGCTCTGGCTGACAGGAGGCCCCCCCCACGGTGGGGGAGCTGTCTGTGCAGGTGGCTCGGCAGGTGTCCCGTGAGGGGACGCCTCCCAGCCAGGGCTGTACTTGGCGCCTGACCACTATGGCTAGGCCTGGGGAGGCAGCACACACCAGGAGGCTCCTTTCTTTTGAAAACAGAAGTCTTTGCCTTCTGCTTTTCCCAGCAGATGGGCCCCGCTGTTACAAGCCAGTGCCTGCAGCTGCGGCCGGAGCTCTGAGATGAGGCTCGTCCACTCGGGAGGGGGGCGCTCTGCACAGCGGTCAGGCTTCCAACAAGGGCGCTCACGGAGGTGAGTCTCCTCAGGGCAGGGATGGTGGGGATCAAAGCGCGGGCTCATTCAAGGAGGGGTGACCCTGGAAGACCCCCGTATGTGCCAGCTACCTACAAGCACCTCCCGCTGACTCCCGCTGGTGCTGGGGCTCGGCTTCCTGTCCCCCTCCCCCAGGGAGGCGGGAGGTGCTCGCGAACTGGGCCTTTGGATGTTATTAGGCGCTAACTTCTGCATTTGTGAGGAGCCTGGTCAGTGCTGGGCACTGTCCTCCCACACACACCTGCAACAAGCCCAGGGGCTCTGCCAGGTGAGACACTGCAGCCAAGGAGGCTGAGGCCGGGCCGGTCTCCCCGGAAGGCTCCTCAGTGCAGGCCGGCACACAGCCGCCCCTCAGGCCCTCCGGAGGCAGCCGGTCCAGTACATGGTGAGGCTTACGACAAGGAAAGATGGCTCACTCAAGGAGTCTTTACCACTAGCGCCACATGTAAATAAACGTAATTAAAATTTACTTGATAAACAAGGATTTACTATAATGGGAAATAATAAAAGACTATAGGTATACATATATGTATGTATAATCGAATCACTTTGCTGTATACCTGAAACACAGCATTAGAAATCAACTGGACTTCCATAAAAATTTTATTTGCGTTTATTTGTGACCTAAAGTAACATTTAACACAGTCATTTCATTTTAAATATTTAAGAACTGAAGAAAGAGGAAAACAGCCCTGACATTTCTTGTTAATTCACTCAGCATTTAAGAACCTAGCAACACAGTTTACACCAGTCAAGTAGCCGCTTGGCATTAAGCTATCACAAGGACAGCATACGGTTGCTGTGCTCCAACCACGCCTAAGACCCGCGCTGCTACAGCGCCTCTCGAGTCCGCACTGCCTAACCGCCGTGGGATTTATGTCAAGTGCAAACGCCTGGAGGCTCACTCAGGACTCTGGGCACCGGGACTGGGGGTGCTCTGCACCGTGGCCCCCCGCCACTGGCCCCCTGTCACGGGGGTGTCGAGACACCCGTCGTCCCCTCCCCACCCCCCAGCCCAGGACGTGGCCACTGTGGGCGCGGTTGCTTCAGATGGTTCTCAAAGCAAACTTGCCTTTCACAGTTTTTAATTACAAAGTCTAAGAACCATGCACGCTTTTTGTCTGAAATAGAACCTGCTTTTGGCTCATGCTGAAGTCACTCTTTATTTGGCGACGGTGGGTCTCGGCTTCGGAGCCTGGGCTCTCCGCCGGGGCTGCAGGCTTCTCTGGTGAAGTGCACGCGCTCTTCTCTCACTGTGACGAGGTCACTCTTGAAGCATCCTGGGAACCACGGGGGCAGCAGCAGCTCCCGGCCCCAGCCCCCAGGGGCTCAGGCGGGGCCAGAGCCTCAGTCTCTGCCCGGCCCCGCGTCGCCCCGCCACCCCGAGGCCCCAGCCTGGGGACACAGCAGCTCCGGCAGTCGGGCTTTCTCCAGTGTGGAGGCCCACGGGGCCTGTTCCTGGAGACCTCTGGCTCCTACCTGTTACTTGCCCCTGACCCTTGCCCACAGCTTACCTGACTAAGGTTCTGTCCCTTGGAACCTCAGGAGGCCTGCCCCGAGGAGGCAGACTATGACCCATGCAGGAAGAGCTGTGGAGGGAAGACGTTCTCGGACAAAACAAATACAGGGAGTGCGTCACCGGGCCACCAGCTGAAGCCCAGGATGCATTTGCTCAGTGAGCCCATAAATCAGCTGTCGAGAGGTCCAGGCTAACCGCCGGGACCTCAGCGTCTCAGGGTGTCTCAGGACACACCCGCGTCTACACGGCCACTCACCAGCCCACAGGTGACCGTTTTCAAGCTCTCCCTCAGTCTTCACAGAGATGGGAACTCATAACAAGAGGATCTTTTAACTGTTTGCAACTGGTTACTGTGAAAAGACACCCTCAAAAATCTCTAAAAATTGACACACAAAAGGAATTAGAAACCATACCACTGGAAGTTGCTGGGAGATTATGTTCAGTCGGCAAGTCGTGTCCGACTCTTTGCGACCCCATGGACTGCAGCACGCCAGGCTTCCTGTCCTTCACCATCCCCTGGAGTTTGCCCAAGTTCCCATCCATCGAATCGGTGATGCCATCCAACCATCCCTTCCTCTGTGGCCCTCTCCTTCTGTCTTCAATCTTTCCCATTTAAGACTTAAATAATCTGAAAGCCAGTCAGTGAGTCTGACTGGATGGGAGCAAGAATTAAAAGCCAGAGAACGAAAAAAAAAAAAAACTGATGCTGTCTCTCTGCAGACCGGCGGTGCCACCGGGCTGGCACCGGGCTGTGTTGCGTGGTGGCATGATACGTGAGATGGGGTTACTCCTGGGAGGCCTGGTGTTTTAGGCTGCTTGGTGCACGCACTCCACTCTGTGGGGACCTCTGTGGACACTGGGTTAAGAGCCCATGGAGCTGACGGACCACGCAGACTCGCCCGGCACCTCGCATTCCCACGTCCGCCCGCGGGACCCTTAGCAGCCTGGGGTGCGGGGGCGGGGGGGGCGGGTGTGTGTGCTTCCCCTGGTCTCCGGAATTTCTCCTTGGAGATCATCTTCAGTGGCAGTTAGTAAGCGACAAGAAACCTAGCCTGTCGACCGCTGTCACACCTCATTTTGGAATAAAAACCTCGGCCTTTTGGTAAAATCCAGATGTCTTGTCTGTCCTTGAGGACAGCCCCCCACCCACCGCCACGGCTCCAGGACACAGCACAGAGGGAGCCTCATCATTTTATAACCACATAAGCCTACTTCAAACAATACTGCTTTCACAAGGACTGAAAGAAAGGGACATGATCCATAGCAATCTGCTCTGGAAAACTTGGGGAACAGGCTCTGCCTCACCGGGGTAAACGGAGAAAACTCCAAGGCACCCCTTTGGGCCCCTGGGGTCTGTGCAACTCCCAGGACAGCTGCGTGTCTTCAGGGCTTGGACCCGGGATCACCAATCACCAGGGCCCACTGCTTGGGGTGGGCCATGGTGACAGCACACCCAGCTTCCAGATCATCCCCGTCAGTGGAGTCAAATGTTTAGTGAGAGTTTATGATCTTTATGTCGCTCTCTTCCACACTGTGCATGTGCACTCAGGCGTGCTGACTCTCTGCGACCCCAAGGACTACAGCCCGGGGGCTCTTTTGTCCATGCGATTCTCCAGGCAACAATACTAGAACAGATTGCCATTTCCTTTGCCAGGAAAGCCTCCCAACCCAGGGGTCAAACGTGCGCTCCTGCTTTAGAGGTGGATTCCTGTACCACTGGGCCGCCTGGGAAGTCCTCTCTTTCAAGCTGGCGCAATTCGAAAGCTCAGAAGACAGTGCTTGCGCTTTATTTGCCGCCGCCTCGATGGCCAGGAGCCAGGGTGGAAGTCGCAGTCAGGACGGGGCCACGTGGGCCTCGGTGTCCGCACCAGGGCCCGCGTCCTCCAGCCCGCCCTGCGCGCACGGGTTTCAGCACCCTTGGGAAGCGAGTCCCAGAGGCAGCTGCTGCTCGAGGAACCGGCTGGATGGGTGAGGGTGGGCTCCTAACTGCTGGTCTTCTTTTGTTTCGGCCTAAGCTTGTTCCAAATCCTCTCCAGGGCCACTTTTCCCATGAAGAAGGTGATGGCAAAATTCCGCTTGTACCAGTCCCTGCAGGGGAACAGGATGAGGGCAGGTGGCGCGCGCCCGGGACCCGAGGCCAGCAGCCAGGCACCGGAACCGCCCCCGCCCCGCCTTCTCCCGCCCTCACTAAGGCCCGGCTGTCCACAAAAGCCTCCTCTCCTTGCAGCCGGGCTGTCATCGGGCTGATGTGCCCAGTGGCCCCCCTTCCCACTCCTGGAGGCTGCTGCAACCCTCCTCTGATTTTGCTAGAAGCTCCAAAAGAGCCTTCAGAAGCCATGAAGCCCCAGAGCCCTGTGGCATTCTCCAGGCAACGCAGCACAGGGTGATGGGGGCGCGAGCACTCAGCAACGGGAGCGGCACGGACCCTCCTGGCCACGGCCCCTTACTTGCCTAAGACGCAGATGCCACAGCACTCCACCTTGAGACACGAGCCTGACGCAAATGCCAACACCATAAAGTTCCGTATCTTCTCTTTCTAGGTGATCTGGACTTTTGGGTAACTTGTGTCTCTAAAGCTTCTCATTGAAATGAAATACTAGGATGGAGTTACAGGCAGTCACAGGCACACTCGCCTGTGAGTTAGTCTAGAGAACATGTCGGAACTTGCAAATTCACCACGGTGTCAGCAGCTGAATGGGCAGCACTTGGCAGGTTTCCACAATGGAACACGCACATTCCAGACTCCCAGCGCTGAGCCCTGGAAGCAGAGTGCAACCAGGGCCAACGCTTTCCGTCCAAATGAGCCGATGAGGGAACACAGAACTGCTAGACCACATGGGGCTCCAAGGACTGACTGGATCCCAGCGTGAAGACACAGAATACCCAAGGGCTTAAAGGCAAGAGGTAAAAATGCTAGCTTCCTGGAGCCTTCACAGGACCAGACAGAAATCCCTCTCCAAAAACAAAAAAAAGAAAAAAAAAAAAAAAAGAAATCCCTCTCCACAAGTGGCGTGATAAATGGGAAACAACGCCCGAAATAAGTAACAAAGGCTTCTAGGAAAAAGGAAACTGGTATCCCATGGAGACGAAAGTTCCCATGTTGCTAAGGGAAAGCCAGATTCCACTGCAGCATAGAGACAACCCGGCTGATAAAGAGCATCGGAGCAGACAGACTAAGCTCTTCCTGTTTCCATAAAGAAAGCAGGGGAGGAGGAGGCGAGCCCACGGGGAGGGGCGCTCAGGCCCCACTACGGCCCGCCCCGCTCTCTGCTCCTCTCTCTATTCGGAGGGCCGCAGGCAACACACGGAGCTGGTCCGAGAGGAAGCAGGATGCCGGCCTGCTATGTTCAGGCCAGAAATCAAAGGTCCAGGGAAACCTGCCTTGACTGAGCAATTCGTCCAGTTCAGATGACACAGGACAGCGTCTGTAACAGACTCTGGACGCGGCAGGACTGGGCCTCCCGCTTGCGTGTCACTCAAGAGCTCCTCCAGCCTCGACCACCAGCCCACTCTCCAGGCCCTGCCCCACCTGCCCATTTGGCATGGTCACTGCTCCAGGAATGCCAGAGCAAACCTCAGGCCACGTCCCGCCATCCTACCCGGGGACACGTGTTACTGTGCATCGTCCAAACGCTTCTTAAACACACAGGACCGCAATGCCATCGCTCTGTCTGATGTGGACGGTAACTCACCATTCGCAGCCCCTGCGTATTAATGCAACCTCATACACAGCCCCTGCTGGCTTTCCCCTCTCAGGAAGGAGTATCTCTGTAGAGGGGTTTGCCGGAATGAAGTCTCCGTCGTTCTCTAACAGTGCCCTCTCCTCATTCCCTTTTCTCAATCCCAGTTACTTGCTGAAACCGCAACAGCTGTCTCGGAGCACCTCCAGATCTGGGAGCTGTGTCCTCAAGCCCTCACTGAGGCACGGCCCGTGAACCGCCCTCTCCGCACACGCCTTTTCGTCTCCTTCCCGTCTCCCTCCCGTAAGCTGGCGTCAGACCCGGGGGCCGGGCCAGCGGCAGCCCCCGTGCGGGTGAGGGCCTCACAGGCGCTGCTGGAGGCCTCCCCGCGTCTCAGCCTCGCGCACAGGCCGCGGCCGCACCCTGCCTGGCATGAAGAGGCCCCGGGAGGCCGGGCGCCGTCAGCCAGGCCCAGCCACGGCAGAGTCCCCGTCGGCCCTGGTGCCCAGTGCCTTCGGCAGCTGCGGGCGACTGTGCCCAGCTCCATTACTGCGTCAGGAGAGCGGTCCCTTCCTGACTCCACCGCTCCTTCTGTCAACAGCCGTCCTCCTCGCGCGGCGGAGATGGCTTCGTCTCTGGCCTGCGGGAGCCCCTGGCGCTGCCCACTGGCCGCTCTCCCTGACCCCACTGGGCTCCGAGCCCCCCCACTTTCAAACACGAGATGCCGCGACCCCTCCGGCTGCCCCTGCCCCGGGCTGCGCTCTGCTCGGCAGTGAGAGCGCGGGCAGAACCCACTGTCTACGCGCGGTGCACGCCACGAGGGGTGGCCACGCAGTGACTCTGAGCCGGCCGCTTTATTTAAAAGGACAAAAACCAAGTGGACAGCCACGTCTACGTTTAACATAGACAAGAATGTTAAATTCAGGTAGCAAAACAATCCTTGCCAACGTGGATGTGATTTTCAGATTTTCAGGAAAAAAGTAGACACCCACCTGTTATAATACATGTGCTTCTGGAAATTTTTACTTAAAAATTCCTTGTAAAAGTCAGCCATTTCTTCTGCATTCAACGTTGCTTTCTGATCTGAAAATTAAATACAACTGAAACGTTAAGACCCAAGGGGAAGGTTCTACAAACGATTATTAGAGATAATGGATAAGTTCAGCAGGGCTGCAGCATACACCATCAATATAAGGACGTCAACTGTATTTTGATACACGGGCGATAAACCATTTGAAAATAAAATTAAAACCATTCTAGGGACTTCCCTGTGGTCCAGGGGTTAAGAATTGGCCTTGCAATGCCGGGGATGAGGGTTCAGTCCCTGGGTGAGAAACTAAGGCTCCACGTGCCGAGGAGCAGCTAAGCTCCTGAGCTGCAGCGAGGTCTGCCTGCCGCAACGAGGCCCTGGGGCTGCGACTGAGACACAAGGTGGCCAAGCAAACATCCTTCCAGAGGCACATTTACACCACACTGTGGTCCACCATGTGTGCAACAGCACTCTCTCTCAAAAACCACACAAAACTCAACTACAAAATAACGCTGTTGGAAAATCTGTGCCAATAGACTTGCTCTATAAAACATTTAATTTGTAAAAAAAAGACACAGCATCCTCAAAGCACAATAAGGGATGCCTGTATAGGACGCCATTTATCTGGAAATGTCCAGAATAGATAAATCCGTGAAGACGGAAGTAGAGTGGTGGCTGCCGGGGGTTGGCGGGGGAGGCAGTTGGGAACGACCGCCAACGGGCACCGGCTTTCTTCTCGGGCATCAGACAGTGGTGATGGGGGTACAATCTTGTCAGGACCAAAACTACTGAGCTGTACACTTTCAGAGTGTGCGTTCTATGGTATGAGGATTATATCTCAGTGATTAAAATAAGACTTAGAGACAGAAAACTATCATCTTCCTCTATCATGAGACCCTGGTCACCTCACGGGAGGAGATGCCCAGCGTGGCGCCTACTCTCAGGAACCCCCCTCCCCCCCCCACGCTCACCAGACCTGCAAGGCCACGCAGGCCAAGGGCCACAGCCCGCCGGGGCGTGCAGTGGCGCTCCTGGGACGCGGGACGGCCCAGCAGACAGGGCTCCAGGTGCAGAAGGGGGCCGTGCGGGAGGGCCGCTCCGGCTTAGGAGGCCCAAGCGCCCGTACCTGCAGCGCGCACCCACACGGAGGGTGAGCCCACCTGCCCCCAACGGACGCCGTCCCAGCTGCAGAGCGACGCGGACGCTTCCAGCCCACCAGGATTTGGGGGAGACAGGGACAGAGCCGGGAAGGCAACCCCCGGGCACAGCTTTATAGAAACAGGAGGGACGTGGCCAACGCTGAGCCCACACGGCACACAGGCAAACACAGAGCGCACAGCACACTCGTGGCCGTCCCCAGACAGGAGACAGGGGCCACATCCCCGCCAGCCTGACGAGCGGCCCGCGCACCACCTGGACACCCCCTGCCTTCGTGAAGTCCTCGCTCCTCTGACCCAGGCCCCTGCTGCTCCTCAAAACCTCCATCTAGAAGCTCCTCTCCAACCTCCCCCGCTGCCTCCCCCGCGAGAGGCTCCCCCAGGCCCCTGTGCAAACGCCCACTTCGTCTGCCCTCCCAGCTTCCCTCTCCTCCCGGGGTCAACGACCCGGGAGTGCAGAGTGCAGTCACTGTGCAGGGCAGCCTCCCCCACAAGGAAACCAGCCCCAGTAACGCAGGTCTGCAGACAGCAAGTGGGGAGCCCGGCCGGAAGGGCTGGCAGGGCGGGAGCACAGGGCTGGCAGCCTCAGGGGGTGGGGCCCCGGTGGTCCTCCAGGGAGAGGCGAGTGGGCGCCCTCCTCCAGCGTCCCCAGCCGCTCCCAGGACGGGAGGAGCGGAGAGGAGGGCAGCGCCGTTCGGGCAGAGCAGGTGGCAGCTCCCTGGGACGGGGTTCTGACCCTCCCTGGCCCGCGGCCGGCCTGTGGCGTCTCCGGTCTCCAGGACCCGGATCACCACGGCACTTCTCACAAGGCTGCTTTGAGACAAAGTGAGTCACAGCCGCGAGGCAGGCAGGCCGGCCGGGCCGGAGACAGAGCGGCGCACCCGTCGCCGCTGCCGGCCAAGGAGCAGGAGCCCCAGGGTGCCAGGGACGGGCAGGGTGCCGGGGACGGGCAGGGTGCCCTTCAGCTGCTGGCCGAGCCTGGGGTCCTGCCCAAACGGCCCGGGTGGCGCTCAGCATAAGGCAGCCGCGCCGTAACTGCGGAGTCATTCGGATTCCACGCCCGTCAACACTGCAGCGCGACAGTGAACTATTAAAGGGAGGAGGAGGTGGGACGACCCACTTCATTACACACTCACCGAGGGCCGAGGGGGCGCTTCGTAAACACCAGCTGACAGAGTGCCTCCATCCTGACGGCACCCCCGCACCCGCACAAACACTCCCGCAGTGAAGGGAGCCAGGGGCGCGAGTCCTCCCACACCTGCCCTACAAACAAGGTTCAATCGAGACAGGCCGAGATGAAGTCATGGTGTTCTGCTTTCTGCACTTGAAATTAAGTCAACAAGTTTTCTCTACTGCTGCAGAACATTCCAGCAAATGTCTAGAGCCAGTGGGCCCCCATGGCCTTATCTAAAATTATCAGACACTTCCCTGCTGGCTCAGATGGTGAAGAATCCACCTACAATGCGGGAGCCGCAGGAGACGTGGGTTCAATCCCCAGGTCGGGAAGATCCCTTGGAGGAGGGCACAGCAACCCACTCTCATGGATTCTTGCCTGCACAATCCTGTGGACAGAGGAGCCTGGTGGGCTGCAGTTGCAGAAGACTCGGACATGACCAAAGCGACTCAGCATGGCATGGCGCAGACGCTCCCCACTGGTGGCTCTGAGAGAGAATGCTGCGTGGCAGGAGAACCCTTTCTCCAGGATAAATTCTTAGATGTTCTGTGGCCATAATTTCCCTGCCTCCTGGCATAGGCGTACTTCATGCAGCTAAATCCTTCTGGAAGGGAGCTGGGAAAACATCTTCGCCTTGGGTTCAGTTAAGTGTCAAATGAGGGCTGGCTGCTGGTTTAACACGCACTGCAAGATACGGAGTTTGAGCAAATTTTTTTCTTGGAGTTACATTATTCATCTGTAGGTGTCCTGTTACTCCTGTGAATTTGTTACAGCTTCATTTCAGAGAGTCCAGACTGCCTCCCCACCTCTGCTACAAACGCCCCCAGCCTGCTGTCCACTGCTAACGTGTCTGCCTGCCCGGCCCTCGGGCCTGCTGGGCACCGAGTGTGGGTCTGCCGCGCTCACTGACAGAACGCAGCCTGGGAGGAGCCTCAGGCTGGCGACTTCTCGGACTTGGGAGGGAAAGCCCGTTCACAGCAAGAGAAGGCCGAAGCGGGGGCAGAGAGGGGTGCACACGAGAGCAGGGGGCACCGGGGTCAGCAAGGCCTGCGCCCGGCTCTGAGCACTTCCCTGTATCCTCAGCAAACTCTCCTTTCCAGAAGTAGAGACCACGGCGAATGCTACCCAAGCCAGACAGTGTCGGTTCTGACCTTCTAGAATCCTCTGCCTTTACTGGCGAGCGCAGGGACTCGCCACCACTCCAATAATGGAGGCTTGCTTTTATCCTGCTAGACTTTCTACAGCTGGGAGTGATGTACTTTACTTTTTACTCCAGGAACAATTGATTCTTAATAATTAACCTGATCCATTTGGAATATATTCAAAGTACAGGGAGCATGAATCTAAATTGATCCTTTTGGGCTAAAAGCACTTTCTCCAACATCATTTATTACACAAACCTCCTCTTCCCTGGGTTCTGTGGGGCCCCTACACTCAGGCATCACACACATGGGTTCTGGCCCAAGGGGGCGACACAGCCGCTACTCCCTCACCCCCAACACCGCATTTCCTTCGCTGCAAGCTCGCAAATGTCTAAACGGCTGGCAGAGCGGGCAGCTCCCTTCCTGAGTCCTTTCTTCAATACATTCCTTCCTGTTTTCTTACCAAACTAATTTGAAATCTAATTAAGGCCCATCTTTCAATACTCAGTCATGCCATCCACAATAGTAACAAAAGACCCAGAACAACTTCCCTGTCTGTTAGGAGCGGCTCGTGGCCGTGGCCTGGGACCCATTCTCCAGGACGGTACCTGGGCCCCTCTACTTACCCCACTGTGTGACTGTGGTCAAACAGCTTGCCCTCAGGCACCTCCTCCACAGACGGTAAAAGTCACAGTTGTTGCTCAGAAGGTGAGTCATGTCCGACTCTGCGACCCCTTGGACTACAGCACTCCAGGCTCCCCTGCCCTTCACCATCTCCCAGAGTTTGCTCAAACTCACGTCCATGGAGCTGGTGATGCTGTCCAACCATCTCGTCCTCTGCCACCCCCTTCTCCTCCTGCCCTCAGTCTTTCCCAGCATCAGGGTCTTTCCCAGGGAGTTGGCTCTTTGCATCCGGTGGCCAAAGCACTGGAGCTTCAGCAGCATCATCAGTCCTTCCGGAGAATAACGTTGACTAGCAGCACTCACTGGAGTCACCGCGGGAAACAGCAGAAAACATGTGCGGATGGCGGGATGGTCCTGGTCAGAGCCGCCACTCCAGGCTTTGGGAGGAGAGCCCGCCCTCACACCCGGAGGATTCGATGGGAGTGTGCAAATGGGAGATAAAACGTCTCAGTTGTACCTGCTTGTGGTTTAGCTTTGTATTTGAAAAAAAAAAAAAAAAAACCTTGAAGATTGTCATCATAAAAAATAAAACAAAAATTAAAATATTTATTGCTGGGGACGTCCCTGGTCATCCAGTGGTTAAGACTCCGCTTGCCAATGCAGTGGATGCAGGTCTGATCCCCCGTCAGGGAACTAAGACCCCACACGCCAAGGAGTAGCTAAGCTCACACACCACAGCGAGAGAGAAGCCTGTGGCAGGATCAAAGATCCCTCAGGCCACAGTGACGATCCCGCTGCAACCAAAGAGATTAACTTAAAAATACGTTTATTGCCCAGCAAACAAACAACAAATAAAACCTGCTGGGACACCGCACCTGGGCTGGCTCCTGCCCTCCCAGCCCCCTGATGGGGCCCGTGCAAAAGGCGGCACACGGCCGCGCCCAGCACGGGGCCGCTCCACCCTCCCCAGCCCCGGATCCTAAAGCACACCGGCAAGGCTGCGGTGAGCAGACAGCGACGGTGCTCCAGCCCAACACAGGCCTGGCTTTAGGGGTCAGTGGTTTCAGGTTTCCCATCAGAATGTTAAGCAGGAGACGTCTGCTTAACCACCAGTATATAACGTCACTCGGGTCTAACATCAACAGCTGGAGAAAACGATGGAAGGTTATTTTGAGCACTAGACTCTCCATCCACAAAGAAAGGCCAGCACGGCAGGCAGGGGGAGCCGAGGGCAGCCTGCGCCCAGCACATCAGGGGCGCAGCCCGGGGGCGAGAGAGGGGCGAGACGGCAGGGGCCAGGCCGGCCTCCGATCCACATGGAGGGGCACAGCTGTCCTTCTGCCGCCACAGGAAATCTAAATGCCTAAACGAGCTGAGGGGCAACTGTCAAAGCTGCGTTTTGTAGAAGAGCCTGGCTACACTGCAAAGACTGGATTCCAGGCATGAGGGTTAGACTGCAGCCTGGAGGCCAAACCTGGCCTACACCTGGTTTTGTAAACAAAGTTTTATTGGGGCAAGTTCACACCCATTAACTTATGTATTTTCTACAGCTGCTTTCACAGACCAACAGTAGAGTTGAGTAGTTGAAGGAGAGACTCTCATGGCCAGGAAAGACTCAACTGTTTACTATCCAACTCTTTACAGAAAGCTTGAAGACCTCTGATTCCAAGACTGGGGGCCAGGGAGCCAATCAGGAAGATCCTGCACTAGGCAGGGTTACCAGGGGCCTGAATTATAGCCGCTTCCCGGACGAGGGGCAGCAAAAGTGCTGAGCAGCTCAGAGGTAAACTGGGGGACAGACCACAGGGTGGGGAGAGGCTTCCAGGGTGACCCCGCGGCCTCCAGCTCACGGCCGGTGGGACCAGGAGAGGCCAGGGCAGGAGACAGAGGCTGCTGAAGCCACGGGACCTCGGGATGGAAGTCCAAAGGTCAGCAAGGGGTCATCGACTGGAAGGACCCAGAATGACGAGAGGGCTGACCTCGCCCAGAGGGAGAAGAGGGGACGTGGGGAGGACGGACACACGTCCCACCGAGAACTTGCCTGCCCCACGGAGCCAGGCCTGTCCCCGGAGCTTTCGCTGCTTCACCCAGTACCCCCCGGGCCCCTGCTTCCTCTCTTGGCTGTGCAGAGACAAGCGGGATCTCGGTTCCTCGGCCAGCGGTCCGGCCGGCGCCCCGTGCAGCCCTTCTTCTTCCTCTTGCCCGCAGAGCAGGGAGAGCAGGAAAAGAACAGACTAACCTGAGGCAGTTCTCAGGTCCAGGCCTTTGGCTTTGAGTCTTGAGCGAACAAATTCTTCTTTTTCCTAAAAGAAGACAGCTATCAGAACTCCCTTTCTTCGCCTCTCTGTTGTCCTTGGCTAGGACAGGCTCTCAGCGCTCTGGAGAAGTCTGGATGTGGGCTTCCTGAGAAGCGGTCCATCTCAAAGCCCGTTTTAAACCATCTCAACTTAGTTAAAAGTTCCGTGCTTGAGAGAGGATTTGAAAATGAGAGCTTTAATAAACTTAGGGAGACACTGTTTGTTTAGAAATCCACAGAGAATACATACACTCCATTTGACTTAGCCTGCCCAAATGGATAAACACACACCACCTAAGTCTCCCTTCTGGATTAGAGTAGGCAGACTGCTTTCTCACGTAGCTTACTGATGAGTATGCCGTTAAGAACTCTGAATTCTCAGGAAGAATGACAACACGTCCTAGACCCCCTTGCTGTCATGAACACACACAAAGGCGTGTGTGCACAGGAGTGCGCAGTTCCCGCTCTGGCCCTGCTACCCACTCCCCTTAGTTCTTGGAGTCTCAAGACCTGCGAGTCCATGAAGGACCAATGTTTCTTCTCTACAGTTACATACTGACTTTAAACTTCTAGGTATACATATACCCCCATACACGTATGGCGGGGAGGGACTGAGAAGCTCCCAAGGAACTGACGCCCCCAAGTGGCCAACTGTATTACTGCTCATTCTGACCTGAAACCTAAACATACCTTATGGAAAGTCAAATTCTGGTCTGCCCAGAACTGTTGGTTCCAGTCCTGTGTTTCTTGTCTCAGTTCTCTTAGCTTTTGTTCCAATGGTGACTCATTTTCAGGGATGTAAAAGTGAATAGGTCGAAGGTTGGAATATTTATCCGGAGGTCCTATCCAATCATGGCGAGATTTTCTTGGAGGGCAGAATCTTGAGACCTTCAACAAAAAGCGTGGAGTTAATATACACTAAATGAATCGCTAGTATTATATAACATATTATAAAACGAACAGTCCGGATTTATTAAAGACCCTTGTTGGCTTCCTCTTTTTAAGACTATGTGCCAGAGATATCCAAATTAAAAGAACTATAATAAACAGCATTAACACACACAGTTCATTCAGTTCAGTTCAGTGGCTCAGTTGCATCTGATTCTTTGCGACCCCATGGACTAAAACACGCCAGGCCTCCCTGTCCATCACCAACTCCCGGAGCTTACTCAAACTCATGTCCATCGAGTCGGTGATGCCATCCAACCATCTCATCCTCTGTCATCCCCTTCTCCTCCCACCTTCAATCTTTCCCAGCATCAGGGTCTTTTCCAGTGACTCAGTTCTTCGCATCAGGTGGCCAAAGTATTGGAGTTTCAGCTTCAGCATCAGTCCTTCCAATGAATATTCAGGACTCATTTCCTTTAGGATTGACTGGTTGGATCTCCTTGCAGTCCAAGGGACTCTCAATCAAGAGTTTTCTCCAACATCACAGTTCAAAAGCATCAGTTCTTCGGCGTTCAGCTTTCTTTATAGTCCGACTCTCACATCCATACGTGACTACTGGAAAAACCATAGCTTTGACTAGACGAACCTTTGTTGGCAAAGTAATGTCCCTGCTTTTTAATATGCTGTCTAGGTTGGTCACACCTTTTCTTCCAAAGAGTAAACGTCTTTTAATTTCATGGCTGCAGTCACCATCTGTAGTGATTTTGGAGCCCAAGAGTATAAAATCTCTCGTTGCCATTGTTTCCCCATCTATTTGGCATGAAGTGATAGGACCTGATGCCATGATCTTAGTTTTCCGGATGTTGAGTTGTCAGCCAGTTTTTCACTCTCCTCTTTCACTTTCATCAAGAGGCTCTTTAGTTCTTCGCTTTCTGCCATAAGGTGGTGTCATCCGCATATCGGAGGTTATTGATATTTCTCCTGGCAATATTGATTCCAGCTTGTGCTTCACTCAGCCCAGCATTTTGCATGATGTCCTCTGCATAAATTAAATAAGCAGGGTGACAATATACAGCCTTGATGCACTCCCTTCCCGATTTGGAACCAGTCTGTAGTTCCATGTCCAGTTCTAACTGTTGCTTCTTGACCTGCACACAGATTTCTAGGGGGCAGGTCAGGTGGTCCGGTATTCCCATATCTTGAAGAATTTTCCACAGTTTGTTGTGATCCACACAAAAGCTTTGGCGTAGTGACTATAGCCATGAAATTAAAAGATGTTTGCTCCTTGGAAGAAAAGCTGTGACAAACCTAGACAGCATATTAGAAAGCAGAGACATCACTTTGCCAACAAGGTCCGTATAATTAAGCTATGGTTTTTCCAGTAGTCATGTACAGACATGAGAACTGGACCATAAAGAAGGCTGAAAGCCGAACAATTGATGCTTTCCAACTATGGTCCTGGAGAAGACTTGAGAGTCCCTTGGACTGCCAGGAGATCAAACTAGTCAATCCTAAAGGAAATTAACCATTAGGTTAATGCCGAAGCTGAAGCTACGATACTTTGGCCATCTAATGCAAAGAGTCAACTCACTGGAAAAAGACCCTGATGCTGGGAAAGACTGAGGGCCAAAGGAGAAGGGGCCAAAAGAAGATAAGATGATTGGATGGCATCACCGACTCAATGGGTATGAGTTTGAGCAAACTCTGGGAGATGGTGATGGACAGGAAGTCCGGTGTGCTGCAGTCCATGCGGCACAAAGAGTCAGACACGACTCAGTGACGGAACAACAGCAATACCAAACATGCTCAACAGCAATACCAAACACGCTCAGCAATGGCGCTGAAGAGTTTATATCCTCAGACCAGAAACAGTGTCAACCTGTGCTCTACACCAACAATAATACCAAACATGCTCAACAATGGCGCTGAAGAGTTTACATCCTCAGACCAGAAACAGCGTCAACCTGTGCTTTATACTATGTACAAAAATTAACGCAAGACGGAGCAAAGACCTAAAACGAAAAATGCAATCCATAGAATTCCTAAAACACAGTAAAAATCCTGCACCCTTAGATTAGGCAAAGATTTCTCACATACAACACCAGAAGCACAATCCACAAAACAAGGAATGAATGAACTGGCCTTCACCAAAGTTAAGATCGTCTCTTCTCCTAAAGATACATTAGGAAAATCAAAAGACAAGCCACAGGCTGGGAGAATATACTGCAAATCCGTAAAAGGACTTGTTTCTAGAATATACAAAGATGTCTCAAAACTCAACAATAAGAAAACATACAACCCAATTTAAAAATGGGCAAAATATATAAAAGCTTCCCAGGAAGACATAAAGATGGCAAACAAGCATATTTAAAAAAAAAAAAAACCCATCATGAGTCAATACGGAAATGCAAATCAAAACCACGAGATACCACTCCACACCTATTAACATGGCTATTAAAAAAAATAAAACCTGCCAAAACAAGAGCTGTCGAGAATGTAAAACAATCAAGCTCTTAATTATTGCTTGTGGCAATGCAAAATGGTACAACCACTTTGGGAAAAAAGCCTGCACTCCATTATAAAATTAAACACACTCTTAACATACAACCCAGCAACCCCTTCCCAGGCTGTTTACCAAGGTGCATGAGTACATATGCTCACACTAAAACCTAGATATGACTGTTTAAAGCGGCTTTATGTATAACCGCCAAAATCTGGAAGCAGCCCAAATGCCTTTCTGCTGATGAGGGGGAAACAGCACGGCGCGTCGGGGGACCGAGGCCGCGCGAGGCGGCCACAGGCAGCGTGGGCGGCTCTCAGCGGCGCCAGGAGGCTGCGCGCTGATGGGCTATTGCCCAAGCCCGGCTGATAATCCCAGACCAGCGCAGCCCCCAGGGCGGCCGCGTGCTCTGCGATGGCCCCCTCGGAGGAGCAGCACGGGAGGCAGGCGAGGCCAGGGGAGCTCAGCTCTCCGCCCAGGCTCAGCCTCTGTCCACGGAGCGGCCCGACTGTCTCTTAGGTCCCTAGACTCAGCCCCTGACAGCTACAGGACCAAGCGGAGACTGAGAAAGGAAACCAAGTCACTGTTTAGGAGACACTGACAGGTTTCGCGTGGATGGCCTCCACTAATCACCTCCAACCCACACCTGGCGTCCTGAGAACCTGGCACTGACCGAAGCAGGCAGCTGAACACAGCACCCCCAGCCGGCGTCCTCCTCGCCTCGGAAGCTGCGACCTTCCTAAGTCGGCCAAATCCCCAAGCAGCCTAAAAACAGGAAAAGTTTAAAACACGGCCAGGAGAGCATCAGGCTTGGTCGGAAGTGGGTTGCAAAGCTTGGTGCAGCCACTCAGCATGAAGGGTTCAGACCACAGAGAACGTGGCAGGAGGTGACGCCTGCTCTGCCGGCGATCCCCAGGGTTCAGCAGGTCCGGTTATAAGATACCCAGGGTCACCTGCTCACGCGAAAAGCTCTTCCTCACATCTGAGAACGCGGCATTAGGACGGCACTGGAATTCGTAATATTTTATTAAAACCTGTGGTAGGCTCAGTTCAGCATCTGAATGCTTCAGTTCAGTCACTCAGTCGTGTCCGACTCTGCGACCCCATGAATCGCAGCACGCCAGGCCTCCCTGTCCATCACCAACTCCCGGAGTTCACTCAAACCCACGTCCATCGAGTCGGTGATGCCATCCAGCCATCTCATCCTCGGTCGTCCCCTTCTCCTCCTGCCCCCAACCCCTCCCAGCATCAGAGTCTTTTCCAGTGAGTCAACTCTTCGCATGAGGTGGCCAAAGTACTGAAGTTTCAGCTTCAGCATCATTCCTTCTCAGAAAATTATTTTTGAGTCTAAAATAAGTGAATGAGCAGGAAATCTTAAGATGTATATAGGATTCCCTCAGACCTTCAAAGTTTTCTAGGAAAGTATCTTTTTAAAAAACTTTCAAAATTTTAAGGACCCTTGACAGATTAGGTAAAAAATAAAATAGCTTTTGAGTGGGGAAAAAAAGATTGATAGAAAATGTTCAATCACTGAAAAGAAGCTATTATTGATTAACAAGTTAAAGATTTGATGACAAATGGAATACAGCCTAAAATTCACCGAAATTGACCCAGAAGTAATGGAGCTTAAGACGCTCCTGGCAGTTCAGTGGCTAAGACGCTACGCGGCCAGTGCAGGGAGCCCGGGGTCAATCACTGATGGGGACCCAGGATCCCACATGCCCCACGGCATGGCCAAATAAATAAAAATACATTGAAAAATAATAATTCTGTCCCATTAGCCTCATTTCTGAGCAATGAGTATTAAATCTTAGCAGGTTCTAATGCCTCCAATACTTTTTTTTAAATCATCTTCAGACTTTTGGAGAATGAAGCTGCTAGAATTAAAACTTTCTACCCATTTCATGCTAACTGATTTCATGATTGATGCAAACATATTTATTAAGGTGAGCTTTTCTCACAGCTGCAGAAGCAGTAAGAGCCTGTAGTGGATGAAAGTTATAGGGAGTCAAATGCTATCTTTGGAGAAGCCTCCTTCTTGTGGCTCAGAGAATAAGCTTACAGAACTCCAAGCTCAAGCAACACTTAACTCTGGCATCCTCACACCAGGCCCGGTGGGGACTGAAACAGCTGCAGCTACACCAACTTCCTCCCGCTGGCGGCTGCTCCAGGTCCAGGGCGGCAGGCAGATGGCACCAACTCCGAGCTCAACCAGCGTGAGCAGCGCCAACTGCCTCCACACTGCGGGTCCCCACAGCCACAACTCTCCAGACTGCGGCCAGAGCAGCCTCTCTGCAGCACCCACCCCACCTGTGCCAGCCCGTCCCTTCAGATCCTTCAGGGGCCACTCACCCCCACAGGACGAAGTCTAAAACCCTCACCCGGGTCTAGCAGCCAGGCCTCCCCACCTCTCCTTCCTCGCCCCGAACGGAGCGTCATGACAACAGGGCCGACTTCAGACCTCCGCCCTCCACAGGCCTCAGGGTCCACTCCGGGTGGATCCCCAGTGTGTCCTGAGCCCCCTGGGAGGTGAGGAGACACAGCTGTCTCCCACTGGACAGCAAGCCCACGGGGGCAGGAACTGCATCCTCTGGGCGAACAGGTGCGTGTGGAGGGATGCTCTTCCCAGCTGCTAAAAATCTTTTCTGTTCCTTTACGCTTACGCAGAGAAACCCCTTCATCTTCAAAAAGCCTGATTTGTATGAAGGCCCGGTGGAGAGACATCCAACCAGTGTAACTAGACCCGGCGGCCACCGGTGAGGAGCCCCAGGCACCGAGCAGCTCCGAGCCGGCCGAAGCCGCCGCCACCAGGCTGCTCCTTCCATAACTGCGGGTTTTCCGGGCCACTCTCCAAGGCTGCACAGCACAGACGCAGAGGCGCGCGGACCGGCTGCGTGCTCTGGAGGACAGCTTAGGCGAGGTGGAGGTCCGGGGAGGCCCAGGCGCTGGTGGGCAGGTCAGAGCTGCGGGGGAGGGGAAAGCCAGGCTGACCACTGCTGGCGAGGGGCAGAGGAAGCCGGGGCACATCTAGGCACCTCGTCACCTCCCGCGCCCGGGGGCACTCCACACCAGACTAGCTCGGCACGGCTGTTTCACTCTGCGTTCATTCCTTCTTGCAGACTCAAGACATCTTTACCTGTGCCCATTCTTACTTCCGTTTGGTTCTTCTCTTGGCGTCACGGGGAAGCAAAGCGGAGCCATGAAGAGGCACAGCCAGAGTGGAGAGTTTCACAGGAAGGCCCAGCCAGTCCCCATGGAGGGGCTGAACTCATTCTCTGTGGGTAGAAGGAACAGGGCCCCCAACAGGCAGAAAGGCATCCTCTGCCCCTCAGACAGAGACTGTGTTTCTCACCAGCAGAGGCGAAATACAAATACCAGACTGTCTTAAGAATCCTTTTTAGCAACGGCGGGACTGCAACGCAGATCTTTAATGGTTTATCCGTTATTCTAAGAACAATATACGGTTACCACATTTTCCTTTCAAAAAAGCCCTTAAAAAAAAACAAACTACTTTTATGCAAACTACTTTCATGTGCAGGACTTTTCCCGCACAGCTTTTGCGTCTGTGATACTCAGGTGTTCTCAGAAACTAAGGGCGATTCACACAAAGGGGCCCAGTGAGCGGAGGCAGAGCCTGGGCCCCGCACGGTGAGCGGCCCCCGCAGGCTGGGGCTCCCTTCCCCTTCAAGCAGGCGGGGAGGCTGCAGAGCGCCCTGGGAGGAGCCAGCCCTGCCGGCGGCAGGCAGACGGGGCAGGGGGGGGGGGGGGGGCGGGGGAGGGCAGATGGGGCGGGGGGGAGGGGGGGCAGAGGTTCCACCCTAACGGTTCACGGTTACCTTGCAGAACCGTACCCTACCTGTCCCGACAGGTGCCCGATGAAGAAGTGTTCAAGAAGCCACCCCAAGCTGCCCACACGTGACGAAGCAGGTCACAGCGGTGCAGGCGTGGCGGTGACCGTCTCCAGGCATCTCTGAGCTATTGCTGATAAACTGCTTTACAGTTTACATGTGAACTCTGTGAACCGAGTCCTTCAATCATTCTCAGTTCTCCAGTATAATCTGAGAGATCGTATCTTCAATTATGGTGGACGTAGTTCCTCTGCTCTCCCCTATAAACATCCATGCTGTCTTTGTTCCCCAAGAACTGCTATTTAAAAGGGAGGAGACGGAACAGCTTCGGGGAGGAAAAGAATTCCTTTGAGGTTTGAATAATTACTGTAATTTACGTTCTCACAGCAAAAGCACACGAGGCCCGGCTTCCTGAGGCTCGGGTGTGCATGGGAAGGCGCATGAGAGCTGCCGGACCTGCCGGCTCCGCCTGGGCACACTGGGCTCTCATGACTGGGGGTGGGGTGGAGGCGAACCTTCCAGCTTTTTCTCCAGTTGTAAACTGCCAAGCTCGGCAGCCCCACACCGGCGTCTTCTTGTCCAGCTCTGCGGGCACAGCCTGGCTCTCCACCCCTCTGCATCACAGCAGGCTCCTGAGCTTGGCCAGCACACTCCTATCCCGGGCCTCGCCTTCTAGAAGCCAGGACTTGGAGCAGGGCGCCCTCCTTCCCAGAAGTGGCTGCACACAGCGCAAAGCTTCTCGGAGTTAGCAGTTCACACCAGCCACCGGGGACATCAACGGGCAAGAATGAAAGGAACACACGCTGGCAAGGTTCAGCGTGCTTCCGTGTGCTTCCTGGCCCAGAGCCCTAACTCCTCTGGGGTGGGGACCGAAAACCTTTTGGAGGGTTGGAGCCTTCCACTGTAGATGGATGCTAGACAAATCAGCACACCAAATTCAGCACGGAAGGGCCAGCGCATCGCGACCAAGCTGGGTTTACGCTGGGGGCACAAGGTTGGTCTAACATCAGAAAATCAGTCACCGATGAAGCAGCCTTCTGAAAATAAAAAAGCCAAACCTGCACGAAGTCAGGGCTCTAGAACACAGCCATCTCTTTACAAGAGACAGTTACATTACACCTTGGGAAAGCAGTTGGCAAAATCCAAAGGACACGCTCCCCTGAGCCCCCCGGATAAACTGCTTGAAAAAAAGGAAAGGGAGGACCTCTCTGGTGGTCCAGTGGCTAAGACCCCGAGCTCCCAATGCAGGGGACCCAGGGTTCAATCCCTGGTCAGGCAACTGCATCCCACATGCCTCAACTAAGAGTTCGCATGCTGCAACTAAGACCTGGAGCAGCCAAATAATAATTTTAAAAAAAATTGTTAACGGAAGGGCATAGAAGCAAACCCTATAGATTAAAAGACAGCTAAAAGGATATTAATCAATCGTAGTGTGTAGACCTAATTTGGATCCTGACACAAGCAAACTGTAAAAGAAAACATTTCTGATATTTCTAAGACAAAGAAATTTGAACATTCAAAATTTGCAGGGATTAAGGAATTATTATAATATTTTAGGTGTGACATGGTATTAAGTTTTATATAAATACATCTGTATCTCTTAACGATACATACTGAAGTACTTACAAATGAAATATGATGTCTGCTATTTGCCACAAAATTATCTGGAAGTGGGGACTGGATGGGCGTAAGGATGAAATAAACAGCCATGACCGGATAACTGCAGAAGCAGGGTACTGGATACAGAGCAAGTCTTCATATTCTGCTGCTGCTGCTGCTTAATCACTTCAGTCATGTCCGACTCTGTGCAACCCTATAGACTGCCATCTGCCAGGCTCCTCTGTCCATGGGAGTCTCCAGGCCAGAATACTAGAGTGGGTCGCCACGCCCTCCACCAGGGGATCTTCTCCACCCAGGGATCAAAGTCGGGTCTCCTGCACTGCAGGCAGATTCTGTACCGCTGAGCCACCAGGGAAGACCCATGTTCTTCTATCTTTGCACATTTTAAATTTCCCATTAGTAACAAAAAAAAAGAGACACCCAACAAATCAACGTAATTTTCTGCATTAACAGAACAAGGGGAACTCACGTGATCATCTCAACAGGTGAGGAAAAAGCATTTGGAAACGTTAGAACCCTGAAGTACGAGTGGGCCAGCCTTGGCTTCAGTCCTGATTCTGTGATACCAGGCAAGTCACTTTCCCTCCCCAGGTCCCAATCTCCTCACCTTCATGGTAAGAGAGTTAAACTACGTGGTTTTTAAAGTCCTCCCACCTCAGCTTTGTTTCCCAACTATTCACTGAAAGTCTTTTTTTTTTTTTTTTAATTTTATTTTTACTTTATTTTACTTTACAATACCGTATTGGTTTTGCCATACATTGACATGAATCCACCATGGGTGTATATTAGCTCCCAATCCTGAATCCCCCTCCCACCTCCCACCCCATATCATCTCTCTGGATCATCCCCGTGCACCAGCCCCAAGCATCCTGTATCGAACATAGGCTTGTGCTTCGTTCTTACATTATAGTATACACGTTTCAATGCCATTCTCCCAAATCATCCCACCCTCTCCCTCTCCCACAGAGTCCAAAAGTCCTTTCTATACATCTGTGTCTCTTTTGCTGTCTCACATACAGGGTCATCATTGCCATCTTTCTAAATTCCATATATATGTGTCAGTATACTGTATTGGTGTTTTTCTTTCTGGCTTACTTCACTCTGTATAATAGGTTCCAGTTTNTCCCACCCTCTCCCTCTCCCACAGAGTCCAAAAGTCCTTTCTATACATCTGTGTCTCTTTTGCTGAAAAGAGAAACACCGATACAGTATACTAACACCTATATATGGAATTTAGAAAGATGGCAATGATGACCCTGTATGTGAGACAGCAAAAGAGACACAGATGTATAGAAAGGACTTTTGAAAGTCTTTTAAGTACTAGAAATATCCACGTTAACCTTAGTAGTCGATGACTCGCTTTCTCACTAGCTCCCCATGCATCCCGAGTTTCACCTTCTTCCCATGAAGTATGCTCCAAATCTAACCTGGGGAAGTCTGGCGCCCCTTCTGCTTTGGTTTTGGCTGCCCTGGGTCTCCACTGCCACGCTTGGGCTTTCTCCAGCTCAGCAAGAGGATGCCACTCCCCAGTTTCGGAGCACGGGCTCTGGGCACGGGCTCAGCAGTTGCGGGGCACGGGCTCTGTTGCCCCACGGCATCTGGGGTCCTCCTAAACCAGGGATGGAACCCACGTCCTCTGAACTGGCAGGCAGATTCTTAACCACTGAACGACCAGGGAAGTCCTGGGGATCAGTCTCCTTGATGAAAAAGGGACACAAAATGTGGCATCAGAAGTTCCCATTCTCTGTCGTTGGTACACATGACCTCTCTCTGCTGGGGGCCTGTTTCTTTGCTCTTGTTCTTCTAAAAACTACTAGAAGAAATATTTTAATTCATCTTCCTTTCAATAAAGGAACTAAAGTATACATATTCCTAGGTGCAACCATTATGATCTTGAAAAAATTACTCAATCTTACTGTAAAAGTAAATACTGGAAAGTAATTACTCAATATTTAACATATATGCAGAATACATCAAGAGAAAGGCTGGGCTGGATGAAGCACAAGCTGGAATCAAGATTGCCGGGAGAAATATCAATAACCAGATATGCAGATGACATCACCCTTATGGCAGAAAGTGAAGAACTAAAGAGCCTCTTGATGAAAGTGAAAGAGGAGAGTGAAAAAGTTGGCCTAAAACTCAACATTCCGAAAACTAACATCATGGCATCTGGTCCCATCACTTCATGGCAAATAGATAGGGAAACAGTGGAAATAGTGACAGACTTCATTTTGGGGGCTCCAAAATCACTGTAGATGGTGATTGCACCCATGAAATTAAAAGACGCTCCTTGGAAGAAAAGCTGTGACCAACCTAGGCAACATATTAAAAAGCAGAGACATTACTTTGCCAAGAAAGGTCCGTCTAGTCAAAGCTATGGTTTTTTCCAGTAGTCATGTATGAATGTGAGAGTTAGACTATAAAGAAAGCTGAGTGCCGAAGAATTGATACTTCTGAACTTTGGTGTTGGAGAAGATTCTTGAGAGTCTCTTGGATTGCAAGGAAATCCAACCAGTTCATCCTAAAGGAGATCCGTCCTCAATATTCATTGGAACATGAATTTCATGCTGAAACTGAAACTCCAATACTTTGGCCACCTGATGCGAAGAACTGACTCATTTGAAAAGACCCTGATGCTGGGAAAGATTGAAGGCAGGAGAAGGGGACGACAGAGGATGAGAAGGTTGAACGGCATCACCAACTTGAGGGGCATGAGTTTGAGTAAACTCTGGGAGTTGGTGATGGACAGGGAGGCCTGGAGTGCTGCAGTCCCTGGGGTCGCAAAGAGTCAGACACTACTGAACAACTATGCTGAACTGAATTATCCAGTCTCATCTGTAAATAAGGATGATCAAAGCACCTACTGAACAGAATTGTGAGGTTTAATTAAAATATGCAAATCTTTCAGAACAGTGCATGCAAATGCTTGAGAAATGTTAACTATAAGTATAAATGTCAATGAAATTCAGACTATAAGCAAATATTAATGCATATAACATGTAGCCGTGGTTCTCTAACTTGTGAACTTATTAGACTTGAACCCAAGAATCCTGATGTTTTAAGGGAGCCCAGCCTGGCGCTCCATGATAATCTAGAGGGGAGGGAAACGGAGAGGGGAGGGAGGGGAGGGAGGGAAGAGAGGGAAGGGAGGGAGGGAATATATGAATAATTATGGCTGGTTCCCGTTGTTGTATGGCAGAAACCAACAAAACATTGTAAAGGAATTTTCCTCCAAATAAAAAATAAATTAAAATTTAAAACAGGAATCCTGATGATTTTTCTTAACAAAATCGGGGGAAAAACAACTAGACAAATGGAGAAAATAAGTAAATATCCTGATGCCCAGGCTGCATCCCAGACCAACCACATGAGGCTCTCCGGGGGAGGGTCCCAGCGCTTTTTCCTCTTCCAGACGATTCCAAACGTGCAGGCAAAGGTGTGAAACAATGACATAAACAACAGAGACAAGGGACAAGCAGGCGTGACGCAGCTAGAGAACAGGTGGCCTGGCAGCTGAGTTTAAGCTGGATTTGGAAGGAAAAGTGGTGCTTAACGCTAAGTTCCATAATGTTTTTCTATGAAAAACGGGTAGTCAGAGAATTCCCTGGCAGTCCGATGGTTAAGACTCTACATTTTCACTACTGCGGGCCCAGGTTTAATCCCTGTCCAGGTAACGGATATCTCACAAGATGTGCTGTGCAGCCAAACAATAATAATAATGATCGTTTATAAAAAGCTGGTAGTCGGGGGCTTTTCTGGTGGCTCGGTGCTGAAGAGCCCTGCCACTGCAGGCAACGTGGGCTCCGTCCCTGATGTGGGAAGATGCCACGTGCCACGAACAACTAAGCCCGTGGGCCACAACCACTGAGCCTGTGCTCTGGCAGCCACGCTCCGCAACAAGAGAGGCCTCAGCAATGAGAAGCCCCGCCACCTAGAGCGTACCCCCGCTTGCCGCAACTAGAGCAAAGCCTGCACTGTGACAGGACCCAGCGCAGCCAATAAACGAACAGAATTTAAAAACAAAACAAAAAAATCCAGGGACTTCCCTGGCGGTCCACTGACCAAGAATCCACCTTGCAATGCAGGGAACACAGGTTCCATCCCTGCTCAGGGAACTGAACCCCACGTGCTGTGGAGTAACTAAGCCACTAGGACCTGATGCCGTCAAATCAATCAACTAACAAACAAACAAACTGGCAGCTAGAGATTAGAGAGGTAAATAAATGGTGTAGATCCTAAAAGCAGACCTCCTTAACTCAAGTGAAGAACAAAAAATTAATTAAAAAAAAACATAGAATGAAGTAGAAACACAGGATTAAAATATATCTCTTTAGATTAAAAAAAAAAAAAGATTTACAGCCTGTGACTTCTAAGAAGACCTCATATTTAAAATCAACAGTCTCTCTGGGCTGCAGGAACTGAATTACCTAGAGAACCGGTCGTGTGCTCAGGAAGCGTAGAAAGATGAGGCCAAACACACAGGAATTACACATTTCCCTGAGGAAAGAACTGTTCTTTAATGTCCCAGCCAATACCTCGCATAATGGGGAACACATCCCAAGAAAAACACAGGTCATAAGGCTAGAACTGGGAAGGAGTGACTCATGGGTCAGCTGCTCCCCTTCCAGCATCAGCGCCTTCACAGGTGCAGGCAGTCTGACAGGCGTGCGCCAGCTTGTCACCCGGACTGCAAAAGGCAAGGCAGAGCCGGCTTGTCACCCAGACTGCAAAAGGCAAGGCAGAGCCGGCTTGTCACCCGGACTGCAAAAGGCAAGGCAGAGCCGGCTTGTCACCCGGACTGCAAAAGGCAAGACAGAGCGCGTCTCAGGGAACAGACCCACGGTAAGACTTACTCCAACAAGAGGTCGGGTGTCAATGGAGAAACATGTTCGGGCGCTCTTCTTTTTTCCAGCACTTGTTCGCAAAATAAGCTAAGTCCTCGCCCTGCGGGCAGCTGTCTGCCCTCCTGGAGCATTTTCAGATACCTGTTGAGTATCTTTCTGTCCGAAGAGTGGGATGCTGGGTGCATTTTATGTTCTAGAAATAGAAGTCAGGGGCTGTGGCCACTCAATCAGGGAACTGAACCAGAGGCTTGGGGTCCCAGTGACCAGCTGCCCCGCTAACAGGCAGACACACACTTTGGAATTAACAGGCTCTTTTTAGTCCTTCTTTAAGGATAGTTTAAAGGATGCTTTCCAGCCTCCCTCCTTAGCCTGTTGGCAAATAAAGTGTTAGTATTTAGATTTAACTTGGTTTAAACTTTCTATCTGCAGCCCATTCCACGGCGTTAGCCCATATTTTCATATGACAGCTGGACTGAAGGTCTAGGGCTCCCTCAAACTAAAACATCCTTCCCCAGAGCCGGGCAACTTCTAAAAACTGCTTGCCGCTCCTTGTCGCTGCAGATATTCATCTTTGGGGACCTTTGGTCAGGAACAGGGATATACGCACACACCGTTTCCAGACCAGAACTGCTCAACGTGTTGAATGATCCTACGAAATACGATAGTAAAGTTTGCCACCACTTGAAGAAAAGCACTAATAATCTAAATGCAGCCAAACGCGCTGGCGCGCACACACATTCTGTACACATCAAGAGCTCTTTAACCATAAAGACTAATTATCCTCGACAAGAAATACGGTACCAATCAACTTGCCAGCGGACTCTGCCCCTACTTGACACAAGTTCTGGCAAGAGCCCCGGCCTGGCGGCGACGCAGGAGCCTCGGAGGCTCGGGACTGCCCCACTCTCCCCGCCGCCTGTGTCCGCGCGGCGGAGCGCCGGGCGCCCGGCCCCGCCGGCTCGGGGCCCCGCTCCTGGGGAGCTCCGCCGACGCGGGCGACGCTACCACCGGTGTCCCTGCGGGGCGCGGCCCGGCCTCTCCAGGAGCCTCACTCACCCGGCTCGGCGCCGCATCCCTGCGCTCGGCGCCGCGCTCGGGGGCGCGCTGACAGCCGCGGCCCGAGAAGGCGCGGCGGAGAGCGGTGCCGACGAGCCCCCTCGCCGGCCGCCGGGCCGCCATAGCTGCCCTCCGCCGACTCTCGCGCCGCACGGCAGAGTCGCGACGTCGCGAGGCGCTACCTTACGGCACCGTCGCAAAGTCGGCGGGAGGGCCCGGCGCGCCGGCCGTGCGCTCGCCCGGCGTCTGACAGGCTGAGGGGCTGGGCTGACGGCGCGTCAGGGCCGCGGCTCCTCGGGCGCTGCCATCCCAGGCGGCTTCTGCGCCGGGCGGCCAGCGGCGGGCTCGGCCGGGGGGGAAGGGCGGCGCGGACGCCGGAGGACGCTTTTCCCAAGGCGGGGGGCGGGCGCTCGGCCGGGCCCGGGGCGCCGGCGGGAGCCGCGGAGTCGCAGGGCGTCGGCGGCGAGGCGCCATGGCGCGGGCGGCACAGGTGAGCGAGGGCGGCCGCGGCGCGGCCCCGCTCCCCCGCGCGGGCGGCCCCCGTCTCCCGGGCCCGAGTCCCGTCTCCCGGGCCCGAGTCCCCGTCTCCCGGGCCCGAGTCCCGTCTCCCGGGCCCGAGTCCCCGTCTCCCGGGCCCGAGTCCCCGCCCGGCCCGGCCGCGCGCGCCCCCTCCCCGCGGGCCATTGTGAGGTCAGGCCGGCGGGCGCGTCGTGGGGCCCGGGCGAGACGCCCGGAGCGGCCGCCGCGGCCAGTAGCTGCCGCCGCCCCCGCCGGCCCCTTCACCGGCCGCCCCGTCCAGACCTCGCCGGGAGGGCTGAGAGGGATGCAGCCTGGGGCCCGGCGCCGCTGCCGCACCCCGTGAAGGGCTGACCCACCCCCTGGCCGCGCCACCCGCGGGCCGCCGAGCCCGCGCCCGCTTGGCCCGCGTCTGGGTAACGTGCGGGAGGGCGGGGCGCGGGGAGAGGCGCCGGGCCTCCCCGGAGGCGCGTTCTTGGCCCGGACACCCGCGGGGCGTCAGTTTCGATGGAGCATCCTTCCCCCGCCCGTGAGCGTTTGATAGAAACCCGAGAACGTGGAGGGCAATGCATTAGGCCCCTCTGGAGCCCTAAGGGGAGGCTGATGAGTGAGCTAGTCATCGCTGTCTCATTGTCTTGGGGTGTGTTGTGGGGGGGGAGCGTAACAGGGCCGAGGGGGTCCCAGGCCTCCAAAGCCCAAGCTGGTGCCTTTTTCACAATGCCAGGCGCCTTCCCTGTGGAATTTCAAGCCTCTGCAGGGAAGGGTTATGAGGTACAAAAAGGGTGGGGCGAGAAACAGGGCGTCTTTCTGGACGTGTTTAACGGGTGGAGAGGCATGTAGAAACGGGGGCTTCCGCGAGTGCCTGGAACCCCATTGTTTGTTTCAGTGGCTCAGTTCCTTTCACGAGAAGCTAGGCCGGGTGGGTGGAGAAGGAAATGGCAACCCACTCCAGGGTTCTTGCCTGGAGAATCCCAGAAACGGGGGAGCCTGGTGGGCTGTCGTCTCTGGGGTCGCACAGAGTCAGACACGACTGAAGCGACTTAGCAGCAGCAGGCCGGGTGGGAGTGCTTAGATGCCCCCAAAAGGCCCGGGAAGGTTATAAGAGCTACTGGTTTACTTTCCACAAAGGTGCCCTTCTCTTGCCAGAAGCAGCTTCCACTGTGAAGACCTAAGGTGCTTGTGCTTTTTCCAAGCTGACAGCTCACCCTCATGCCATACTAATGTAGGCACATGCTGTTCTCTTTTACAACTGAGGAAAATTGAGGTTCCCAGGCCCAGCACTCCAGCTTATCTTCCACACTGCAATAACCCAGTCTCACTCACTGCCATGTGGAGGTTGCTTGCAGGAGAGGGGTTCATAGACTCTAATTTCCGTACTGAAGTGTGGTCTTTGGATTGCAGGGACAACAGGCCCTTTCATAAGCATATCTTTTTAGAATGAGGTAATACACAAGTACCATTCTTCAGGCTTTGTGGTGTAACAAGTTATTTTTGTCATCTTTTAGTGCTTGTGAAACTGAACACAACAAAAGTATGGAGATGGGAAACCAACACCCTTCTATTAGTAGGCTTCAGGAAATTCAAAAGGAGGTAAAAAGCATAGAACAGCAAGTACTTGGTTTCAGTGGTCTGTCAGATGACAAGAATTACAAGAAACTGGAGAGGATTCTCACAAAACAGCTTTTCGAAATAGACTCTGTAGATACTGAAGGAAAAGGAGATATTCAGCAAGCCAGGAAGAGGGCGGCACAAGAGACAGAGCGTCTTCTCAAAGAGTTGGAGCAGAATGCGAACCACCCACACCGGCTCGAAATACAGAACATTTTTCAAGAAGCGCAGGCCCTGGTGAAAGAGAAGGTTGTGCCGTTTTATAGTGGAGGCAACTGTGTAACTGATGAGTTTGAGGAAGGCATCCAGGATGTCATTTTGAGGTTGACACATGTCAAGACCGGAGGCAAGGTCTCCCTGCGGAAAGCACGGTATCACACCTTAACCAAAATCTGTGCTGTGCAGGAGATTATCGAGAACTGCATGAAGAAGCAGCCTTCCCTGCCGCTCTCTGAGGACGCGCACCCATCTGTTGCCAAGATCAACTCTGTGATGTGTGAAGTAAACAAGACCAGAGGCACACTGATTGCCCTTCTGATGGGCGTGAACAACAAGGAGACGTGCAGACACTTATCCTGTGTGCTCTCAGGGCTGATGGCTGACCTGGACGCTCTGGATGTGTGCGGCCGCACAGAAATCAGGAACTATCGGAAGGAGGTCGTGGAAGATATCAACCAGTTACTGAGATACTTGGACTTAGAAGAGGAAGCAGACACCACGCACGCATTTGACCTAGGACAGAACCATTCCATTCTGAAAATAGAAAAGGTCCTCAAGAGAATGAGAGAAATTAAAACTGAACTTCTCCAAGCACAGAATCCTCCTGAATTGTACCTGAGCGCCAAAACAGAACTACAGGGTTTGATCGGACAGTTGGACGAGGTGAGTCTTGAAAAAAACCCCTGCATCCGGGAAGCCCGGAGAAGAGCGGTGATTGAAGTGCAGACCCTCATCACCTACATTGACTTGAAGGAAGCCCTGGAAAAAAGAAAGCTGTTGGCTTGTGAGGAGCACCCCTCACACAAGGCGGTCTGGGACGTGCTGGGAAACCTGTCGGAGATCCAGGGCGAAGTGCTCTCCTTCGACGGCAATCGAACCGACAAGAACTACATCCGCCTGGAAGAGCTGCTCACCAAGCAGCTCCTCGCCCTGGACGCGGTGGACCCGCAGGGCGAGGAGAAATGCAAGGCCGCCCGGAAGCAGGCCGTGAAGCTGGCGCAGAACATCCTCAGCTATCTGGACCTGAAGTCGGACGAGTGGGAGTACTGAACAGCCAGAGAGAGACTGTGGCTCCTGATTCTGGTTTTGCACTTTATGCACACATCTGTGTATCTGTAGAGAGCTTTCAGTTCGTTGAGCCTAAATGTGATTTATACATGCATATATGAATCTCAGTATTTAATGATTTAAGCAAATTATATTCAGTATCTGCTGCTTTTGATGTTGCAAAACAAATATTACAGCGTATTAACTTTTGCATTTGGATCACTATCCTTATGTTGTGGTGTGGTTTTTGGGGTTTTTTAAAAAATCAGAAAATGAAATGGGGCAGCTTTTAAACCTTTTTTTTTTTAGCTTTTAAAACATGTTTAATGGTTGTTCAAGCATTAAAATACAGCTATTTCAGAATCTAGAAATATGTGATAAATACTAAGACAATTATGAGGAAGGGGGAAATTTTTGGTTAAATAGAAGTGAGGTCCAAGCACAAACACAGTACAATGATATATTTTGTTATTATGCTAAATAAAGCAGGATTTTTTTTCATTCATAAAACCCAGTGGTCCCACCCAATTTAATAGGGTGGGAATTTGTTTTTTCTAGATGGTTGGTTCTTTGATAAACATGCTTTTGTTTAAAATACAGTGTCTGTATGTTCCCCTATACCCTGCCTTTGGAAGGGAGTCTTATTTTTGTGAGCAATATAAGAAAATGATGAAAATTAGTAGCAAAAACACCTTTGAGACTGCAGCGAAGAGGGATGAAGCACCAGCTGATACTTTCGAGTTGTTTTTGTTTATAAGATCTAAACTTATAATTTTCCTTAGAAATCAGTAAGGATAAGAACATTTAAATGAAGCTAATGAACTTTTTTTAAAAAAAGATAAAACACCCAAACCCATAGTAAGATAGTGAGAAATGGGAATCAGGTACCAATTATCAGGTTATGCTAAAATAAGCAAAAGTGTCTGCACATAGCATAATGGGCTTGCTCGAATGGGACCGCCTTGCTCCGCCTTCCTGATGCAGGTGAGAGCAGAGGCCGTCAGCAGCCGCGCAGGACCAGGTCTGCCAGCTTGTGGAGCTCCTGGCCCCTGCTGTGCTCCTTAGCTCCTGTTACTGGCACATGGATGTTTCTCTAGTGCCTGAAAGGGCCAATAAGGTCTTCTTCCACTAAAGGGTATACATATTTCTGTATATTTTGAGGAACCAGTTTTACAGTTGCCTGTTGATGTGAACAAAAGAATTTCCCAAAGTTCTGAAGTGCCTTGATAACATGCTGCCCCAGGAGCATAACAGCAGACTGCTCTGTAGCACCCTCACAAACAACCCTATCAGAGGACATCTTTTGAATTCTGAAGTAATTCATTGTTTTCTTCCAGATATTAATTTGTTAACTTTGTAAACAGCTAAAAAATAAGGTGGATAAAGGAATAGCCCTAAATACCTAAAAGATTAAATGTGTGGCCCTAAGGAATTTCCGCTTTGTCTCAGTACTGCCCAATAATGAAAAGCCTTGACGTGTCCTTCCTACTACAAATATCCTAGATTCATAGGATAGTGGGGTCAAAGGGCAATCGGAGGTCTTTGGGTGATGAACCTCCTATCTGCACATCCAATGGGCTCTCAATGCCCCTTATTGGTAGCTCATTCCACCCAAATGAAATCTCGAAGAGCTGTTAAATTCAAGCACAGTTTGAGTTATATCAGTGGGCGATCAAGGCGGTAACCTCACTTCAGAGGTACCCACAACCTGCAACCAGGCCTCCTGCTCACGTTAACTTCAGATTTGAAAGTTCATTGTCAGCACTTCCTTTGTGTGCCCACCGTTTTCTGAAAGCCCATCTTCCCCTCCCGTTCATCTCCAGCAGTTTCCCGTGACTCGCGGAGACGGCTCAGAGGGCTCAGCTTTGAGCGTCGGGGTGAGTCCAGGATACTGAGCCATCCAGTCATCTCGGATTTCTCACTGGATCATTTTGGTCCCTGAGATAACTGGACCAGCCTGGAGTGGCTGCTGAGGAGTGGCGTTTCCTGGCTTCGGTCTGCTCTGGCTCCTTGTACCTGATGGCCCTCTTCCCTTAACGAGCCCTCACGACATGGGTTTAGCTTTCCTTCTTCCTTGCTGGGAGGCGGCATGTGACCGTGGGCTGCTGCATGTAATTTAAGGTGGGCTCACCGCATTGTATTTTATGATCTTACGTGAAGAGAATCTGTACTAGAAGGAAAACCTACCTACCCCCTCAAAGTGTTTGGCCTTGGGCCTGCATTAAACTGTATCATACGTGTTCATGCAAAAAAAAATGGCTGGCAACGCTTGCTTTCTTTACCTTCCCCTCAGCATTGCTTTCAGGTCATCCTTCCTCCAGGTGGACTGATGAGCCTGCAGTGAAGTAGTTACGAGAATAAATGTAATGAATGTGTCTTAAGTACAATTTAATGCTCTCTTTTGCTGAACTGCCTTGGTATAATACATTGATATCTGACATCATTTAGTATATTTGAAAGACTTAGCTAGTATTTTTGTCATTTGTTTTACTTGGCCAGTTTTTAATCTGTTTTTTTTTTTTTGTTTTTTTAGGCTCTAAGCTTATCCTGTACATACAGGTTTTTCTAAACAAAGCTCTTTAGCTTTTAACTCATAGTGTTTTTCTCAAGAATAATTGGAGAAATATTTGCCGTTGATGTCAATGTGTAATAAAGGTGTCATTCCAGTGTGCGGTTCCCATCCCCCTCCATCAACCGTGTGACTATTGTAGTACCATGTCTGAAATAATTCAGCATTATTTTGAGATATACATACTAGTATACCCTTAATTATTGATGAAATAAAAAGTCTCTTGGCTTATCTTTGCAGTGGAGAAAGGCTGTGAATCTGAGGTGTGAGTTCTGTTCCCGTGCTCTCACCTTCAGTCCTGTCTGACCTGGCTGTGTCCTGGGCCAGGCCAGGGCCGGGGGCACCTTCACTCTAGCTGAGGGCAGTGATACAGGGAGGCAGCTGCCCTGAGCACAGACCAGGGTCAGGGGGGTGGGTAAAGGGGTAACCGTTACTGTTCAAACAACCCAGGAGGCATGAGGGCCAGAGAGCCAGAGCAGGCGTGGCCTCAGCCCTGCTTTCCTGGGGAGGGGGCCCTCCAGCTGCCGTGCACAGGAGTTGCCCCATCATGTACAAGGGAAAGCTCTGGGAGCATTCTGGAAACAACGTCTCCCCGGAGAAAAGGTTTGAGTTAGTGTGCTATGGAAACTCATTAATGGAGACCTACTTCTGACCACTTAAGCATCTCCTGCTCCGCCAGCCCGGCAGGCTGGGCGGCGGCACTTCTGACCGGTGAGTCCTTCCAGCGTTTCCAAAACGCTCGGACGTTGCCCCCTCGTCTGCCTCCCGGCTCGGCTTCCCCGAGGACCTGTCGCCCTCGCTCGTTACACGGGGGCAGCAGCGGGTCTGGCCTCTCCCAGCCGCTTCCTGCAAGCCCTCCCCTGGCTTCTCCACGTTCCTTCCAGCGATTCAAGCAGAGAAGCCGTGTGGCCGGCCCTGGCCCGCGGACGTGTGACCTGGGCAGGGCCAGGGCCAGGACAGGCAAGTCACGGGGGTTCAGAAGAGAGACCCCTGCCACCCGCCAAGCTGTGCTCTTCCCCACCAGGCTTGGGTTACCAACACGTGAGAAACCATTGTCAAGGCCTTGCCGTGCGCTCGGCCCTGTGGGCTTCCTGATGGCTGAGCGGGTAAAGACTCCGTCTGCGATGCCAGAGACGTGGGAGGCGGGTTCAGTCCCTGGGTCAGGAAGATCCCCTGAAGGAGGAAATGGCAGCCCCCTCCACTCTGCCTGCCTGAAAAATCCCGTGGACAGAGGAGCCTCCGGGCTACAGTCCATGGGTGGCAGAGGGTCAGACGCAACGGAGCGACAGCACGGCCTCCACCGGACGCGGAGGTGGTGGAGAACTCGGTGAACCAGTCGTCCGCCTCTGTCTCAGGCAGAAACACCTGGAGGTCAGAACTAGGCAGGTGCGTTGGAGAGAGAACGTGGGCGCCAGAGGCCAGGCAGGCTGAGGTTCGAGGCTCGGGGACCCCCGAGGCTGGTCAGGAGCGAGACAGCGGAGACCCCAGAGCAGGCTGGGCGACGATGTCGCACAGGGGCTGAGGGACACAGCACAGCCAAGCCGGGCTCTGGCTTCTGGGTGCAGAAGCGCCAGCTGTGGGCCGGCGTGGGGCAGGTGCAGGTGTGGGGGGAGACCTGGCTGTCAGCGTGTCTGCTGAGGCCTCTGCTATCATTGCATCACCTTTATCCTTCAAGCCATCGCTGGATGAACCTTTCCATCTACTGGGCCCTGTGAGAAAGAGCTGACATGCGTGTTAAGCTCTGGGAACCCTCCTAAGGGGGGTTTTGGTACTAAATGTATTTCACTTGCCCAAGCCCTCACAGTGAGCCGGGAGGGCAGCCCACGGCCCATGCAAGCACAGGGCCCACCCGGAGAGGCCCACCCCGGCTCTGACGTCATCCACGAGGCCCAGCTGGACAGGAAGGGGCTGGGGGCACTGACGGTCAGGACCCGGCAACTCGTGGGGGTTGGCCTGTCCCCCCGGGGAGTCACAGACCTGAGACCTCGGGTCCCCTGACTCCCCGTTTGAGAAACACTGAACGCCATGCCTCGGCTTCACTCCTGGGTCACAGCAGAAGGCTGCTTTTGTATAATAATCCCTTAAGCTCCTGTGCCTTTTCCCTGAAGCCTCCGGCTTCCTGGTCCTCGCCCACGTGAGCGTCCCACCTCGTCCTCCAGGGGACTCAGGACACAGAGGGAAGGATGCCAGGGCGGGCCATCTGTGGGTTCTGCGGCCTCCTGCCCATCCAGTGGGCATGGCCAGGTACCCGCCCCCCACCAGGGCGCACTGCCCGTCACTCCCCGGCCAGGCGGCGGCCTCCCAGCAGAGCCGTCTCTCCGTCCTTGCTGCCTCAGGCCCTGGCAGTGGGAGGCACTCGGGTCTCCTTTGGACGCGCTCCTCTTTAGAAAGTGTCCTTGGCTCCTGGCACATATACATGTCCCCCAAAACACTTGCTGAAAAGGTAAATGGAAAGTCTCAGATCTTTACATCGCTTCATGAACTGTTTAAAATCGGGAATTCCCCGGCGGTCCAGTGGTTAGGATCTGGCACTTTCACTACCAAGGGAGCGCTTCAACCCCTGGTCAGGGAAGTAAGATCCTGCAAGCTGCATGGTGCAGCCAAAAACCCAAATCAAATCAGCGACCCTTTTTTGCTCATCAGGATTCCAAAACCCTCGGTCTCCTGCACCCGCAGCTGAAACCCTGGTATCACCGGCAGGTATCACCAGCGCCGGTGTGGCAGGAAGGACGGCCAGGTTGGCATGTAACAGTTTTGCCTCTGAGCAACCACACTTGGCTGCGCACCCAGCTGGGTGAGATGCCAAAGGGACACGGAGCCCCCATGTGAGGGGCCCCGGGGGGGCCCTGAGGCTTCCTCCCTCACCTTGTCCTGCTGGCCAGGCTGGTGGGGAGGCTGTGCTTACGCCCTGGGGCCTGTGCTGGGGGTCCGCCCTTCACACTGAGACTCCCAGAGTGGGGGACCTCGAGGCAGCATTGGTGCAGGGGCCCCAAGTCTAGAGCCGGTCATAACGGGGGGCCTGGGAGAACCTCGGCAGGGAGCAGGGGGCTGGGCCAGGGTGGGGCTGGTGAGTCATGAGAGAATTCGAGTCTTTGGAGACTAGGCGCTTTGTTGAATGCTACTGTCTCTTATACACATCTTGTTGAATGCTCACCCCAGTGGCAGAGAAGGGCCTGAACTGGGAGCAATGGGCCAGGGCAGGGGGCCCTCAGGGAGGGGGGCTAGGGAAGCAGGCGGAGTGAGGGACCTGGGGGAGGATTTGGAGGGGGGGGGAGGGGGAACCGGGGCTGGGGGCTCCAGGGTTCTGGCCTAACAGCAGGAGGGTCTCCTCAAGGAGACAGGGTCACATACACAGTGCAGGGACCCCTGGGTCAAGGTGAGCAGCCAAGTGGGCTGGTATCAAAGGTGCAAAGAGGGAATTGCCTGGTGGTCCTGTGGTTGGAACTCCGTGCAGTCAGGGCTGAGAGCCTGCGTTGGGTCCCTCGTCCAGGAACTAAGATCCCCCAAGGTGCACAGTGTGGCCAAAAACAAAAAAAAGAATCCAGCAGGCCCAGAAGCCGGCCCTGTCCTGGGGTAGCAAGGACCCGGTTTCTGGCTCCTGGGCCTGAGGTCTTGTCGGTGCCGTCTGCAGCCTCCTCACGCCCGGGCCGCACTCAGGGGCCTTGTGTTCTCTGGGAGGCCCAGGTTCCATCATTCCAGAAAAAGGCATCTGGCTCTCACCCCCGACCTCAGGTGTGCTAGGGGTAGTCCAGGAAACGGGCCAGCTCGGTGGGTCTGGGGAAGAAGCTGCCGGCCAACCAACAGCTAGTGCCCGGGCCCAGAGGTGCAGCGGGGGAGCCCACAGACTCGACCCTCTGGGCCTCGCTGGCTTGGGGAGCTAAGGGTACCTGAAGGGGCCTGACTCCATCCTAGACCAGAGTCCCCCCATGCCTCTGGGGTGGGAGACTTGCCAGGCCCAGCCCGCAGCAGCTCCGCCAAGCCTGGCCCGGGGACTCTTGCCCTGGACAGCCGTTTAGGGGCCAGAGTGTGCTTGGGCCAGTGTGGGCCAGCTGTCTGCCCCTGGGTGCTGGGGCTGCGGGTCCCCACAGATGAACCCCTGGACGCCTGTGTGAGCCCCACTGCTCGGCGCCCGCCGGGGCGGGTGGAAAGGGATGACCTAGAACGACCCGCCAAACGTCCCGGGCCCCCACAGAGCCGGGCCCGCACCTCGGGGCACCCGCTCCCGCGCGGCCCAGGCCCTTGGAGCGCGGCCTCCCGAGCCGGGCGCGCCCCCGCTCCGCGCCCCGTCCGCTTGTTGTTCTCTGTGCGGCCGCCACGCGGCGCCCGCGGTCCGGGATCGCGGAGCCCCGGACCCGCCCGGGCCGGGTCAGGAAGCAGCTGTCGGGCCGGGGCCCCGCCGGGCCCACCCTCCCTCGGGATGCTGGACAGGTGGCCGCGGCGCCGCTTGGCTGCGGCTTCTGCCCGCAAGCTGGCCGTGCTGCTCCTGCGGCTTCCATGACCTGGCTCACGGCGACCTTGCGGTCCGCCGAATCCTTGCCGAGGCCGGGGCCTCTCTCAGGTTCCTCTGACCCGCCCCCCAGAGCTGAGGGCTCAGCGGGACCATCCCCGGCCGGGGTTAGCCCCCCCGACCCACGGCTCACGTGGCACCATGCCGTCAGGGGGAGCCGGGAGGCCTGGCAGGCAGGGCAGCCTCACCCTCTGCCTGCATCCATCCATCTCCGCGCAGGCTGGTCCTCCCTCCTGGGCAGCTGAGGGCAACCTTCACGCCCAAACGCCACTTCCTGCAAGTACCACCCCTGCCCCCTGCGCCCTGTGCTGGCCCTCAGGGCTCCCAGATGCTCTGGCCATGGGCAGACAGCCCCCACCCCCACCCCAAGCCGGGTGACCCCAATCTGTTCTCTGGCCCCCACTGGGGCTCTTGTATTTTGAGGTCTAGGGCAGGAGGGCCCAGGAGCCGGAAGACCAGCGGCAGGTGGGCGAGCGCTGGCTGGGGGCCTGGGCCCTGGGGGTCTGGAGAGGCTGCTGTGGGCACTGGGGAGGGCAGGCTGATCCTCACCGTGCCCGGGCGTTCCCCCGTGTTCCTGGCGCCCAAGGAGGCCTGCTCTGCTCCGGGCCCCACGCCCCGCTGCAGACCTCCCCGGGCTATCTCCGCAGCAACCGCAGCAGCTCCGGCGACAGCGGGCCAGGCCAGGGTCTTGCGCCCTGGGAGGCAGGCCTCCGGCCTCGTGCTGCCCGTGGATGTGGGGGCAGAGGCACCTGTTCCAGCCGCCTCTCCCACTCCCCGCCCCCCGGGCTCTGGTGGTGGCCCAGGGCGCAGGGGTCCCTTAACTCCTGGCCTCCAGCCTGGCCTCAGGGTGGCACTGACCTGTGCCCAAGGCAGGTCTCGGTGACCTTGCCCCCTCAGCACCGCGAGCAAAGCCCCCTCCGCTGCCCCTGTGCTGACGGGCCGCTCTCGCCTTGCCCTTCCCCCTGAGGACCTAGGACGCTCCCTCCTGCCTCGAGCCCACCGCCCGCCCCTCCACGAAACCCCCTCCCTCTGCCACCGCTCCACCAGGCTCCTGCCCAAGGAAGCATGGGTGGCGGCCCTAAGACCCACTTGGCCTGCCCCAGGCCCACCTGCCCTTCCAGCGCCCCGCCCCGGGCCCCTCTCCTCACTCCTGCACAGAAGCCACGCGGTTGGAGCCCCGTGGGGGCCGGGGCCCCAAGTGAACCGTGCGGGGAGAGGGGGTCCTGAGTGACCCAGAGAGGCTGCGTGGACTGGGGAGGCCATGGGGTCTCAGAGGTAAGACCCCCACGAACAAGCCTCGGCCTCCTGGGCCCTCAGGCCTTTACACGGAAGCCTGCCACTGCCCAGAGCTCAGGCCTTTACCTGGGCCCTCGGGATTCTAACGGGCGCAGAGCTCGTCCCGGGGATGGAGGTGCTCCCGGCGGTGGGGGGAGCACCGCAGGAGGTAGCTCGGAAGGACGCAGCCCCCCTGTGGGGGAGGAGCCAGCACGCCCACAGACGGGGGGAGCGGGGACTCCGGGGGCCAGGCCTGCTGTCGGATGCGGGCGGGGGCTCCGTGAGCCCATCTGTGACCCTGAGAGGGGGCCTGGGAGTCCTCCAGCCCCTCCTGCCCGGCCCTGCCCCAGGGGACCCGGCCCTCCCCGCCTCCCCTTGATGGAGTCCCTGCCGGCAGGCCTCAGGGGCCCCGGGGTCAGCTCCCTCACCGAGGCTTTGACGTCAACTGATGCAGGCTGGGCCGCCCAGGGCTGCAGGGCTTCTGTGAGCTCCCGGAGGCCCGGGACGCCGCCAGAGGCCCCGCCGAGGCAGCTGCCCAGGCCTCTGCGGGCCACTGTCTGCGAAGCGGGCAGTGAGGGCCGCTTCACCTTGGGGTTGAGGCCAGGGCAGGCGCGGCAGAAGCCTGCAGTGTTGGAGCCCCGAGGGGCCTGGGCAGCCGCAAGTGGACCTCTGTGCTCCCGCTCAGCCTGCCCTTCAGGCCTGAGGAGCTCCTCCCCTCCCGCCACCAGCACCCCTTGCCAAGGCCTCTGGGGCTGCCTCCCTCGCTCCTGCTGGGGTCGGGCAGAGCGCCTCGTGCGGCTGCATGTGTGCGCTGTGAGCGCGTGCACAGGTGTGTGGGGCTGTGTGTTCATGCGTGTGTGCTGTATGTGCACTCTGTGTGCTGTGTGTGCATATGTGTGCTGTGAGTGTGTGCACAGGTGTGTGGAGCTGTGTTCATGTGTGTGTGCTGTGTATATGCACGTGTGTGTGGTGTGTGCTGTATGTACCATGTGTGTGCATTCATGTGAGTGCTGTGTGCACATGCGTGTGTGCTCTGCGTGTGCATGTGAGTGCTGTGTGCATGCATACATGTTATTTGTGTGTTCGTGTGTGCTGTGTGCATGCATGTGTGTGTATGCATATGAGTGTTGTGTGTAAAACAGACACTCCACCACAGAAGCCCCAGAGGCCTGCGAGTGTTCGAGGGGCCTGGAGCACAGGAGGGCTCAGAGACTGAGCAGCCCCTGAGCAGGGCCGGGCCAGGCCGAGGAGGGACGCCTGGCCGCCAGCTCGAGGTGTCCTGGGGACAGGGCCCAGGAGCAAGCCTGCACGGCAGCAGTGGTGGCGCCATAGCAACGCGGCCTGGAGCCACTGGCCTACTTACACCCCGCCCCGCCCGCTAGCGCCCGCCCCAGGGAGGGGCACCCCGGCCTTTGGGGGCTCAGTGCCCTGGAAGCCCCGCGCCTGCTCATCCACAGGCAGGGTGATGGGACAGAACTGTCCTGCGCCCGATGGCGCTCAGCCCCCTAAGGCTTTCCCCCGTCTCCTGGGGGCTGGGCCCTAGTGGTTGCAAAAGGGCTTTGGAAGTTTCCAGCCCAGAAATTTCTGAGCTCTCTGTGCTGCTGGAGTGACGGCAAACCCTGAAGTTCTCTGACCCCAACCAAACAAAGTCAGGACAGCGTCTGGATGGGAGGGGCGGCCAGGAGCACTGGTGCCTCTCCCACTCAGACCCCCTCCTGGCCTCTGGCCTCGGTGCGGACAGGGCGCAGGGGCCAGGTTCTGCGCACAGCAGGTGGGCAGGTGTGGAGGGCTGTCACTCTTTGAAGGAGAGCCCCAGGGCCGGACATCAGCCCTGCTGACAGTACCAGGCCTCCTGGGCCTGCCTCTTGGACCAGTCTGACATTCGGGGCCATCCCCCTCACTCCTTCATCCACCAGATGCCCTCCTGCCGCCCAGGGCCAGTGCCCAGTTGCAGAATGAATGAAGGAGCGGAGAGGAATGAATGAGTGAGACCCTGAGGGGGCAGGTTGCACTCCCATGTGCGTGGGGGGGGCTTGTCTGCACACGAGGGCGTGTGTGTCTTAGTCCAGGCGCCAGCTGCATCTGCCTCCACCTGCAGGAAGCCCACCTGGTGCACTCCAAGCTTCGGGGCTGCAGACAAGTGTCTCCAGGGCCCAGGGAGACTCAGCAAGCGCCAGAGGAGATCTGGGGCATCCATGGGGCATGCCTGTGACATCCATGTGGCTGCACCACTGGCCTTGGGCTAACCCACCCAGCAGGGCCTCATGTAGGGGTCACCTCATGTAGGGGTGCACAGGAGGTGCCCTGAAGAGGGAGGGAGCTCTGGAGCGTGGGGCCCTGGGGACAGGAAGCCCTTGGCCCCACAGAAGGTGGCTGTCACCCGACACCCACCAGGTGTGTTTTCACACTGAAAGCCAGGTGTTCTCTGGCCCTCCCTGCGGAGCCTGCTCTGCGGCCTCAGGCCTGGCCCTCTCCAGGTGGGCCTCAGCTCCCCCACAGGCACAGGCGTGTGGCTCTGGGTGTCCAAGCTCCCACTTCAGGGTGGCAGCTCCCTACCCAGCTCGGGAGCCGGGGGGCCACTGTGACCCGCTGTCCCAAGTTCCCCTGCAGACTGGGAGCCCCGCCCCACCCGTCCACTCACTCCTTCATCCACCAGATGCCCTCCTGCCGCCCAGGGCCAGTGCCCAGTTGCGGAATGAATGAAGGAGTGAAGAGGAATGAATGAGTGAGGCCCTGAGGGGGCAGGTCGCACTCCCATGTGCGTGGGGCGGGGCTTGTCTGCACACGAGGGCATGTGTGTCTTAGTCCAGGCGCCAGCTGCAGCCGCCCACTCCTCCCCTACCCTGCCCCCCCTAATTTATTCCATGAGACCCCCATGCCCCCTCACTCGCTGGCCCCCTGTGGGGCGGCAGCTTTGTTCCCAGGCAGATTCCCAACGGCCGGCCGCCTTCGGGAAGAAAGGGCCCTTCTCTGGCCTGTGGTGAGGTCACCAGGAGGGGCCTGTGCTCACAAAGGCCGCTGCCCCCCAACCCGCCCTGCTGGCAGCTGCCTCTTTGTGTTCAACTCTCGGCTGGGGAGAGACCCCGAGGGGCCCCTGCTCGGCCTTGGAGGCCCCGGGCTGGTCTCTGGGCAGTGCGGGGTGGGGGGCGGGGAGGGGACAGGAGCAGCCGCTCCCTGCCCACCGCGCCCCCACCGCCTTGCCCCTGATCAGTGACAGCACCTGTTGAGGTGCAGACACACCCGGGTGCTTTGCTGGGGCGGGCAGCTGGGGGGAGTCTTGGCCCGGCGGGGTGGTGGTCCAGCTGTCTGTCTGGGTCCCCAGGACTGGCAGGTGTCTGGGGGTGGGGCTCTGAGTCCATTATCTCCTGGGATCCCATGACGCCTGGCGTGTGCGCCTGTGCGCTCACCTCTGCGTGTGTGTGCGTGTGTGCATGTGTGTGCACATGTGAGCTGGGGTGAGGGGCTTGCAGGCTTTTGTCCAAAAATGCCCAGCCACCAGGGGCGGTGGGACTAGAGACACCCCCACGCTCCTGCCAACCGTCCACAGTGAGGGCAGCCCCCTTCCAGACAGCACTGGGCACCTCCTCAGGCAGAGACCGGCGGCGGGGCCGGGGGGCGCTGGTCAGCAGAGAAGAGGGACAAAAGCTGAGAAAGGGCGGGACCAACGCCGGTCCTGTGGACTTGGAGCTGCTGCCTCGGGGCCCACGAGGACCGCCCAATTCAGGCGGAGCCCGGGCACCACCGAGAGGGAGAAGGCAGGCTGGGCGGGGTCCTGGACACCCATCTCTGGGGGCCGCGGGGGGCCGTGGGGTCTCGGCTGCCCAGGTGGAGGCAGATCTGTGAGGGTGAGCGCCGGGCCAGACCAGGAGCTCAGGGACCGTCGGCGGGGCAGGGGCTGCCAGCCCCCTTCTCCAGGTGCCAGCTGGCGGCAGGCCCGGCCCAGAGCTCCTTAGCAGTCTCTCCACGGAGGGAGGAAGCGGAGCCGGAAGGGAGCCAACACGGCCCCTTGTCTTGTCGCAGACAAAAGCAGCCGTGCTGGATGCCGGGGCCAGCCGCTGGGGGTCTGGGGCCCTGCCAGGCGTGGCTGCTGGCAGAGCTGGCCCTGGCCAGGTGGGGTGCCAAGCCTTCAGGCTGGAGACTGGTAGGGCAGAGGATCGGGTCCTACTGAGGCCTCTAAGCTCTGCTCGTAACCCAGTGAGAGCCCTGTGCCTGAACCTGGAAGGACCGTCCAGGAAGCCTGGTCCGCGGAGGCAGAGGCCCAGTGGAGGTGGCCGGCCAGGAGGCTGGGGCAGCCTGAGCCGCAGGAGCCCGTGCCCACCACCCTCCCGCTGGGTGCCCAGCTCACAGCCCTGGCTGTCTCAGGGCCAGGCAGCCAAGGGCCTCGGCGTCCTGGGGGCCAGGGGAGCGGGGGCGGGGCGGCCCGGGTCCCCTCTCCTCTCACCCAGGAAGGTCCCCGGCCCGTCCGTCCCCCGGGGCCCGGAATGTCCATTGTGCCTGTAGCTTAGCAACAGGCCTCAGAGGGCCCTGAGCCCCCGCCCACGGCCGCCCCCCGCATTCCTCAGCGGGGCACCTGTCTCTTATACACATCTGAAGAGCTGCTCACCAAGCAGCTCAGCGGCTGCAAGATGTGTATAAGAGACAGGAAGGCACACAAGTGGCGGCGGGGGCGGGCCCGGAAGAGGCAGACTAGGGAGGGGCGGGGCCCGGGGGTGCGTGCGGGGGTCCAGGACTCCCCGAGCTGGACTGTCCTTGTGTGCAGATCTCACTGCAAGAGGGTGGAGGCCTCAGCTACTTTCTGGGGGCCAGGGATGAGGTCAGGCCTTGGTGGCAGCAAGGGGCCAGGGGGCCAGGGTGGCGGGAAGTTCTGGAAGGAGGAACAGGGTGGGTGTCTGGAGCCGGACAGGCCAGGAGAGGGGCCGCCTGGGAGCTCGGAGGCGGGCAGTGAGGGCTCCCTGCAGCCCTGCCCGTCCTGCCCTCCGAGGCGGGGGCGGCTCCTGAAGTCCACCCTCCTCTTCGGCAAGTGGGCTCCCGGGTCAGCGGCCACTGGACCTGCGCTGGGAGGAGCAGAGTGCATGTCTCCCTGTGTGCCCGGCCGGCACCAGCCCCCTGTGTGTCTCTCGTGGCAAACAGTGCGTGGCCCGCGCGCGGCTCCCTGCCCTAGCGCTGGCGAAGCCGGGGACATGCCACCACCTTTGACTTAGGAGGAGTCTGGTGACCCTGGGCATTGACCTAGCTGGCCTCTGAATGGTTGCCTGGGGCATTGCTTCTTAAAAAAAACAAAAGCGGAAAACAAATGTTTTACTATGGAAAATATCAAAGAAATGCAGAAGCAGAGAGAATCCCAGAGGCTGCCAGGTCTCAGGGGACCAGGATTTCAGCTCCCCCCTCCCCCACCGAGGTTATTTTGAGGCAGACTGCAGCCACCCTGTCATTTCACAGTATCATTAGCACGCCTAAAAGTCGTTCCCAAACCTCAGAGACATCCACTCAGGCTTCCAATGTTCCAACTGTCTTATTTTGTAAAATAAAACATTTGGTTTGTTCAAGTCAGAACCAAAAGAGGTCCCTGCTGCTCCGGGATCTTGGGGCCTAGTGTGACGAAGCCACTGGGAGACACGGTGATCCCAGTGGGGCCTGGGGCCTGAGCGCACAAACATTCCAACCAAAGGAAACAAAATTAACCTCTCACTGCCAACAGCACGGCCTCGGAAAGAGCCAGGTGGACGGTGTTGGAAGCTCCCCAAGTTGTGACCACGTCAAGGTTTGATTGTCAAGGTTTTAAGAAAGGAAAGAGCAGTGTGAGAGGCCCCGGTTCCTCTGGTGGGGGTCCCTGGGCCCTCCACCTGCCCCCAGCTCCAGGTGCAGGTGGTCCGGTGCGGGCCTGGGAATCTGCACGTCCCCGAGTTCCCAGGCGACGCGGAGGCAGCTGATCCAGGCCCCAGCCCGCTCCGTAGCAGCTCCCACGTTTCCTGAACACACCCGCAGCCTACGTTCAGGAAAGTTTCTGTCGCCTGAAACGTGATGACTGCCTGGTGCCTTTGTAACGATTAAAGAACCAAAAACAGTGGCGGGTAGGCCCATAGCAGAAAGAGAGGGTGCGTGTACAGTCGTAGCGTTAGCCGCTCAGCCACGTCTCTCTGTGACCGTCCCTGGCTTTTCCCAGCCAAGAATGCTGGAGTGGGTTGCTGTGTCCTCCTCCAGGGGATCATATCTATATCTCTATCTATCTCAGTCAGAGGTACTTGGGGCTTCCCTGATGGCTCAGCGGTAAAAGAATCTGCCTGCAATCCAGGAGATGCAGGAGACACAGGTTTGATCCCTGGGTTGGGAAGATCCCCTGGAGGAGGAAATGGCAACCTACTCCAGGATTCTGGCCTGGGAAATCCCACAGACAGAAGAGCCTGTGGCTACAGGCCACGGGGTCACAGTTGGACACGCCTGAAGCAACTGAGTGCAGCCAGAACGACTTACTGAAGGATGCTACCAGGATGGGCTTGGCACTTTCATGTGCCAGTTGGTGGCAGGGTGCCCAGGAGCCAGCGGGTACATGGGCTCAGAGGACCTGCGCCATCACCCTCCTCAGTCCTCTCAAGGCTCCTGCGGGAGGAAGAAAGGAAGACCTCAGGAAAAGCTGGGTGGGAAATAAGATGAAAGAGGGTGAAGTTCTCTCCACGCCTGCCAGATGGACCACAGACTTGGTCCTGAGCTTCCTAGTGGCTGAAGCAGAGGGAACAAGATTAGCTAAAAGCTGGAACCACCTGGGACATCTGTCCAAAACACACCTTGAGATTCTTACCAAGGCTTGGGATCGAGGCCAAGCTTGAGATTCTTACCGAGGCCTGTGCCCACCGCCACCCCCACCAGACACGCAGGGGCTGCTGCCCAGACTGCATCCGGGGGACAACTCGGTGTCCCTGGGGGGAAGAGCGTGGCGGGAGCAGAACCCTGAGCAGGGCAGCAGGCGAGGGCAGTCTGAGGCTGCCCCCCACCCAGCAGCAGCCCCACAATCTCTGCCTCTCCAGCAGGGTCACGTCTGGACGCTTCGGCGGTCGGCAGGGCGGGTGGCCAGCAGAGAGAGGCCCAAAGGCCAGGCGGTGGGAGGACACTTCTGCCTCTTGGCGGTAGGGAGGGCAGTGGGACGGGATTCGTCCTGGGGAGGACCGACCGAGACAGGAAGTAGAGGGCGAGTGGAGCTTCGGATCCTGCAAAAGGCAGGCCAGGCGAGCACCTCCCCTCCCCGGGAGGCACACCGTGTCCAGACAGGGAGGGCCAGGCCTGCACCTGGCGGTGCGGGAAGCGGGGACTCCGCCCAGGGAGGGAGCAGAGGGCCGGGCCTGCGGCCCGCCGGTGCCGGGGAGGGGCGGGCACACTCACGGCTTAGTGGGAGTGTGGAGAGACCTGAGCCTCCTGCGTTCTCCGAGGGGTGGGACCGCCCGCTGCCCACCGACACCTTCATCCTGCAAGGAGTCGGGGCGGGGGGCTGTGGGGGGCACCGGGGAGCCTTCTCTCTGCGCCGGGCTCCGGGGCGGGCATGCCCCTGGAGTGCCCGGGCCCTGAGGAGGGGGGCAGCGGCGGGGAGAGCAGGAAGGAGGGAGGCGGCTGGCCAGGCGGGAGGGCAACGGAAGCGGGGGCGGGTCAGCGGAGGCCCCCCAGCCCGTCTGTCTCGACCCCCTCAGCTTCTTCTAAACACGCGCCCGCAGCCGGCCTGCCCTGCTCTTTGAAGGGACAGCTGTCGGGGAGAAAGCTGATTATCGTCCGGGCTGGAAGCTGTGACGAGCTCCCGGGAGCGTGACCCAATTCCGCGCTATTCTCAGCCTGGTGGGAGCCAGTGCTTCCCTCCCGCCGGCGCTGCCGCTTCCCAGGCAGCCTGACTTTGAAATGCCCTCGTCCCGAGGCGGGCGGGAGACACACACACGCACACGTGCGCACACACGGGGGGAGGGCGAGGCCCCGCGTGCCCCCCGGCCCGGCCCTGCGGCTCCTCCCCTAAAATCACAGGGTCTCTCCTTCCACTGGGACCCGCGGTTAGGCCATGTGACCAAAGGCTTGAAAAGCGGCTGCATGACCGGCTCGCCCCTACCGCGCCGGGGCCGCCGGCGCGCCTGGGGCCGGGAGAGGAGGGGGGGCGGCAGGAGGAAGGGGAGGGCCAGTTTACATAAGCTCGGGCCCCACACGGGGAAGAGCCGGCTCTGGTCGAGTGCTGCCAGGCCACAGGCCCAGAGCAGCTGGCTGCGGCTTTAAGCCTGAATGTTTTATTTTGGAGCGGGGATGGGGTGGAGTGATTATTTGTTATGCAGCATGTTTGTGGGGACAGCTAACTAATACACCTACTTCTGAACCTGGGGGGTCAGCAGTGCCGCCAGTCTGTGTGTGGCCCAACAGCCTGTTTCTGGTTTAGTTACACAACTGGCTGTAGGCACAAGGACTGCGTGACCCGGGTTTTCCAGAAGAGTCTCAGTGTCACGTCTTCTGATACACATGCAAGTGTCCCTGAAGGTGCAAAGAGCTATTCAGGTCATACAAAGTGCAGAGGACATGTCTCAGAGGGACTCAGAAGCAGTCCTCAAATTCTGGCCTTGGCAAATGCAAGATCAGAGGGCTTCCTGGAGGCAGTGGTGGCTCCCATGGGTGCTGACCATCATCGAGACACTGTGCACACAGACTGTCCACACATCCATGTGATGCTTCATCTCGTGGCAGCCATCCCTCCCCCCGCAGCCCCCAGGCAGGCAGGAGGGAGGGAGGATGTGATTCTGGAAGCCTGAGCCCTTAAGCGCATCCTCGGGAGGGCAGTGTGGGGTCTGGCCATCCCTGTGGGGCCCTGTCCAAGGCCCCTGTTTCCCTGTGGCTGCGGAGGCCGCGTCCTGGCAAGGCCTTTTTGTTTTCCCTGCTCCCGCTGCTAGCTTTGCTGAGAGCAGGCACTTCTCGCCTGCACCCTCTGTGCCTGGTTCCCATGAGCCCTTGAGGACAGGACAGGCTGCCCTGGGGGCCTGGGTGCTCAGCCCCAGGGTGCTCAGCCCGTTTGCTGGGTGAGGGCGCCCGAGGCTGATGAAGGTGGTTGCCCTGAGGACTGGTCTTGCTTGCTCCCTTTTGGGAGTACTGGGAGCCAAGACCTCCAGCAGGGCCAACCCCCCACCCAGGACCCTCCCACCTGAGGCACCACTGGAAGGAAGGCGCACCCCCCACCCGGCCCTGCTGGCATGGGAGCCCTGCAGCCCCGGGCAGAGCGGAGCACTGGTCCTGCGACCTGCGTGAGCTCAGAAGCCTGGCAAATGTGGCTGGCAGTTTCCAGCCGGAGGCTGCGCTCTGATCCAACCTTGCCCCAAAGCAGCCGCTCCCGGCGCTTTCCACTTACTCTCCCGGGTCATGGGAAGCTGTCCTGCCTGGGGAGGCCACCTGTTCACCTGCCTCTAAGTCCCGTCTGCTCTTCCACATGCAGGACTGTCACCTCTTCCAAGGAGCCTTCTAGGATTACAACAGCCATCTCTGCCCTTTGGCTTCTGTGGTCACAGCCGACAGCCACACAGTGGGGCAGCGGGTCAGCGGTGGCAGGTCCTGGGTGGACGGGCGGAGGTGGGGGTGGGGCGGATCTCGGTAAGTCTCACCTCTGCAGCACAGGCCTGTTTCTCTCCCCACGCTTTGGGCTGGGATGGGGTAGGAGCCACACCATCCCCACCCCCAATCCTGGGCCAGGGTCCCAAGCAGCCCACCCCTCTGAGGTAGGTGATGGGGTGAGGGGGACACGGGGGGCCAGGGGCAGCCCACCTTGGGGCTGAGGGGGAGGGCCCGGGGCCTTCCAGCGGAGCTGGCTGGAGGCGGCCCCCACAGAGGTGGGCTCTGATCCTGACCTGGGGCCCTCGGGCAGGTGAGTCTCATACCCAGGCCAGCTGTCTCCAGAGCTTGGGCCCACGAGGAGGAGTGGGGTGGAGGGCAGGGTGGCAGGGGCATGCATCACACCCCTTGGGCCGGGGCCACGTGGGTACAGGACTTTCTGAGGAAAAACTGAAGGTCAGGGGTGCGTGTCTGGGGCTGGACGGGACTTTCCCGGTGAATCCTTGTCCTGTGACCAGTCCCAGGCTGCTGCCTCGAGGGGGTGACCAACTGACCTCACTCACCAGGGGCCCTGGGTGGCACACTCCCCATTTGAAGGATTTAAGGGAACCGCCTGGCTTCTGGCCATCTGTCTGCAGGGGTGATCGCGAGCTGGGGTGCCGGGGCGCAGGGAAGGGTTGTGTGGGAGACCGCCTGGGGGTGGGGGTGAGAGGCATCGAGATGCTTGAGGGGCTTTGAAGGGTGGGCGGGAGCTCACTGCTGGCTCAGGGCCAGGTGGGGCTCCAGGCTGAAGCCCCCGGGATGGGATCGAGGTCTGGTGGAGCTCTGGGGGCTCGTGTGTGGGCCCAGTCGAGGGGCTGGAGGACCATCCATCCTTAAAAGAGCAGCTCTGTGCCAAGTATAACCACGTGCATGGACAGGGGACCAGGAATCCCAACCCCAAACCTGGTGGCCCTCTGCCTGTCATCCATCCTGGGCTGGCTTCCCTTCTGGCTCACAGGGACCCTGGTGCAGGCCCCAGAGCCTCACCCTGGGAAGCACAGGGCCTGTCCCCCTACACATACACCCCACAGGCCTTTCCGGAAGGCCGAGGAGAGCCCAGGCCCTTCCTGTCCCCATGTGAGGCTTGTGGTCAGAGGTCAGCACAGGTCACTGAAGGGGGACCTGACCCCTGGAGCAGAGCAAGGGGTTCGGGGGACCCTAGGGTCTCAGAGGGGACACAGGTCTTCCTAGGAGACAGGATGTCCACCCCCCCACCCCCGCCCCGTGATGAAAGAGGAGACTGGTCCTCTTGGCCTGGGGCTAGAATAGCAGGCCTGGGAGGTCGGGCCCAGCTGGACATGGATGGATGGATGGACACACACACCCCCCCCAGCCGGACATGGACAGACGAGTGGACACACACACACAGCCTCGGAGCGCTCTCTCCCCTCCCCCACCCCCACTCCCAGAACAAGCGGCCCTCTCTGCAGCCGGATGGGGGTGGCCACACACTGGCCCCTTTGTCCACCCTGTCCCAGGCCATTGTCCTGGAGTCCACAGCCCTGTGGCGTTGGCCTTGGGAGAGGAAGGAGCAGGGGCCGGGCGGCCGTGTGGCGAGGTCCAGCTGGATGCTGCTGTAGGGAGCAGAGGACCGGCTTCGAGGCACCAGGGGACCAGTCATTGCGCGGCGGCAAGAGTGTTTATTTTTCTGCCGCGTGTGGTTGGGCAGCAGCCCCAGGCCAGTACGGGCCCCTGGGGCTCTTGAGCCAACACAGGGTCACCGAGGCTCCTGCAGCGAGCTGAGACCAGAGCAGGCACCCAGGCCCTTTGTGAAACAGGGTGCAGGGGGAGGCCACACGGAACTGGAGGGCGGGCAGGGCGGGGCGGAGCTCAGGCCAGACCCCTGGGGCCCCTCCGGGCAGGGACACAGACCAGCTCTAGCACCACCAACCGCCAGGAGGCGGGCCCAAGTCCGGCTCTGTTCTCCGCCACATGACGCACGGATCCGTGGCCGGGCCTCGGAGGCAGCGCTTCCAGGGTGGAGAAGCCAGGTGGTGGGTGGGGCCTGCCAGGAGGGAACCTGGGCACACGGCCGGTGCAGCGCCCAGTGGTGGGGGTTGGGCCTGAGGCCACCTCTCTGCTGGCAGCCGGGCGGTGGGGGTCCTGGGCCCAAGGCCACCGCCCTGGGCCTCCTCCTACACCCTCCCTGTTTGGGGCCACGCGCCCACCCGGAGGAACCCGAGGCAGGGAAGACCGCGAGGTCACGAACTGGCAGGGCGGGCACGCTGACCCCGGGGGGCCACAGGCAGGAGAGTTCCCCACCAGGGCCGCGATACTGCACACAGCGGCAGCCCCCCCACCCATCAC
>SJYT01035753.1:437006-507976 GCA_006410635.1 Cephalophus harveyi
TCTCAAAGCGGCGGCACCACCCCGCAGCGCGACCCAATGGAATGAATGGGCTATAAATAGCGGCCAATGGGCGGCCTGCGTTGCGCCCCTTAAGAGCCGCGGGAGCGCGGAGCCGCCGCTGTTCGCCTGCGCCGCGCCCTGAGCTGCAGACTGACCTAGAGCCTAGAGCCCCCGCCCCTGCCCGACTGCTCAGTGAGTGAGCCCGGGGGCCAGGGGTGGGGGGCGCGGGGCACCGAGGCGGGGGCTGTTGTGCACGGAGCGGGGGGCGAGGGCCAGGGCGTCGCGCGCTCCGGACCTCCCGGGGTCTGCCGCCTCGAGTGGGCGCGCCAGCTGGGCCGGGGGTCCTGGGCGCTGTGGTAGCCCTCTGCGTGTAAGCGCCGACCCCGCTGACCTTGACTGAGACCGGGCTGACCGGAGCCCGGGGCCCTGGGTGGTTAGCAGGTCACCAGGAGGCCCAGAGCCTCGGGACCCGCTGACTCCCGCGTCTCCCCGCAGCCCGCCGCCGCCATGCCCTTCTCCAATAGCCACAACACGCTGAAGCTGCGCTTCCCGGCCGAAGACGAGTTCCCCGACCTCAGCGGCCACAACAACCACATGGCCAAGGTGCTGACCCCCGAGCTGTACGCCGAGCTGCGCGCTAAGAGCACCCCGAGCGGCTTCACGGTGGACGACGTCATCCAGACCGGCGTGGACAACCCAGGTACGCGCGCCTCAGTCCCGAGGTCAGGACAGGAGCCCGAGGCTGGGCCCCAGCGCCCCCGCTCCCTGGCTCCCCCCCGGGCCAAGGTCCGGGCGCCCTCTTTGCGCGCATAGCTGCAGGGTCCTCGGCGGCTTACTCGGGCCTGGCAGTGACGTCACTGTCCCCATTCCACGCTCCCCCTAGGCCACCCCTATATCATGACCGTGGGCTGTGTGGCCGGCGACGAGGAGTCGTACGACGTGTTCAAGGAGCTCTTTGACCCCATCATCGAGGACCGGCACGGAGGCTATAAGCCCACCGACGAGCACAAGACCGACCTCAACCCCGACAACCTGCAGGTGCGGGGTGGCCCGGGGCGAGGGGCCGGCTGGGTGGGGAGGGGTTGCCCAGCGCTCAGCCCTGCACGGCCCCCAGGGCGGCGACGACCTGGATCCCAACTACGTGCTGAGCTCGCGGGTGCGCACGGGCCGCAGCATCCGCGGCTTCTGCCTCCCCCCGCACTGCAGCCGCGGGGAGCGCCGCGCCATCGAGAAGCTCGCCGTCGAAGGTAAGGGTAAGGCCCGCTGAGCGGCGCTCTTCGGCCCCGGGCCCTGCCGGCCTGTTTACCAGTCACCCGAGCCGCCGCGCTCTTATCTGTCCGTCGGCTCGGGTTTCCCGGAGGGACCGACGCCCAGCCCCGCGCCCACAGAGCCCTGGGGCCGGACGATGGTCGGCTAGGGCCGTGTCGCTCCGGAGCGGCCCGCCGCTCGGACCGGGAGGACTGACTAGGCTCCAGCCAGGCCGAGCGGGCACCCTGGGGGTGCGGGGTGGGGCAGGAGCCCACCGTCCTCCTGAGCGCGCTCCTCCGCAGCCCTGTCGAGCCTGGACGGTGACCTGGCGGGGAGGTACTATGCGCTCAAAAGCATGACGGAGGCGGAGCAGCAGCAGCTTATCGACGACCACTTCCTTTTCGATAAGCCCGTGTCGCCCCTGCTGCTGGCCTCGGGCATGGCCCGCGACTGGCCCGACGCCCGCGGCATCTGGTGCGTATCCCCCGGCCCCCGCCCGCGCCGTACCGGAGGGAGGAGGGCGGCGCCGCGCTCCTCAGGTGGGTTTGGTGCCGGCCTCCTCGAGACCTTGACCGCGCAGGTGCGGAGGGCCCCGGGCGGGTGAGGCCGTCGTGTCGGCCTTCCTCCTCCCTCCCCCCGCCTCCGGGAGCCGCGGCTCCTTGTTTGCGCTCTCCTTTCCCACCCGCCGCCCGCGGGGAGTCGGTCAGGTGCGGGATGACGCAGACGCTTGCTCGAGTAGGGGTGGGTAGCAGGGCTCACAGGCACCGGGCCTCTGCCCCTCACCCCCTAGGTGGGGACCACAGGGTGCCTGCCCGGCTAGCTGGGAAGCAGCTCAGGGCTTCGTGTGTCCTCTCTGAAGTGCCCTGTGAGCCCCCAGGGTGCTGATAGGGCTAGAGTCGTGATAGCAGCGCCCCGGCCCTAGGGACAGCTGGGGTGAGCCCCTCAGCGACTTGGGAAGTGCCCCGGCTCTGGGGGCCTCGCAAGGTTTTGTTCCTGGATGTGTCCCTGTCCAGGGAGGAGACTTGACTGTGCCCCTCCCCCAGGCATAACGACAACAAGACCTTCCTGGTGTGGATCAACGAGGAGGACCATCTGCGGGTCATCTCCATGCAGAAGGGTGGCAACATGAAGGAGGTGTTCACGCGCTTCTGCAATGGCCTCACCCAGGTCAGGGCCAGGCCCCAGGGTTCAGGCGGAGATGGAGGTGCCCCATCAAACCCCCGGGGAGCCCAGGTCTTTGTTGCCTCAGGGTCCTGTGGGAGGGGGCACCCCGGGTTCCAGCTGGGGGGGTGTCTCAGCCAGGCCTCCCCTCTCACACCTCCATTTCCAGATTGAAACACTCTTCAAGTCTAAGAACTACGAGTTCATGTGGAACCCTCACCTGGGCTACATCCTCACCTGCCCGTCCAACCTGGGCACAGGGCTGCGGGCCGGGGTGCACATCAAGCTGCCCCACCTGGGCAAGCACGAGAAGTTCCCCGAGGTGCTCAAGCGGCTGCGGCTTCAGAAGCGAGGCACAGGTGAGTCCCTACTCAGCCTGCTCCCCCGGGGCCACCCCCCACGCAGCCCTGCTGAGCTGTCTGTCTTTCCAGGCGGTGTGGACACGGCCGCCGTGGGTGGGGTCTTTGACGTCTCCAATGCGGACCGCCTGGGCTTCTCGGAGGTGGAGCTGGTGCAGATGGTGGTGGACGGTGTGAAGCTGCTCATCGAGATGGAGCAGCGGCTGGAGCAGGGCCAGGCCATCGATGACCTCATGCCAGCCCAGAAGTGAGGCCCTGGCCGCACCTCCCGCCTCCACCAGCTCCTCCGCTGCTTCCTAACTTATTGCCCAGGCCGTGCCCACCACGTGCCCCGGAGGCTCGCTGTGTGGTGGCTGAGCCCTTAACCTTGCTGTAGAGACTTCCGTCACCCTCGGTAGAGTTTATTTTTGTGATGGCTGAGATGTTGCTGATGCTGAAATAAACTAGGGTTTTGGCCTGCCCCAGGTCTGAGTGGTGCTTTCTTTTTCCAGGGCAGCCCAGGGCCCAGCTCCCGGCTCTGAGGCCTGTCCCGTCCCGTCCCGTCCACCTCACTGTTGGCTGGGGCCCTGCCGTGCCCGAGTCCTGTTCCGTGAGCCTCTGCCCTCCTGCCTTGCTGGGCTGCTGGCAGAGACCCAGCCTGAGCATCTAGAGGATCTATTCGGGGGCCTGTGGGGTGGAGCCTGGCACTTCACTCAGCCCCAGCCTGTAGCCTGGAGGAGCTCTGGATGGGAAGGAGCTGGGGGGAAGGGCAGGAGCCCAGAAATTTGGTACTTTTCCAGCTCCGCCCCCGAAAGCCATTTCCTCCTCTTCCAAGCCGCTTCTCCCTGCTGCCTCCCCCTCCCACTCCAACACCTACTCTATTTCCTAAATAATCTCTCTGCTCTGCTTCCTTCCCTTCCAGCCTCCCCAGGCCTAGCCCTCCCGTCCCTCCCAGGGAGCCCCAGGGCCCCCATCTTGCAGCCTCCCCTCCAGGACCCTCCGCGCCCCAGTTCCTGGGCCTCCCATGACAGGTCCCCAAAGAGGGAGGGGGCGGGCTGTTAGGGATAAGATCTTATGGTGTGTCTCCCGGCTGCTGCAGTCCTCACCCGCCGTCTCATGGGTGGGCGGGCACCTTACACAGGAGGAATGAGCCAGCTGCGCCTCTGGGCTTCTTTGCTCCAGCTCCTCTGTTCACCGACAGTCTCCTGCCCCCTGCTGGCCAGGGCTGCCCCTGCGAAATCAGCCGTGCAGACCTGACCCTCCTGGGGTTACCCTACCACTGGGAGAAGCGTGTCCTGGGCTGGCAGTCATGCCTACCGAGAACCATGGGCTCTCATGTCCCAGGGGCAGCTTGTCAATCTAGACCGTGGGGCCCCGGATGAGGAGGTTGGGGGGACAGCTGTGGAGTCGTCATGCCCTGGCGTCCTCCTGGGTGGCCAGGTGGGTGTGAGGGGCTCATGCAGGCAGAGCCTTTGCCGAGGGAGGGGGCAGAGACTGGGTCTAAGAAGGCAAGCCCTCTGGCACAGAAGGGGTCTCTGCACCATCCTGGGGGTCCCTGACTAGCCTGCGGGCCAGGGCCTAGTGCTGAGCTTGCCTTCTTGCCATGAAGGTCCAGGTCAGGGGCACGTATCAGGCAGGACTCCTCTTTTCTCAGCTACGGTCCCCCTCCAGCGAGTGGGGGCTGGGCCAGGCCAGGCAGTGCTTTGTAGACTGTTGGGATTCAGAGCAGAAAGCACAGAAGTGCGCCCCTCTGGGAAGGCCTCTCCCTGCTGAGGGGGGCTTGGGCGGCCCAGAAGAGGCAGCAGCAGGGTAGGAGGCCTCCCTGCTGGTCCAGGAGCTGGTCCAGGGTAGCTGTGTTCCCATCATCTGTGTGGCCAGCAGGCAGGGTTCCAGGCCTGTGTCCACCCTGAGGCCCTTGCTGGTGTGCTCCCTCCAGCTGGAGGCCCCTCTGCTTGTCCAGGCCCCCTCACCACCCGGGACTTGAGTCAGGGTGCAGGCTTAGGCATGACTGCGCTTGGATACCTGAGGGGCCTGGCCTGGCAGGCACATCGCTTCCTGATCAAGAGATGTCCCACACCTGCACCACCTAGACTGCCAGGGGGATGTGCCCCGCACTGGCAGGGATCACACCAAAGAAGATGGAACTTCAAGTCAAATGTGCGGGTGTGTCCCCAGGAAGGCCGGGTGGGCAGGGCTCCCTGCAGGATTTCTTACCAGACAGTAAAGTCAACACCCTGGGAGCCTCGCCCTCGTGCCCGCCCGCAGCTGGGGCGGGGCCCTCAGGAAATGGGCCAAGCTCCCGGGGACCCTGTAAGGAGAAGTGTCTTCCGCAGGCTCAGGGCCACCCTGACTCAAACCCACTGCTGCTCCCTGGGCCGCTCGTTTTCTCACTTTTTACTGAACGTGAACTTGCAAACTGCACTATTTTTGGAACAAGACATAGCTGATGATACAACCCAGTGAGAGCACTTCTGCTCAGCCGTCCGTGGTCCCTTCAGCCAGAGTCCGTACAACCTCCCCCCCTTTCCTCTGGATTCAAGAGACCTTTAAATGGGGCGATTTTAATATCCCTTGAAACCACGGTCAAACATGGGAAGTCTAAGAAATGCCCAGCCACATGGCAACACACACTGGTCCTCAGTGCCTGGAGTGGAAGTCACCCGGAAGCACCAGAGCCCATCACACCTGCAGTGCAGCCAGGGCCCGGCCAGGACGCCCCCTCACCGCGATGCCAACGACAGCGGGCGGAGGGGGATGCCCGCTGTCGCCCGCCCCCAGATGCCAGCAGTATCGCTCACCCTGCTCGCGACAGTGGGAAGAAACTCTTCCTCTCTCTAGGCACTGCCAAGTGTCCCCTGGGGGCCCAAATCGCCCTCAGCCCCTTCAAGAACGCACAGAGATAACGAAGAATGTGATCACTCAGAACAGGCGCGAGCTGGTCAGGACTCCAGCAATAAAGGTCTGGCTGCAAAACTGGGCCACCTCCCTCCCTCATTGTGGCGCCACGCGGGCGAGAACTTGGTGAGCCGGTGACATGCTTAAAACAGAAGTGTAAAAGCAGGTTATAAAACAGCTTGTCCTTGTGGGATCCCACACAGATCACGGATGGAAAAATCCCAGAGAACAGTAGTCGGCTGTGGGTGGTGGGGTAACAGGTGACTTCCTTCTTTATACTTTCTTTTCCAGATTTTCTACAGTGAACATGTATTCCTTATATAAATAGCTGAAACAATTTTTTTTTTTTGGAATGGTTTAAAATAAACGCTCTAAGGTGTCCTAGTTGGTGGGAGACTTGAGGCTTCTCTCCTGACTTCCTGGACTGTCTCCTGGTCCCAGCCTCCTCGCCAGCCCAGCCAGCAGGTGGGTGTTGCCTTACTTCTGCAGATGGGCAGCATCCTTCACAGGGACCCTATCCTGAGGGGAGCTTGTCTCCTGTGGTGTCACTGCCTTAAGGCACTCCAGCCCCACCCTTGGGCTCTGCTCCTTTCTGTTGTTTCAGGGATAAACTGTTTAGTTAGGCCTCCTCCCTCTGGGTCTGGAGGATTTCGGCCCTGACTCTGGTTGCTTGTCCTCCTGACCGGCTCTTGATCCTTTCCTTGACTGATCCAAGGGGCCTCCTTAGGCTAACCAACCTGGCAGACTAGGAGATCATAGGGACCCCGTTGTTGACACTGGGAGAATGCCAGGACAAGTACGTACCATCAGCCAGGACCCATCAGACCCCTGTCAAGCCATCCCAATAAAACACAGGAGCAACTGTAAGCCTCCAGATGGACTCCCTGCGAGGATGCATATTAGTAGCTAACGGGAAAATTTAGACCGATAGGGCAAAAAAGTATTAGGTCATTAAATTATAATACCATCTTGCAGCTGGTCATATTTTATAAAAGAAAAGGCAAATGGGGAGGGGAGTCCCATCAAATGTTCAAATGAAAGTCACTCAGTCGTGTTGGACTCTGCAATCCCATGGATGATACAGTTTATGGAATTCTCCAGGCCAGAACACTGGAGTGGGTAGCCTATCCCTTCTCCAGTGGATCTTCCTGACCCAGGAATTGAACCGGGGTCTCCTGCATTGTAGAGGAATTCTTTACCAGCTATCAGGGAAGTAAGACCCTATTCCAAAATCCAAGTCTAGAGAACTGCTTGGCATGCCTGGCTCACACCCCATCCTCCCACAGGAACCCCATGTTTTAGATGATCCCCTTATGAGTCAACCTCCCTGAGGTCCACAATTGGGAGCTCCTACGTATCCCAATTCTGAAGGGGTGACAGTCTTCCAGACCATTTACCCCTAATGTACCATCTGGGGAGCTGGAGATCCCAGACTCCTATCAATAAGCTCATGGATATGGTCTTTGGGATACTTGAGTATAGATAGCGTACAAGGGGCTACCCTGGGGGCTGAGATGGTAAAGAACCCGCCTGCAAAGCAGATGTGGGTTCAATCCCTGGGTTGGGAAGATCTCCTGGAGAAGGGAATGGCAACCCAGTCAAGTATTCCTGACGGAGAATTCCATGGCCAGGGGAGACGAGCAGGCTACAGTCCACGGGGCTGCAAAGAGCTGGACATGACTATTTCTCTTTTTCTTTATAGGGGAGAAGAGACGAAAAGGATTCGGGGACAACATGAAAAAGCCTAATTACTGGCAGCAGCCTTAACCCCAGCACCACCTCAGGGTTACACACCCTTGTGAAGACCCATGCTAAGGTCAGGACCCAGGAAGCCTGGGTCAGAGCCGCTCTCTCAGAGAAAACATGTTTTTAGTATGGACAAGAGGGCCACTGGAAGCGTGACCATCGCCAGTCCTGAAGGGATACTGGGGCTCTCAAACCAATGATGGCTGAGAGGACCAGAGGCTGACGGGGCCCAGGACTCCCCGTCTCCCAAAGAACACCTGGAGAAGCCTCCGGGGTTCATTTCTCTGGAAAAGCCTCAGGTAAACCTTGACGTGGCTGGTAGGAGTTTTCTTAGCAGACTGACCGACCTCCCTCCCAACCCTGTAGGACGATGGGGACTGATGGAAAGCCCCAGACCAAGGAGTGCACCACCCCCTTGCTGGGAAGGGACTTGCTCCCTACATTCCAGGCAACAGTACAGTCCAGAGACCCTCAAAGAAAAGGCACCCACCAAGAAAAAGTTACTCCTGGTGGGGAGGGGCGCATGCTCAGTCCCAAGCGAGAGGTCTCCGTTCTATCCCATCCAAGTTGTCAAACTATGGGCTGCTGACCTGGTTCACGGTGCTGCAAGTAAAGGTGGCTTTCTTCTGCACCCAGACTCTCAACACCTCTTTGCCTTCAAGGGGACAGACCCAGACACTGCTATGCCATGAATGCTTCCGCTCTGTGTGCTTATAAAACTCAAGCCAATGGTGCCCACAGGATACGAATGGAAACAGAAGTCTGGCAAAAAGTTGTCCTGGTACCTTTAAAAATGGGATTCCACAGGGCTATAGACAAGCCTCCTTACATCAAAGGCCAGACTGAGGGCCACACAAAATTGTAAATAGATTACCAAAATGGGAGGCCAATGGTCTGACTAAACTAGCCGTACTGACAGGAATTTTGGAGAAGGCTTCCCCTCTAAGTTAAATGAGGAAAAGTGAAGCATTCCAACATGGGTGAGTACAGGTGCATCAGTCTCTCAATAGCATTAAGGTAGCCACTGAATTCTTTTTAAAAAAGAAAAAAAAAAAATGTCCTTGTTTTACAAGTCTTCACAGAACTAGAGGTGTGGCTCTAAAAGTAATCCAAAACCCATCAATCCTTTACCACTCCCAACACCTTGCCTATTGGTCTTAAAAAGTATTAAGACTAAAGAAAGGGGAAACCAAGCCATCCTGGGAGGAACGTGCCTGTGCCTTCGAGACACAAATGTCCTACCTGGTCTTTTCCAGGATCGCTTACCTCCGCCATCTTCTTAAAATACAAAAAAGCGGAATCACTTGTTTGACTCAGTATGAATAGAATGCCCTTGTGGCTCAGCTGGTAAAGAATCTGCCCGCAAAGTGAGAGACCTGGGTTCAATCCCTGTGTTGGGAAGATCCCCTGGAGGAGGGAAAGGCTACCCACTCCAGTATTCTGGCCTGGAGAATTTTTGTTAGGGCTACAGTCCAAGGGGTCACAAAGAGTCGGACATGACTGAGCGACTCTCACTTTCAGCTTTAAGACGCGCCGCAAGCAGCAGAGGCCTACGGCATGGCACCGGGCACTGCAGCCAACACCTTGCTCTGTTCCTCATCGCTCAGTCACGTCGGAGTCTTTGTGACCCCAGGGACTGTAGCCCTCCAGGCCCCTCTGTCCATGGGGATTGTCCAACCCAACCCAATCCACTGGAGTGGGTTGCCATGCTCTCCTCCAGGGGATCTTCCTAACCCAGGGATCGAACCCAGGTCTCCTGCATTGCAGGTGGATTCTTTGCCATCTGAGCCACCAGGGAAGCCCAAGAATAGTGGAGTGGGTAGCCTATCCCTTCTCCAGGGCATCTTCCCAACCCAGGAATCTAACCAGGGTCTCCTGCACTGCAGGCAGATTCTTTACCAGCTGAGCTACCAGGGAAGCCCCAATATCTTGTAATAACCTACAATGGAAAATAATTTCAAAAATAATATATGTATATAAGTAAATCACCAAAAAAAATTCTACTTTTTGAAAATAAGTAATTATCTTTTTGCTAAGTTTTCTAAATGTCCTTTGGACATCCAATAACAAGGAGAGAGATACAACATTTTAAATATATTTGTGTAGGATATAAGATTGATATGATTTTTGTTATATCTATTTTTCTTTGTTGTTAGATGTCTAATGGTTTATGATGTCTATCTTCTCTGTGAATTGTATTTTTTGTCATTAAGAATATTCATCTTTGTTTCATTAAAAATAATAAAATGCAAATTTTGAAAGAGGGAGTAAATAATTTGTAACAGGGACTTTTCCGATGGTCCAGTGGTCCAGAATCTGCCTTGCAAAGCAAGGGATGCAGGTTTGATCCCTGGTCAGGGAACTAAGATCTGACATGCCATGGAAAAACTAAGTCCCCACACCAAAACTAGAGCCTGTGTGGCAACAAAAGATCCCATGTGCTGCAACTAATAACCCACACAAATTTTAATAAATTAATAATAATTTGGAACTTGTCAAGGAAAATAAAAATCTTAAGCATTTTCCATAAATATTAGTAGAAAGGGTTTAGCCAGTGAGACAAATAAGCTTGATTTGTTCCATCTGCCAGAAACACAGTTTCAATCCAACCTCTTCTGCAGACTAATGGGTTTATACTGCTGTACCTGACTCATGGCTGAAATTTTAGAACAGGAACTCGGGGGCCTCTGTGTTGGCCTGTTCAAATGTATCTATATGTGTCTTGTAGATGTAAGGTACTGCCAAAAATTAATTCGTAAAATTGACTTAAAGAAAATTAAGCGCTTATATAAATACTCAGAAAATAATCTGGCCAGAATGAACTTCAGTTTCACATCATCTGGAAAATATTTAGTACTAAACTGATGTCATCAATGTTACGTACCACGGTTTACTAGACCTTGTATCTATTGCTAATGTATCAGCAAGAAAAATAACTCAACATGGAAAAACTTGTAAGGAAAGCATGTGTTTTCAGTACAAGAAGGTGTGAGGAATGAAAAAATACTAAAGAGTTATGTACAATCAGGATTTTCTAAGATTGGGTTGAGTTTAGTTGGATTTCTGGAGGGCCCCTGAGGCATCCCGGAGAGAAATGTTTTAACTAGCATTATTTAGTATGTTGGGATTAAGTAGAGGAACACCTGGATTCCGTTTTTCTGTTAAAAGGGAACAAAACCTTCTGGAATGTCTTTTAACTTCCGACCAAGGACAGAATCCGTGCCCCCTACAGTGCAAGCACAAAACCTCAGCCAGGGGGCCACCAGGGGGGTCCTGGAATGCCTCTGACGGCAGATTGTGGCAGTGGTCTGCGTCTGCGTTGACATCTCTTGTAACTTTGTCAGTCACTCAGTCCTGTCCGACTCTGCGACCCCGTGGACTGGAGCCCGCCAGGCTCCTCTGTCCATGGGATTCTCCAGGCAAGAATACTGGAGTGGGTTGCCATTTCCTTCTCCAGGGGATCTTCCCAACCCAGGGATTGAACCCAGGTTGCCTGACTTGCAAGCAGATTCTTTATCTTCTGAGCCACCAGTGAAGCAAATAGTGTAATGGGAGGGAAAGGGGCAGGGCACACTTTTTGAAAGAATGACATAGCCCAAGGACACAACATAAACCGATTACAATCAAAAGGGACCAAGACTAGACAAGACTAGACCTTGATCCTCAATAAACTAGTGAAAGGACACACCCAGGGGGGCCATGACAGTCCCGGTGAAGTCAAGTTGCTCAGTGTGTCTGACTCTTTGCTACCCCATTGGAGTACAGCCCATCAGGCTCCTCTGTCCATGGGATTCTCCAGGCAAGAATACTGGAGTGGGTTGCCATTTCCTTCTCCAGGGGATCTTCCCGACCCAGGGATCGAACCCAGGTCTCCCACACTGCAGGCATATGCTTTAGCCTCTGGGCCACCAGGGAAGCCCTTTCCCTATTTCACCTTTCCCTTCTGCTAAAAGACCAGGGCGTGGGCGGTTTCAGAAACGGGCTCCAGAAAAAGACCTACCTCTGCTTTACTGACTAAGCCAAAGCCCCCGACTGTGTGGATCACAACAGACTGCGGAGAATTCTTAAAGAGATGGGAATACCAGACCACCTGACCTGCCTCCTGAGAAACCTGTATGCAGGTCAGGAAGCAACAGTTAGAGCCAGATGTGGAACAGACTGGTTCCAAATCACTTGATGGCAAATAGGTGGGAAACAATGGAAACAGACTTTATTTTTGGGCTCCAAAATCACTGCGGACAGTGACTGCAGCCATGAAATTAAAAGACGCTTGCTTGCTCCTTGGAAGAAAAGCTATGACCAACCTAGACAGCATACTAAAAAGCAGAGACATTACTTTGTCAACAAAGGTCCGTCTAGTCAAAGCTTTGGTTTTTCCAGTAGTCATGTGTCGATGTCAGAGTTGGAGTATAAAGAAAGCCGAGTGCAAAAGAATTGATGGTTTTGAACTGTGGCGCTGGAGAAGACTCTTGAGAGTCTCTTGGACTGCAAGGAGATCAAACCAGTCCATCCTAAAGGAAATCAGTCCAGAATGTTCATTGGAAAGACTGATGTTGAAGCTGAAACTCCAATACTTTGGCCACCTGATGCAGAGAACTGACTCACTGGAAAAGACCCTGATGCTGGGAAAGATGGAAGGTGGGAGGAGAAGGGAACAACAGAGGATGAGATGGTTGGGTGGCAGCACCGACTCAATGGACACGAGTTTGAGCAAGCTCTGGGAGCTGGTGATGGACAGGGAGGCCTGGTGTGCTGCGTCCATGGGGTCACAGAGTCAGACATGACTGAGCCACTGAACTGAACTGAACTGAGTGGGCGGTGGCCCAAATCCTGGTAATCTCCGCCCTTTCCCCCAAATAGTTGGAATAGTCCTCCCACTCATTAGCATGCAAAATTACCCAGCCTATACAAACTAACTACCCCACATTTTGCAGCTGCACTCACCCTCTGCAATGGTCCACACTGTCTGCGGAGTGTGCTTCTCTCTGAATCTGAATAAATCCACTTCTTACCTATCACTTTGTCTCACTGAATTCTTTGTGATGAGACATCAAGAACCTGAGCTTCATTAGGTCCTCAGACCAGGTATTGTGGGTTTTGGCTGAGTCTGAGTACCTGCCATGAGGGTTTGAGTCCCAAACAGAGTTTTGGCTGGGTTTGAGTCCTAACCACATAGGTTCAAGTCCCCCAATCTGAGGTAAACGGTTTCAGCAGTGAGAAATCCTATTTGATCAAGTATTTTGAAACTTTCTGACAAACTTTCCAAATATCAAATTTTAATCAAAAGTTCTTTTCACTTTTAGCTTATTTTGCGATGCTTCAGAGGGACCCTGAGGCATCTCAGAGAGAGAAATATTTTACTATTATTATTTAGCATGTTAACTTACATGGAGAGCATTATCACATGAGTCATAATCTTACTTAAAAACATACTGTTTGGGGGTGGGAGGGAGGGGATATATGTATACATACAGCTAACTCACTTTGTTGTACAACGTTGTAAGGCAACTCTACCCCCAATAAAAAATTCTTAAATTAACAATATAATGTATGGATGTTATTAATGCAGAAATTCTAAAAATTGCATACTTTCTAAAATTTGAACATGCCCTGGTATAGTGCTAAGCTCTAGTTGTTACCTTAAAATGCTGTATGTCACATCAGTAATTAGGCTTATCAGTTACACTGTAATCAGAGATTTAACTGTGCCTTTTAAGTCTTTTGTCATTTATAGACAGTTATTGTACCCTGATGCTGTTACAAAAATGCTTCATCTTCAAAAATAGGAAGACTATGGAAGCAGGTATAACAATTCCACATCAAGATAACGGCTGTGCGAGGATTGCAGGCCATACCTACTCAAAACAAGGAGCTGGCCTGCCCCTGGGGCCCCTAGATCAGGCATCCAGAGATTTCCACTCCCTGGTTCCCATCCAGGTTTATTTCCTTTAGGATTGACTGGTTTGATCTCCTTGCTGTCCAAGGGACTTTCAAGAGTCTTCTCAGGCAGGGGGGACGCCCCTACTCAGCCCAGAAGCAGCTACAGAAGATGGACTGTTGTCCCTCTGCTTTCCAGAAGAATGTGGGAGTAAATCCCTGAGGGGTGAACTAGTCAGGAAGGGGGCCTGGCACAACCTTTAAAAGAATGACACAGCCCAAGAACATGCCATAAGCTGACCAGAACCATCTAGGTCCAAGACGGTGGACGAGTGGGCTTCCACTAGACCTCGAGACTCAGTGTTAAGCTCACTGTAACATATCAGAAAGTTAAGTGACACCCCCACAGGTACCACACTTCCAAGGCAGATAGTCAAGGTTAAAAAGTGGGCAGTGGCCCAGCTCCTGGAAATCCCTGCCCCTTCCCCCAAACAGCTGGAGTACTCCTACTCATTAGCATATGAAATCACCCATCCTTATAAAAACTGACATCCTCATCCCTTGGGGTCACTCTCATCTTCTGAGATGGCCTACACTCTGTCTATGGAATGCAGTGGTTTTGTTCAGACACTTGAGACCGGTTCTCTGCAATCTCATGGGCTGCAGCACGTCAAGCTTCCCTGTCCTTCACCATCTCCTGGAGTTGGCTCAAACTCGTGTCCATTGAATCGGTGATGCCATCCAACCATCTCAACCTGCTGCCCCCTTCTCTTTTTGCCTTCAGTCTTTCCCAGCACCTGGGTCTTTTCCAACGAGTCAGATCTTCCCATCAGGGAGCCAAGTTATTGGAGTTTCAGCTTCAGCATCAGTCCTTCCAATGGATACACAAGGTTTATTTCCTTTAGGATTGACTGGTTTGATCTCCTTGCTGTCCAAGGGACTTTCAAGAGTCTTCTCCAGCACCACAATTTGAAAGCATCAATTCTTCAGCGCTCAGTCTTCTTTATGGAAGGCTCTCACATCCGTATATGACATAGCTTTGCCTATAGGGACCATTGTTGGCAAAGTGATGTCTCTGCTTTTTAATACTATGTCCCTGAATAAACCAGATTCCTCACTAAACAGAAAAGAAGGGCCTCAGCCATCCTTCTCCGTGCATGTTATCCTGTGCTGGCATGGGGTCAGGCTCTAGGTCTTTCCCCACTCATCCCACCCCACCCAAACCGGGCTGCTCCTCTGTCGGGTACAGGGGGTCTGTGTTAGTGCATGCCCTGCTTATTTTAGAAATGTACCACTTGGGAAATAAACGAACTATCAAGTTTCCAATGGAGTAAAAGGTCTAGTTTTGTCAACACTCTGACCCATCAACTGCCCAACATTTCACAGAGACTCACAATTTCAGAAGAGTATAGTGAAGCTGGCCCACACTCATCCACACATCAAAGTGTTGACTGTTTGACAGGGGCCACTTGCACGCAACACCAACGGTCACGGCACCAGGGCAGCCTCTGTCTCAGAGTGGAAGCGCTCTGAGCAGGGGGGCCAGGGTGCTACCTCCTCCCCCTTCCTTGAGGCCAGAGAGGATGCAGGCGCTTCTCTCTATTCTCCAGTGTCAACGAGGGACGCTAACACAACTTTGCCTCTCTAGTCCTGTTCCAGTGTTTTGGCTCAATTCATTAATACTGCGAGACTAGGAAACTCAACCCAGCAAAACACACCCTACATCCTCAGCGAGGTCAAGACAAGAGGATGTCCGGCATGCTCTTTCAGGATAACACGACTCCCACCCTCTACTCAAAGGCTAAGCCACGAGATAAGCCCACACGGAGTCTCCAGAGCTCAGAGAAGGAGGGGAGAGGACCCAGGGACCCAGGGCATTGGGGCTGCAGAGAGAAGCCAGCCGGGCTAAAGGGGAGGACACCAGAGACAGGAGGCAGCGGGTGCCAGTGGGGCTGGATGCTGCAGGCCGACAGAGGAGGGACCAGCACACGGTCCTTAGGGAACGGGGTGCGTCTGGGGCTGGTGGAGCGGGCCGCAGCTCTGGTGCTGGGACACAACCCCCAGGGGCCCTTCTACCAAGTTCTCCTGGTCCCACACAGAGGACTGACTGCATAGGCTTCCTTCCATGCAGAGCACACCTGCGTGGGAATGTATTCACACCTGCCCCTCCCAAGGGGGACGGGCAGGCAGGGCAGCCCTCGCTCCGGAAAGAGCGGGAGGGCCACACCGGATACCTCCTGTCTGGCCCCCAGCACCTGGCTGCCTGGGGCAGCAGGGTCTGATTTGGTCTGGAGGCAGCACTGTGCCCCAAAGCCTCTCAAGCCACTCCCTAAGAAGTGTTGAACCCGAGTCCCCTCAACGGAACAGAGCGGCACTGAGCCCACTGCCGCCCCGACACTCGCCCCACGACCTGGGGACGCGGTGAGTCTGCCGTGCCTGCCTCGGCGCAGGCTACTCAGTCCCTCTCTTCCGCTGGGCAACCTGGGGCGTCCGGTCGTTCCTTTGTCTCCACCTGCCTCCTCCACCCAGCTGGGCTTCCTGCTCAGCCCTGAGCCCGGCGTCCCTTCACGCAGCACTGGCCACGCCAGGCTTTGCGGCTGTGCTTGTGTCCCTCTCCTGTGAGGGAACCTTCTAGAGAACATGGCTGTTACCTTATTCTTGGATCCTCAGAGCTCAGCACGGGGCCCTCTGAGAACAGCTGTCCCACCTTGAACCCCCTAGTGCGAGTGTTGCTAAGTGAACATACAAACGTGGAAACAATGAGAGACTCTTCCCATCTTGTCCTGAAACACTTGACAAGAACTAGGACAGTATCACCTGGGGTGGTGAAACTCAGGGAAGGAATACAATTTTGATCTTCAAACACTGGAGCCTGGAGCATAAAGCTGCCGAAGAGAGGAGCGCGCCAGGGCGGTGTAGGAAGCTGTGACACGTCAGGAAAACGCAGCAGCCGCTGGAACTCCCCACAGACCCGGGCACCGGAGGCCCCCAGAGCAGAAGTTCCTGATGAGCAGCTGCAGGCTTCCTTTCTAAGAGGGCGGGCAGAGAGGCGGCAGGAAGGAGGCATGGTACAGGCTGGGGAGGGATGCTTCGCCGGCTCTTCCCTTGGTGACACCCCCACGAAGGCCTCTGCCTATCACCGCAGTCAGAAACGGCAGGAATGAATGCCAGGGAGCTGGGGAGGGCACGAGAGCCTCAGAGCATGTAACCACTCTGCCCCGTCACACAGCCAGCCAGAAGAAAACCACAACAAAAAAGCCCACAAGGCAACCAAAGCCACGCTGGCGGCATCAGACCTGCCAATCCGGCCCCAGTGGCCCCTGCTGTCACCCTGAGACTGGGTCGTCTCGGCAAGTGTGGTCTGGTCTAACCTCCACCCCAGGGTGACCCTGCTCTGCGGGAGGCTCCGGCTTGTGACTAAGCAGTCAGAGGTAACTGGTGGCGGCCACTGTTAATCAGAGTTAACGGTGGGGGCCACCTCTAAACAGAGGTAATGGTGGGGGCCACTGTTAATGCCCAAGCGAATCCTAACCTCCTGATTGAACACACCTCACACGCTGGTGAGCTCAGGTCACTACCCTTTCAAGGGACTGAAACCCAAATGCCACGCTGACCGTGCGATGCTACACGGCCAGGCCCAGAGCGAGGCACTCACCCAAGCATTTCAACTTGAAGGTTCGCATCTCACGACCGATTTCTCACCAGGCGGCCTCCCCCTTGGCTTCTGCAGGAACCTGCATGGTCTGGGCTGAAGGACGCCACACAGGCATCAGCACAGGCAGGCGGGTGAAGAGCAAAGAGCACCGGCCCAAGCGGGACCACGGGCTCCATTCTCACCCCACCCTCGTCTGCAACACAGGAAGGGCCCAGAGTTGCTGGAGATCAAGCAGGATGGGCCTTGTCCGGACCAAACACCACTTCCTGCAGCTGTGGCCTGTGTCAGCCTGTCTTAGCCCGGGCCGACGGGGGAGAGGAGGCTCAGGGGGAGACTCAGAACAGCCGCCTCGTGTGTTCCAGACCCTCGGGCCTGTGCTCCGTCACTGTTGCCAATGAATACCTCTTTTGTACTATGTATCAGGCACCACGCTAGGTCCTTGGGTTACAGGAAGCAAAGAAAAAAAGACCATGCTCCTTGCCCCATGGGGCTTACAGTCTAGTTAACAGCAAACAGACAAGAGAAACCTGTAACTGCTGTTGGCTGTCAGGGTGGCAGGGGCAGGGCACAGTGGCCACTGAGGGCTGAGCGGGACAGGCAGGCCCGGGAGTGGCCGGCATCGGCAGCGGAGGACACTCGAGTCCAGAGGTGAGGCGTCCTCAGCTTCCTGCCTGGCGCTCACACCTGGCCCACCGCTTCTCCCTGTCCTCTGGGCACACTGGCACAGGCCTATCAACTTTTCTCACAGCAGGCTCTGAGCCCAGAGCCCTATAGACACGGGGGGAATGTCTTCACGAAGTCTGCAGGCAGGGCAGGGTCCCCTCCTAAGCACCAGAGAGCGCTGTTCAGGGACTTCTGCATTCTGGGCAAGCCGGGAGGGGAGAGACGAGGACTAGCCCGTGTTCCCGCCTAACAGGGCCTGCGCCTGGGGAGCTGCTGACCTCCAGACAGCTGCCAGAAGCCCTGCTCTGCAGGTGCCGTCTGGGGGCCCCAGCCAGCATCGCAGCGTGAGACACCTCAAACGTGCCGACTTTCTGGGGAGGAATGCTGAGGTTAAGAAGCTGGGGTCTGGAAACAGGCTGCCCAGGTGCAGGGCATACAACGTGAGGGCACGCTGCCCGACCCGCGTCTGAACAGGGCTCTGAGGACCATGGGGAGGGACTCCGGTCCCTACCTGCTCCACCCAGGACCCCCCGGCAGCACTGACCCCACCATGGCAAGGAGCAGGCAGAGGCCCCACGGTGGCCAGTGGTCCCCTTCCTGGCAGAGGACGTTCACTGTTGAGTTCACACAGGCTTCCTCAAAATGCCCCATCTGCTATCTGTCCTGGGGCTTAAGGCCACCCCTGCACTCAGCGTCCTGAGAGTTGGGCCCAAACTGAAAAGTCTCAGGCTCTCCCAGCAAAACCCATTTTCCACATGATCCCCTCGCCCGCTGAGCTCCCTCCCCTGGGGACACAAGTGAGGCCCAGGTTTCCTGTCACCTCTGGCTGGCCTCTGCTCCCTCAAGAGGCAAACCAAGACCAATTCACAGAGCTGCTGGCCTCTGGCCTCCTCGTGGACTGGCAGGGACAGCCAGGTTCTCGCTGGGGGACAGACCCACCTGAACTCACCTGTGCACCATCAGAATGCCTGCAAGGCATGCCTTGCTCTTCACATCGCTCCCTTCAAAGCTACCACTTTTCTCCGCACTTAAAGGGCTGCTGAACTGTCTAAAGGACTTCACAGCCAATTAGTAATAAAACCCACTCCAACAACAAAACCCAAAAGAGCAAAGTTCTGGGCCCTGCCCTCCAAGCCCTTCCTATGCCTGCTGTCCCTCTTGCCCAAGCAGGACCAGGAGGCAGTGCCTCACAGACGTGCCCCCCGGCGTCCCCAGCGTCGCTCACGGAGCCACACGAGCTCCATGGATCCCATGGTCACCAAGTATCCCTTACTGAGCAAGAACTGCTGGGAGAGGGTGTTCCAGGGACGGTTTCCATGGCAATGGTAGCCTGTTCACACTGCACAGAGGGCAATTTTTCTTTTAAACATCATCTTCTCTAGGTTTCTGGCGCAATATGCTGTGAAAGCGCTCACAGTTGTTCTTCTGAAAGTTTCAGTCATGTTTCTTAACAGTTTTCTGCACGGGTCTTCACTTTTGGAAATGAAAAGGACAATTTGAGGACAAGGCCTGTCATTAAAGAATGTTGTCTTGGTTCCCCCAACGTGCCTGATCTAGATGAGCGGGAAGTCAACCTAACTAGGAGATAAGCCTTATTCTGAGGAATAAGACGGAGAAGGCAATGGCAACCCATTCCAGTACTCTTGCCTGGAAAATCCTATGGATGGAGGAGCCTGGTGGGCTGCAGTCCATGGGGTCACTAAGAGTCAGACATGACTGAGCGACTTCCCTTTCACTTTTCACTTTCATGCATTGGAGAAGGAAATGGCAACCCACTCCAGTGTTCCTGCCTGGAGAATCCCAGGGACGGGGGAGCCTGGTGGGCTGCAGTCTATGGGGTCGCACAGAGTTGGACATGACTGAAGTGACTTAATAGCAGCAGCAGCAGGAACAAGAAAACATTTTGGGTGTCGGGTAAATAAAAACAGTAGCATGGCCCTGCCAGGTATCTTACCTCACTTCTGGGGATTCAAAAAAATATGGCTTTGTCTCAAGTGACTGAAGTACTCTAGAATATTCTCTTTCAAAACTCACTGTATGAAGAATAAAAATGCTCTATCCCGAGGGTACAGTATCTCAAGGAAGGACATGGGTCCTTTCGTAATGGATGAAATTTCACATTTTAACCTCAGTAAAGGTAACACTATCTATGCTGCCACTAAAATCAAACCTGTCCTGTTCAGTTCAGTTGCTCAGCTGGAGCCCTTTAAATATGACCAGTTCTGACGACTTCTGCAGGTGAACACTGGTGTTAAAGACACCATTTCTTGTTGGATCAATAACATACTAAAATACAGAGAGAGCTTATGACAGATGAGCAATCAGAGAAATTAAACTCCTTTACGAGAACTTTGTATTCCGTTTGTCCTTGAGAGCATGAAGTTCCAGGAAGGTGAAAAGGACCTGCTCTGTTGTTAGGTCACAGGGCATCCACCCCATCACCCTTCCCTGACGCCTGACTCAGGCCCACTGGTCTGGCCTCCTCCCACCACAGGGCCCTCCCACTGGGCCCCCTTCTTCTCCTGGCCTCCCCCAGCACCAACTCAGGGCTCGGCGCTGGTCCTCTCCTCTGCTCCTCTTACTCGCTGAAGACTCCTGGGGTCTTCCCCCCAGTCACCACCTATACCTAAAGGTACCTCAAACTGTGTCTGCACCTGCTCTCTCACCCCTAAACTTTCCCACAACTTGCCCCATTTCATGGACAGCAACCCTGTACTTTCTGCTGCTCTGGCCAAAAAAAAAAGGGACAACCATTCTGGCTCTTTCTCACCCACTTCCAATCCAAGAGCAAATGGACTCTGATTTCAAAACATACCCAGAATCCAACCACTGTCTCACCAGGACAGCATCACCTCTTACCTCATTACTGCCGACAGCCTGCCAATGGCTTTTCTGACCTTTTTTGCAACACAGCTGCCAGCACAAGCATTTGAAAGCCTGAGGCCATTCTTCTTCCATTCAAAACCCCACTCCCCATCTCCCATCTCAGAGTAGACACACTGGCGTGGCCTCCATGGCCCAGGTGGGCATTCTGACCCCCCACCACTCTGCTCCAGCAACAGAGTGCACTCTGGCCTCAGCCAGACACAGACTCGGGTGCCTCCCTTGCAGCCACGTCTCGGCTAAAGCACGTCATCCTTACGCATCACCCATTTAACATGGCACCACTCAAACCCCGGGACCTCTGGATGCCTCACACTGCACTGGTTTTTTTCATGCCATTGACCCCTTTGTTCTGTACTAGACACTTAATTACTGTTTACTGACTGCTGCCCCATTAGGATATAAACTCTAAGAGGTCAGGGATGCGTCCCAAACACCTACACCACCTCCCTGCCTGTGGAGACGGTAAGCACTGATGCCCTTGTGTCCAGACTGTCATATCTGGACCACCACAGACAAGCCCAGAACCCACAGCCATCAATGTCACAGCATTCCCACGAGACTGAGACGTCAAACTGACCGATGACCTCAGTATCCTCTCTGCGTAATCATGCAGCAGCTGGGAAAAGACTGTGGGTCTAATTCATGTCCTGAATCACAATGAACAAGAGAGGAAAATTACATACTTCTTGGAGAACACCCAGAACAGCCAAGGCCTGGCGTTTCTCCACGCAGGGGCGCGCGTGACTCCCAAGGGTGAGGCGGACGGCCACGCCCACTCCCATCCAGCTCTGGTTGCCATGTGGGCCGTCTTCTCCCTTCAGCGCCTTCAGAGAAAGAAGATGCTAGAAATGACAGAATATTAGGGTCCACAATAAGGAAAAAGTGGCCTAGCCTTCACACGCTTTCCATTTGCTTTTGTTCAAGGTGGCGGTGAAGGCAAAAACACATACTTTTAGTCACTGCCCTTAATCTGAGTCTTAAATACAGCATCAGGAGACAAAGCAAGATTTTACTGAGAAAAAGTGAATTTTTAATTATCTTGTGAATCTACTTAGAAAAACACACAAGCAATGTTCACAACTATAAATTTAAACCTTTTGCACTAAAAAAAAAAACAAAAAACACAAAACATCAAACACAAAACCACAGGCATGAACTGTAAACCTGTATTAATTATCAACTAGTCTTAAAGTTAATTCTTAGTAGTAATTCAATATTTTCCTCCTTGGCAATTTTAATGTTTTAGCACCAAATAATCTCCCACAGAGGTACTCATAGAAACTCTGGTTGCCAGTGTACGGAGATGCTTCTGTAGCACAACACACACGCACAGCGTCCGCTCTCACACCCGCACAGACAGGAGGCCCGTGGGGACGGGTGTCACACACTGACTTCAGGCAACGGAAAGGAAACAGAGGGCACGCGTGTCACACGTCTTTAATGTAGTGCATTCGTAGAAAAAAGGCCAGCTTTCGCTCCCAGGCGTGCGCTCGTCCTTATACTTTAATATCATGATTTAGAAGATGCAGACGTTATTGCCTAAATATTATTCTATACATTTCCATCAGTGTTCAGGAAAACACTTTAAATTGCTACTTAATTTACACCATAATTACTGCGTTACAGCTTTAGCTCATTGGCAATTTTGGAAGCGATATTTTTGAAAGCTATGGACGTCCCTGATATCCGCTTAAACCGGACCCCGTTTAGAGACAGTCTTGGCAGCTTGCACACCTCCATCTCCCACTGCACGAGGTTCTCCGCGTGCCCATCGCCGTGGACACAGAAGAGTAAGAAGCGCTCTCTCTGCTCATAGTCGCAGTTATTGGCGTCCAGCACTTTGCGGATTTCCCGCATCATGTCATTGGGATCCATGGAACTAGTGGTTTTCATGCTCCAAGTGAAGCGCAGGGAACGAGGTTTTGCTTCCTTGTTTTCCTCCTTGTGCTCAGCAGACACGTTGCGACTGAAATGCACAGTGGCAGGTTTAGTCTTAATGGCACAGGAAACCCCGCCTCCTCTACTCTAGCGAGCGCAATGCAGCGTGATAAGCGATTCCTGGGTCGTTCCTGCAGAGGCTCACGGCTGGTGATCAGTTCCTTCTCTAAGAAGCATTGATCTAAACATTCTCCCACCCTGAGATAAGCCAAGACACACAAAATCTACCTGGCTGAAAAATCTTCACCAGTCATCTGGTGAACATTAAGAAAATAATTTGTTAAACGGAATCCTTGGGAGTCAGGCAAGGTAGAGAGTGATCTGAGCACCTCTCCAAGAGCCCAGCCCTTGTCATCCGGGGTGGCTGCAGGTGGCAAGGCCCATCACAGCCCTTCACAGGCCCAGCTCAGGGAGGTGGCGTTAGCAGGCCAGCCTGTAGTTCTGCCCCGCCTGGCTGCTTTTCCTACCAGTTTTTAAAAATTCAACTCATCATAACCTCCACTGTCACCATTGTTCAGGACAATCAGTGACAAGAGTTTAAAATCACTTTCCCTGTAAATGGCTCCAGTTGCTAAACAGAGCTGGGTGGCAGGTAGGCCATTCTCTCAGACCCCTACAAAAACCTCAGCACTTTCCCTTCTATTCTGTTCATTTAAACTTCTAATACATCACAGTTAAAAATAATTCTTCCTACTAAAACAGGAAAGTGACATGTTGAGACTAATTTGCTGCTGAGCACTAAAATGACTGGTCCAAATGCACACCGCACAGACTCACACAGTGCAGGCTGCGAGACCAGGCACGGCTCTCTGAGGATCTCCGCCAGGCGCCTACCAGGTCTGCTCCGCGGCATTTAATCACTACTGCCAGGAACTACTACTTACGTTCTCCTGTGTGTTTCTGGAGGTCTCAATGAGGATGGTGAATACCTATCACTCTCGATCATTAAAACCTCCCAGTGTATGTATGTTAACACACTCAATCCTTTGGGAAATTCATCAGCGCTAAGGGTGGGCCATGGGTTTTACTATGTACGTAGCTCTCCCTGTCACCCACCTGCTAGGAGAATACACAGTTTGGTTCACATCTACCAAAACTGCTTGAAAGCTTCCTAAGTATAAAGTGCTGTTAAATATGACATAGGTTATTAAAAAAAAAAGCAAAATTACTCAGAGCTGGGGTCAGGGGAGGAGAGACTCAACTTCAGGGACACAGCCACGGCAGAGGTGAGGTGCGGGCAGTCTGCTAGAGTCGCAGAGGGACAGAGCCCGCCTCGCCTCGCGGGAGGACTGAGAGAAGGGACAGGAAGGGCAGGGGTGGGGAGCAGCGTCTGAGGAGAGCTATAAAGAGCCCGGGGGCTTTCAACAACAGGATGGAGGTGGTTTAAGCCTGCCTGCTGAGCAGAGGCAAATCTAAGGCAGGCAATGCGTCCCGAGCCCCTGATCCTCAGCACACCAGGAGGAACGTTCTGTCCCGCCCCCCGCCCAGGGCTGGAAACAAACTCAGGGCAGACTGGGGGTGCTGCCTGCCTCTCCCCCCAGACACTTGCTCAGCTGAGGAGGTTGTGTGGGGGGGAAACTGAAGCTGCTGAGGCCACACAGGGTCTCGTGTGGACCGGCTCGATCAGGCAATGGGGCCACTGCAGGCTTTCACTCAGGGAAGCCATATGGCCAGAGCTGTGCCTCAGGAAAAGAGCAACGCGCTGACAAGGACCTCAAACAGCACGGTGGTGGCCGGTATAAAAAAGGGCCCAAGTGGAAGAAATCTAGGGTCCTGAGCCCATCTGGTCACTCTCTCTGCAGCCAAATCCATGCACTGGCAGCTAAACAAAACTTAAAAGCAAAAACCACTCAACCACATAATCATTCTTTTTTCTTTTTTTTTGGCTGCACTGTATGGCTTGTGGGATCTTAGTTCCCCAAGCAGGGACTGAATTCAGGCTGTTGGCAGTGAAAGTTCAGAGTCCTAACCACTGGACCTCCTGGGAATGCGCTACATAATTATTATATATATATATATATATATATATATGAAAAAAAGACACTTAATTTGAAATGTGAAAATTCTCCTAGGGAACTCCCTGGAGGTCCAGTGGTTAGGACTCTGTGTTTTTACTGCTGGGGCCAGGGTTGGAGTTCAATCCCTGTTCTGTGAACTAAGATCCCACAAGCCACGTTGCAAGGCCAAAAAAAAAAAAGAAAAGAACATTCTCCTGAATATTCTGCTTTCCTTCCTCGAGACCAGAACTAGGCCAGGAGTATTCACATGTCGACAGTGCTGCCAGACTCCCGGACCTCAGGGGCGCGCAGGCAGGAGGAACGGCACCTGAACACCGGAACACTGGCATGAACGCGACGCGGCTGGGCGGTGTGCAGGCGGCGCCGCCGCCGCAGCGCCCTCGCGTGGCCGCCGGGCGCCGGCACACACGCTTCCTGACCGCAGACAGCTGCCCGCCCCAAGCAACCCCACGTGGAGTAAGGATATGACGCAGAACGTTCGAGAAGTGCTGCCTCTGCCACAGAAATGAAATAAATACCTATAAAATATTTTAAGTAAAAATCATTCCCCTCACCTAAAGCTGTCTCTTATACACATCTAGGGCAGACTGGGGGTGCTGCCTGCCTCTCCCCCCAGACACTTGCTCAGCTGAGGAGGTTGTGTGGGGGGGAAACTGAAGCTGCTGAGGCCACACAGGGTCTCGTGTGGACCGGCTCGATCAGGCAATGGGGCCACTGCAGGCTTTCACTCAGGGAAGCCATATGGCCAGAGCTGTGCCTCAGGAAAAGAGCAACGCGCTGACAAGGACCTCAAACAGCACGGTGGTGGCCGGTATAAAAAAGGGCCCAAGTGGAAGAAATCTAGGGTCCTGAGCCCATCTGGTCACTCTCTCTGCAGCCAAATCCATGCACTGGCAGCTAAACAAAACTTAAAAGCAAAAACCACTCAACCACATAATCATTCTTTTTTCTTTTTTTTTGGCTGCACTGTATGGCTTGTGGGATCTTAGTTCCCCAAGCAGGGACTGAATTCAGGCTGTTGGCAGTGAAAGTTCAGAGTCCTAACCACTGGACCTCCTGGGAATGCGCTACATAATTATTATATATATATATATATATATATATATGAAAAAAAGACATTTAATTTGTAATGTGAAAATTCTCCTAGGGAACTCCCTGGAGGTCCAGTGGTTAGGACTCTGTGTTTTTACTGCTGGGGCCAGGGTTGGAGTTCAATCCCTGTTCTGTGAACTAAGATCCCACAAGCCACGTTGCAAGGCCAAAAAAAAAAAAGAAAAGAACATTCTCCTGAATATTCTGCTTTCCTTCCTCGAGACCAGAACTAGGCCAGGAGTATTCACATGTCGACAGTGCTGCCAGACTCCCGGACCTCAGGGGCGCGCAGGCAGGAGGAACGGCACCTGAACACCGGAACACTGGCATGAACGCGACGCGGCTGGGCGGTGTGCAGGCGGCGCCGCCGCCGCAGCGCCCTCGCGTGGCCGCCGGGCGCCGGCACACACGCTTCCTGACCGCAGACAGCTGCCCGCCCCAAGCAACCCCACGTGGAGTAAGGATATGACGCAGAACGTTCGAGAAGTGCTGCCTCTGCCACAGAAATGAAATAAATACCTATAAAATATTTTAAGTAAAAATCATTCCCCTCACCTGGAGCCCTCATATCTCCCGTTCCTCTCATAGTCAGTTGGAAGCCTCAATGAATAGAATGCAGAAGCACAGAGAAGTGGGAAAGAGAAAAGAAATCTTACACACCAGTACACGACCAACCCAAATACAAACAGACATTATAAAACGAACCCAAAGCACTTTTTGGTCACCTGTTGAGCTCATTACAACTCTTACTCTCATAGGTGTGACTCGGCCAAAAATCATCTGTGTGCCCAGAAAGTCTGTGCCGGAGGCCGCACATCCGGCTCATATACACAGCAGGTATTCCCGCCCAGTTCTGGAATCTGTGCACATGCATGGCTTTCGACTGGAATTATTCTGACTTTTTAATCACTCCCCAAAGTATGTGCTTTGTCACTCAGTCGTGTCCGACTCTTTGTGACCCTATGAACAGTAGCCCACCAGGCTTCTCTGTCCATGGGATTCTCCAGGCAAGAATACTGGAGTGGGTTGCCATTTCCATCTCCAGCCCCAAAGTACAGTGGGTTTCCAATTAAATCATCACAGAGTGGAAAGAAGGAAGGAGGCAAGCCCTCTTCCTGTGGTTTCTGACAATGGGCTCCCGTGAATAAGGCCTCTCTGTGACCCACTTGTGGCATCTCAGGTAAACCCACGGCTTGGCCTCTGGGGAGCTGAGAGGCACGGGCACGACAAGGCTGCAGTGGCCACTTTCCCCTGAAGGGCGTGTGTCCTGAGAGTGTGAGCAATGCCCCTGGTCTCTTGACGGTCACATCACAAAATATCCACCTAGTAAGAGTAACATTTACTACAATAAGACATACTTTCTTCAGAGGTTGGTGGAAAGTGCCTTTTAGATACAACACTATTTACTCTTCAACTCAGCCTTTCCCTAATGCAATCCTCCATGAAATTAAAAAAAAAAAAACAAAAAACCCAACACAATTACCACTTACCTTTTGCATGCCTGGAGCTAATCATTAATTGCATATTGTTACTGAACATCTCATTCTTCAAAGAGAAGCATGCCAGGTGTTATTAGTATGAAGACAGAATTATTTGGATGCTAAACAATTCTACCAAAGGAAGAAAATGCACAGAGCATGCGTAGGCCTCTTGTTACATGGGTGCAACAGTCCCTTTTAAGATAGATGCCTGACAGAGTTAATCTCTTTCTCTCCAATTTCCTTTCAAAGAAATAAGTACTTAGTTCTCAGCAGAAAGTTTAGTTTTCAAGGAAAAAAACAGGGCTACAAAGCCAAACCTGATGTTAATTGCAGGAGCCATTTCGGGGTGAGATTGAAAAAAAAATGTGTATATATAAATCCTACCTTTTGATAAACCTGAATGACATGTTTCTAAAAGAAATTAAGCCAAAAAAAAAAAAAAAAAATTAACAAAAATGACCTGCACAAGTTAAATAGTTAATTACAGACAGCATAAAACCAGCAAGTAAAACAGGGCTCCTCTCCTGCCCAATGAACAATGAAAACAATAACATCTGATGAAAAAGTAAAATTACCACAAATAACTGAGTGTCTTTTAAATAGAAATATAAAAAAATCTGTACTAATAAGAAAAAATTTAGCAGTAAATATTGACAGTATCTACAATTAAATTTTTTAAGGTTCTTCAGATGGGTACCCCTCAAGATAATAAAACTCAACATCTTGTATTAAAGAAAAGCTATTTTCAATGTACTAGAAATAAAATAACATTTCTCAATTTTCTTCAAAATATCTTTAAACAAAAAATTTCGCCTTATTCAGAAACACTAGTAATTTCATTATAAAATGTTTATCCATGAAGAGAATCAATACTTATTATAGTGGCTCAATATAAATCACTTTTTAAGGAGAGGAAAAATGTCAGTCACTGGAGCGTTATTTTTTTCCCTTCCAGTTTTGATATAATTGACATACAGCACTGTAATAAGCTCCTGGGAGTTTAAAATGAAGTAGACTTTTTAAAGCTTTTATACCAAAATGATAGAAAATTAAATGATAACATTGGGGGTTTCATTTTTAAGTAATACACTGAAAGAGCTGTATTTAAAAGAACTGACTCTGCTTGTTAAAAAATTTAAGGAAATGTTTAGGTTGTACTGAACTGAATTTGAGAAAAGAAACTTCCAGCTATGGCTCAGACCGGTATGATCACACGATAAGCATTCCTGGGTGAATGCGTCCTGGGCTTGTCAAACTACTGACATTTCTAAATCTCAGTTCTGTGACAGAACAGGAAGTACCCATAAGTATTTTGTTGAGTGACTGAATTAATAGTTTTCTTTTTGTTGTTTTATTTTTCTCTAATTTGGGATGACTCTGGCACTACTTCAGATGCCTACCAATTTGAAAGTATGTAAACTGGAGATAACCGCCATCTACTCCATACTCAGATCAACAGTAGGACACTTTAGATTACACACAGTAGGAAAGACGCCTGTGAAAATCGATGACAAGGTCTCTAAGCCTATTTTCATTTCCAATTCTTCTCCCTGAGAAAAGTCAAGGGACTGCTCAGGTGTCACGGGACTGACTTCACTTGTCCTCTCACAAACCCCTCGAGGGAGGAAGAGGCGGCGGCCCCGAGCACAGGGCCCCGCGCTTGCCCCGGGCTGTCCTGCCTGCGGGAACGGGCTCTCTGCAGCACTCAGACTACCCACCGCACAGCTGGGGGCAGAGGGCGAGCTCGGCACCAGGCCCTGTTCTGCCATGTCCCGGCAGGTCTCCCCTGCGGCATTCGAGTGCCAACACCTGAGCCTTTCAGGCATTAGCACTTTGATCAGCGTAATTATTAAGGGAGGATAAGATGCTGCTGGAGCAGCAAGGACTCTGACTGCTCTTAAGAATGAGCTGGCTCAACAGAGGACTAGAGGCCTCAAGAGGAGGACAGCACACGGGAGGCTGCAGTCTGCCTGCAAGCCGACGAAGAGAAGGCTTTCTGAAAACACCCGGGGGTGGAGATCAGATAGACGACCCCCTCCAGAGTATCTTCAACAAGGAGCCCCAGCCTTCAATTTCAATTCAAATACATAAAACAAACAATTAGAAAACGAGGGAAAAGGACTCACATCCACGACAGCCCTTCACTGTTCCCTCCCGGGGACACTATGTGGTGGGGATCAAGGGCCTCTCCTGGAACCATGGGCCTGACTCGGCATTCTGCTACTGTAGGATCCTGAACACGTGCCTTATTCTCTCTGAACCTCACCTCCAGTTTCTTCTATAAACTGGGATACTGTGTAATCCACAGGGTAGACTGTGGAGCTTAAATATGTGTGTGAGAGAGAATGTATGTGTGTATACGCACATACATAGGTATATAAAACAAGTATCTCCATATCGATAAATGTACAGACATCTATTTGTTAGCACATAATAAGCATTTGATGTATTGTGGCTGATATTACTTTTATCAATGATAGAATTCAGAAGACAAAAGAAAAAGAACACAAAGGAGACAAGTAAATGCAAGGATTTTAATGATGTGCAAGGCTTTATTTAAAGAGCCTAACTGAGACCAAAGCCTAAGGACACAAAGCTGATCATCCTGTGACTGGAGCTTAGACAGACCTGACTGCCACACCCTAGTCTGCGCTCGGGGACCAGAAGGCAAAATACCAGCTGATACTAAGCAGCCTAGTCTCCGAGGAAGGAGCTAAGGCACAGGGAGGCTTGGGAGAGCCCCTGGCATGACCCTGAAAGGAAGCAATGCATTATTCTGGGGTCATCTCCTTGGGTTGAACTCATTGTCTCTCCTGCTGCTCACAAATGGGTGCCCCGAATCTGGCAAGGCCCCTTGGACCACTCTGCTCTTTAGCCCATCCAGGAATGGGAGGTCTCAGCAAAAGGCCTAAGAAGAGAATAAGAGGGTAGACCATAAACACTTTACTCCTCTGACCTCTAGTCAATTGCCAGTGGGTCTCTGAAGTCCTCCTTAATCTGGTATTCAACATCCTGACAATCAACAGATAATCTGGGGAAAGACAGCTTAATGTGACTTGTCTGAATTATTTTTTATTTTTGATGTGGACCATTTTTAAAGTCTTTACTGAATTTGTTACTATGTTTTTGTCTCACAATTCTTGTTTTTGGCCCTGAGGCATGTGGGGGCTTAGTTTCCCAACCAGGGATTGAACCCTCACCCCCTGCATTGGAAGGTGAAGCCTTAATCACTGGACTGCCAGGGAAGTCCCGTTTTGTCTAAGTTTTAGATGGTTGATTTAAAATAACATTACTGGAGGCATTAAGGAGACTGCCAAGTGATATCCAGCTTATAGTTAAGTAACAAAGATGGAATGGAACAGATCAGCAGGATAATGCACCACAGGGAGTGCAGAGCAATGAGCAGCGAGGAGGGCATCTATCATTCCAGACTCTGGGAAGGCCCCATCACTGTCCTGTGAGGGTCTCTAACAGGCAAATCTGCAGAACACCTGGAGGAGAGACTACTGCACAGAGAGGCTCCAGTACAAAGAATTTCCTCCAGGCATCCGAACTGCAGGGCCGGGAGGCTCCCTGCGAGTGGCCCGGCTAAAGGGGCCCTTGCTTACTTGCGCGCGGTGCTGCCTTCTCTCTGTCCTCTCGCAGCGGTCAATGTTTCCAGGCTGAGCATCCTCTAGACTAGCTTTTGCAAGGAAAGCGCCTTAGAGATCTCCCAAGGCCCCAGCTGACAGTCAACTGGACAAACAAAAGATTTCATACATGACCAGATACTAGCTTCTTCCTGGGGATAAAGCAGGGATTTTATCTCCAAAACTACACGACAGAAGAATGCTTTGTTCTCATTATACCTTAGGCCAACAGAGAGAACGATTTCAAGATCTAAGCTCCCAGAAACTCAGTGCTCCTCCATGACACTGGAATGAAATGAGAGAAGAGGCACTGTGTTTCTCCCCTGTGTCTACGAGTGATCAGACAACACAGTCTTGCTCAGTGGCAGCTTGCAGGGCACCAGCCACTGGACGACAACAGATCTGGGGTTTTGCTAAATTGCAGTGCACACGCCATGTGGAGAGGTGTATGATTAACAGAAATAGTAATTAAGGAACAATTTCCCAAGCACTAGAGAACTTTCAGTGTTATGAAAGGACTCAGGGCTCTATAATTTCTCTTCTAAAAGGTTTTAGAAGTACAGAGTTAGATATACAAACCAGAAATACATGAGCTAAACACAGAATGAAAAGCATCTGGGCAGTGGCTTCACATAATGGAGGGGAAAACACTTCTCCTTTTGCCCTTGTGTTTGCTCCAACCAACCAGCACCACCTGGCACTTACCTCCTTGTGAGTTTGGAAGTTAATTTACTAAAAAGATTAGTGGAGCCTCGGCTTCGAGTCTGCGACAACGGTGTGGCTTCGTGGGACAGGCTGGGCGAGGCAGGTGGGCCATTGTACGTGGCAGTGCGCCGCTCCCGGGGCTGACCGTGGAAAGTGCTACGGCTGGCGGTACCTCTCGGGAACCGGGCTCGATCTGGGGTGGTGGCGCTGCTAATACTGTGTGTTGAAGCAACTGGAGCTCTCTGCCCAGGAACAGTGCTAGGAGATCAGCAAATGACAGATTCTTACATCTTCATTCACAAAATCCTGGCTTCGTAGCAAACAGGATAGCAAACAGGGCACACAAACATTTATAGTCATGATATACCTTTGATGTAGAGATAACCAGTATATAAACCCAGATCCAAGGGGTATTTTATAGGACTTAAGAGCAAAAGGTAAGTTAAATGGCAAAGGGTACCAAAGGAATAGTACACAGTGAAGCAACACCTTATGGAGTTGAAGGGAACAATACATACAGATTTTCAAGGACAAGATTAATGCAGGGAAATTCTAGAACAAAGAACAGCTAACTTAAGCTTCTTTTCCTTTGCTTCCCTCTCAAATTGCTTACATGCAGAGAACCCTGCCAATACAAAAGAAACAAAGGCTATGCAGGTGAAACTGAAGAATAGGCAACTAAAAAGTTTTGGAAGCACAAAAATGGCATAAGTATTGTAAAATTCCACATGCTGAAAGCAACTTGGAGAGAAAGGGGAATTTCTTACATCCTTTATAGTATGAAGAGGCATGAAGATACAAAGATGACCAGGGACACCATGAGACAGGATGTGCTTAACTAAAACCACACACAGGAAGGACACTTTGTGGACAACTGGAACAAAACCTTAGACTATAATATCCACAGCACAAAATTAAGAAGCAGTGGGTACACATTAGTTTCACAAGGAATGTGCATTTTTCTTACATAGCCTTGAAGTTATCTCCTTCACTGTCTATTGGAGGTAACATCATCTTGGGGTGCCCAGAGGCTGACATGGACATCGACTTCTGATGTCTCAGCCGACAGGTGGAAGATGTCTTACAAACAGAGGCAGGGCTAGCTGCGTAAGCGAACATTTCTGTCAGGCTGGGAGGGGGTTTGGGTTCAGGCAGAGGCAGAAACAACAGTATGATGGACCAGTGACAAAAAGAGCAACCTGCTGTTCAAAGCACATTACCTTCCTCCCCAAACCATCTCTTGTCTGTCAAACAACAAAAATCTCTTAAACTCGTTTTGGGGATTCTGGAGCAACTGCTAATCTGTATCTGCTTTTTAAAAACCAGTAATTTTTAAAAGTTTATTGGCTTTAAAGAAAGTAACACTGTACATGTTTGAATATTTATGTGAGTGATGATGATCTCCGAGCTATGTGTAAAATAAAACTTATCTTAAAAGATGTCTGCATTCAAATCAAAGCGAATCTGTAATACGTACATTGTGCTCTCAACCTGTTCCCAAAGCACACTGTCATACATTAAATGGACTAGAAAAATTACAGCTATAGTAGTAACTAGTTGTACTTATCAAAGTAACCTGTTATCAAACCATTCCTACTCAAAGCACACTGACTTCTTTATAAAAAACACTCACAATTCTTAGTGAAGTCCGCTCAGTGGTGTCCGACTCTTTGCAACCCCATAGACTGTAGACTACCAGGCTCCTCCGTCCATGGGATTTTCCAGGCAAGAGTACTGGAGTGGGTTGCCATTTCCTTCTCCAGAGGATCTTCCTAACCCAGGGATCGAACCCGGGTCTCCCACATTGTAGGCAGATGCTTTACTGTCTGAGCCACCAGGGAAGCCTAAGAAGCCTTCTTAAGAGGTCAACAAAGCCCCATTTTTTCAAGGTGGGAAAACTAATAAAAGCAAATTAACTGTTTATAGACAGAGAAAGAGTGACATAGTGGCCACACCCCTGCAGTTCCACCTGGCACAGCTAGCTACAGGCCATAGCAACCCAAGGCTTTTCTCATTCTTAATGCCCGCTCTGCCATCATGGCCATGGAATTTCAAAGGGGGCAGTTAAGGATAATCAGGGATTTAGAATTCTGACCATACTCTTTCAGTGCCTCTCTGCAGAAATCCTCTCAAAGCCTGAAACCTAAAAGCCATCAGGTTTTCCCCTCACGCCTGACATACAGAGCAGCTGGATCATCCAGTTGGTGCCAACCCCTCACAGCAAACAAAAATCTCTTAAACTCGTTTTGGGGATTCTGGAGCAACTGCTAATCTGTATCTGCTTTTTAAAAACCAGTAATTTTTAAAAGTTTATTGGCTTTAAAGAAAGTAACACTGTACATGTTTGAATATTTATGTGAGTGATGATGATCTCCGAGCTATGTGTAAAATAAAACTTATCTTAAAAGATGTCTGCATTCAAATCAAAGCGAATCTGTAATACATACATTGTGCTCTCAACCTGTTCCCAAAGCACATTGTCATACATTAAATGGACTAGAAAAATTACAGCTATAGTAGTAACTAGTTGTACTTATCAAAGTAACCTGTTATCAAACCATTCCTACTCAAAGCACACTGACTTCTTTATAAAAAACACTCACAATTCTTAGTGAAGTCCGCTCAGTGGTGTCCGACTCTTTGCAACCCCATAGACTGTAGACTACCAGGCTCCTCCGTCCATGGGATTTTCCAGGCAAGAGTACTGGAGTGGGTTGCCATTTCCTTCTCCAGAGGATCTTCCTAACCCAGGGATCGAACCCGGGTCTCCCACATTGTAGGCAGATGCTTTACTGTCTGAGCCACCAGGGAAGCCTAAGAAGCCTTCTTAAGAGGTCAACAAAGCCCCATTTTTTCAAGGTGGGAAAACTAATAAAAGCAAATTAACTGTTTATAGACAGAGAAAGAGTGACATAGTGGCCACACCCCTGCAGTTCCACCTGGCACAGCTAGCTACAGGCCATAGCAACCCAAGGCTTTTCTCATTCTTAATGCCCGCTCTGCCATCATGGCCATGGAATTTCAAAGGGGGCAGTTAAGGATAATCAGGGATTTAGAATTCTGACCATACTCTTTCAGTGCCTCTCTGCAGAAATCCTCTCAAAGCCTGAAACCTAAAAGCCATCAGGTTTTCCCCTCACGCCTGACATACAGAGCAGCTGGATCATCCAGTTGGTGCCAACCCCTCACAGCACTTCACTGGGCCCGCGCACCCGACCTGAGAGTCCCTGCGCAGAGCTGTGTCTCTCCCCAGGCCCAGATCTCAGCCACCTGTCTTCACTGCTCTCCAATCTCACACTCTCCAGTCTGTCCACCACACAGTTGTGAACTTCCTAAAACACACACCTGACCTCGTTCTTGTCGCTTATCTGCTTTTAACCTTGCAAAGCACACGGCGTCTTCAGGCTAAAGTTCAGACTCCTGACCCTGGCACCCGAGCCGCATCCTCAGGCGCCCATCTGGCTGCGCCCCTGCCACCTCTCCAGGCTTGACCTTCTGGCCCATCTGATGACCTGCCATCTCTTAGTCATGCATCAGGTCAAAGAACATTTGCAGGAGCTAGTCTCTGTGTCTGGAGAGCTGACATCTTTCTCTTTTCATCAAAATTTTACCTCCGAGGCTATCCCCTCCATGAGGGCTTCCCCAGGGCGCTCTCTCACCAGGAGTTGCTCCTTTCCCTCTGTGTATTCAGTGACGGCAGCTGCTATGCACACCCCACTGTACCGCAGTGACTCCTGTCTGCTTGTGTGCTCTGGAAACACAGCCTGCAGCCTCAACGTGACCCCACACTGTATGTGCAAGCCTATGTGGACAGGTACTTTGCAGTAGCAGTATGCCTCAGATAGAGCAGTTGCTCAAGCATATTCAATAACTGAAAAGGCACATTAACGAGGTGAGCCACTGGAATTCCAGCAGTCCCGATATGAAGGAGACAGGTCTGTGTAACAAGCTACTCAAGAAGATCTGCTCGCCCCTCTGTCTTTGACAATCTGCCCTCTGACTTGGGTGAGTGTGACTTGAATACACTCACAGAACTGTACAAACACCTTATAAAGATAAACATGGATTCAGTTTTTTGTTTCTGACACTTTTTTCCCTTTGGCACCTAAATCTGTGTTGGGAGAAATAGGTTCTTGGTCTCCGTCTCCCCATGTCGCTAACTCCCCACTGGATTTTCCCGCTATCCTGGCCAGTGACAGATTTAGAGATGGGCAGGCCACAGCCAAACCAACACTGCCCCAGGGCTTCTTGAGCAGAGCTGAGTGTGGGACAACATCAAGGCTAATGTTGCTGAGCCCACCAAGGAACTCCCGCAGACACAGCAGAACTAGGAGACAAACCCTGACTCTATCCCAGGACTTTTTCAGTTACAAGAATTCATAGATGCCCTTTAATTTAAATTTGTTTGGGCTGAGTTTCTGTCACCTCAACATAAGAGTCTTAAGTGATTCAACTACGTGAAGAAACGCTTCGTTGTTTCCAATATGCACATATATAGACATACGCACACAGAGACATATACACTTTTATACTAAGTTACAAATAACTTTACCAGTTGAGCCACCAGGGAGGCCCTACAGATAAATGCAACTGTCCTTTATGCTCTATTATCTGTTCAGAGCAGTTCAAGGGTCAACATGCATTATTCCCCTGCCCAGCAGCTGACGTTTTCTTGCCCAAATTAGGACCTAGGATCAGTAAGTGCATTAAAAAAAGCAGGGGAAGAAGAGGTGGTATGGGTTACCTGGCATGTTCTCTGGAGAATATATAAATGGTCCCAAAGACTCAGGTGAGGAAATGGCTTTTAGTCAGAATCCCAAACAGGAAGAGGCTCAGTCCATTCGCCCTGAGCTATCCCCCTGGCTGGAGAGTGCAGGGAAGACTACGTGAACAGGTACTTTGCAGCAAAAAACTGACCTTCCTTAGAGTCAGAGACCTTCTTAAAAAGGAAGTGCAAATTGATATATTCACTATAAATTATTCAATTTTTGGCATAATCTTGAGGTGAGGTGAGGTGAAGTCACTCAGTCGTGTCAGACTCTTTGCGACCCCGTGGACTGTAACCTACTAGGCTTCTCTGTCCATGGGATTCTCCAGGCAAGAATACTGGAGTGGATTGCCATTTCCTTCTCCAGGGGATCTTCCCGACCCAGGGATCGAACCCGGGCCTCCCGCATCAGAGGCAGATGCTTTAACCTCTGAGCCACCAGGGAAGCCCCTGGCATAATCTTAAAAGCAATGAAATGAATTATTTCTTTAGAAATTTAATCATGTCATATCACGAGTTCCACAAAGCAAGCAACAAAACAGATTTTTTTTTTAAACTCTCAAAGCAGGCCTAGGACTTCAATTTAGGAATCAGTAAACTCAAGAAATGTTTGTGGAATTTCATGTTTGTACAAACTCACAAAAGTTCTATTTACAACAAACAACCCCAACTCACAATGGGCTGTATCAAGTTGGTTGCTGTGAAAGCTGGACAAAATTTTTTCCTCAGAAATGTGGAAAAAAGGCTGGTTATGTTCCACAGACTATCCCACAAAAAGTTACACAAACAAAACAGTAGTTGCATCATATTTTTAGCAGTTCTGGGTCCAAGGGGGAAAAAAATCATTATTTAAAGAAATAGCACTATTTCTTAAAATTCAAATTGTGTGAAGTTCCTATTGATCTTTTGCCTTTATATTTAAATATGTCTAATATGACTTTTATTTCATATTGGAACATTCCAATATGAAACATTTTGGATGCTGACGGAAAGCATACTCAGTGACTGGGCAAAAGCAGAATTAAAAATATAATCCAAAGATACATGTGTCAACTGTGACAAAACCTTCTTTGTTCATCTAATTTTTATTTACTGTGATCATTCTTATGTTGGATTTCTGTAACAACACTCACATATTTAAGAAAAAGTCGAACATACTAAAGGCTAAAATAGGACTTCATGTCTTTCTTCCAGAAGTTAACATAGATCCAGGCATCCTGTACCTCACTAGTATTTTAGTCAAGGAATAAGATGTGTGTGTGTGTGTATATATATATCTATAGGAAAGGAAAAAGCAACAATCTTCCAAAGAAGTCATCTGTGCACAGAGAAGGCTCTGTGAATAATTTATGACTCAAGCATCATTTTAAGGGTGGAAAAGTTGTCACATTTAATGTCTTCCTTAACTGAAAGTAAAAAAAAAATATGACCACTAGTTTGGAACTCAAACCTCCGATATTTTTCCATTAATTTTTCAATTCATTTATAAGATACAAAAATAAAATCCAGGTATTATTAAAATTATGTGCCCCGTTTTGTGTGGCAGGAGGCTGTTTAACTAAAGATAAAGACAATACTTTCAGAAGGCGAGCACTTAAATAACTGATGCCAACAGAGCAATGAGGCCCAGGTTTGGATAAGGAGGGGGCAGCCCCACTGAGGAAGGTAGCTGCAGGCAGAAACCAGGTAATGACTCCAAAGAAATGAAGAGTATTCTTAAAACTGTCTCCAAGGAGTGAACTGTGTAGCTGCAAGAGAGGAGAATCAGAGGAGCCGTGTGCACAAACCCAAGTCGAGGGAGCAGAGAGATCACGGTCGTAACAGCCTTTTAAAGCAAAGTCTGACTCTGTACCTCAGAGAACTGTAAATTCTAAAGTTCAAGAGGAATCTGAGAGAGCAGTTCAACAATTTAGAAGAATTTTTAAAAAACAATAGTCATGAAACAACATTCTTCTAGTTCTACAGATTAAAATTCTTAACAGAAATGTCTGGGAACTCCCCAGTGATCCAGGGGTTAGGCCTCGGCGCTTTCACTTCAGGAACCTAGGATCAATCCTGGCTCCTGTGGAGCCAAAAGAAAAAGAAAGAAACTTCTGTCTAATTAAGTCTTCTATCGGTATCTCCTACTCAGTCCCCTAAACTATAAGCAATTTGATAGATTTGAGAAAGCAACTGTAATAAAAGAAAATTTACCAAAGAACAGACTACTATTAAAAAAATAAACGTACCAATCATTAATCTGTAGCTATCTAGCCCAGTGGCTCTACTCAAGTTATTAGGAGAGAACAAACATAGACAGGATTCAAAGACAGAATACCAAGATATAAATATTTCTAAAAAGTCACTGAAAGAAAATGAATGAATGTAATCTCACAGAACAAGCTTTTCCCTTCATGTCAATTCAAACATAAGTGGTCTGTGGAAGAAGGGAATGACAAAATAGTCTGGTTTTAAGGATGAAAAATGATAGAATTTCTGTTTAGGTTGTTATAGAAGTTAGTGATCAAACATTTCATTTGACTGGTGAGATCTAAGGAAACAGAAACTTCACACTGCAATTTCAGAAAGTAAATGTCAGAAAAAGAAGAAAACAATTTTGATGCTACACATGAGAATGTGCTGACGAAATAAGTTCAAGTTGAGAGGTCAGGGGACAATGAATGATGATGTGAATTTATTTTACGGATTTCTATTTCAGAACTTTTCTGCTCACTTTATCTCATCATTCTGAATTTAGTTTTATACTACTCTTCCAAAACAAAAGAAGGAAAACCATGCCAATTTGAGAAATCTTTTCTATACAGAATATTTAGCTGCTCTGCCAAGCAACGTTCTCCTCTTTTCTCTCCACCCAAACTGAACTCTACTGCATGACTGCTGGATCTACTTAATCCCACTTTTCTATTTCTTATTTTGAAACCCCTAGAAAGGGGTCTGTATGATCTGATTCCTTACTGATATATTACTGCTAGTATTTTAAAATCATGCTTATTCAACGTAAGATTGCCTCTCTACCAGATTAAAACCATTGAGAAGACTGAACTCTCCATTTCTCTGGATATTCAAGTGTGTCTCTTTTAAGGTGAAGACCACCTTTCAAGTGTTACTCGTCTACCCGGCCCTTCTGGCACACTGCTGACCTGTAACATACGGCTCGCCCACCCCATCTGGTGCTCCACGTAGCTGAGGCGTGGCTCCCTGTCTCAGGCCATCATCCTTCCCCGCTTCCAGTCTTGGTTCAAGATATTCATGTGCACAAAGCAATCTCCATTTCCCTGTTCACAGTTCTACCATTAAAGCACAGCTTACCACCTATTTCATCTGGGAAAGCTCCCTGGTTTAACTCAACCCTTCCAATCATCACACCCAGCCGGCCAGGAGAATAAGCTCTGGACCAGGAGAGGAATTTGGAATTCTAGGATCTCACTAGAACTGCATTTAAATTTAACTTACCATTAGAGAATACTTACCGCTATTATTTGAATTTTGATTATAAAAACTAAGAAGTAAATATCATCCTTCCACTTCTCTTGGGAAAAACACATTTTCTTGAAAACAAGTAAAATTTCATACCTGTTTTCTTTGCCATTCTGAATTACTGAATGTCTATCAGCTGTAGTTCTTTCACTGCAAACGTAAGTATTCCGTCGCGTCATTCCACCAGATGCCGTATTACTCTATTTAAAAAAAAAAGGGCATTTTGGTCTTAAATGATTTAGTAAGTATAATACAACAGGGTAAAAAAAATCCCATTTAAATAAACATGAGTACTTAGTCTTTAAATAAACCTGAATTATTAACGGGCTTTCCAGGTGGCTCAGTGGTAAAGAATCCATGTGCTGATGCAGGTTTGAGAAGGTACCGTGGAGAAGGAAATGGCAACCCACTCCAGTATTCTTGCTAGGGAAATCCCATGGACAGAGGAGCCCAAAGGGCTACAGTCCAAGGGGTCACAAAAGAGTCGGACATGACTTAGTGACTAAAGAACACCACAGTCTTAACAGCACTGGACACTAGGTCAAGAAAGAAGACGAAGGCAGCAACCTCTGCCCTCTTTGCTACCTTCCAGTATGTCTGTAATAATGAAAAACGGCTATGGCAAAATGACTTTGAAAAGCTGGTTACAATAATCTATAGAGTAATAACTCATGGATTATTTAAAATGAAGCAGGAAGATAGAGAAATTCACTTTTTAAAAGGTAATAATTTCAAACTAAAACATTAAAAAGCAAGGATTATAAGGTAAATATACAAATGAAACAAAAATAAAAAAATATGAGAATTGAGACTGCAAAACTATTAGGAAAAAAAAAGATAAATCTGCATGATCTTGGATTTGACAAGAGATTCAGATACGTCACACAGGGAAAAGGACAGAATAGACATTTTTCCAGTGAAGGCATACTAACAGCCAATAAACGTATGAAAAGATGCTGAATATCACTGGTCATTTAGGAAATGCAAATCAAATCATAATAAGATACCACTTCATATCCACAAGGAGAGCTACAAAAAAAAAAAAAAACAACCCTAGAAAATAACAGATACAGCAAGAATGTGGAGAAACAAGCATGCGAATGTGTAAGGATGTAAAAAAGTGCAGCTGTGGTACACAAACTTGTACACAAACGCTTATAGCAACATTATTTATAATAACCAAAGGGTAGGAACACACTAAATGTCCATCGACAGGTAAGGAGATAAACTGTGGCATATAAAAAGGAATGAATTCTTGGATGAAACTTGAAAGTATTATGGTGAGTGAAAGAAGTCAGACACAAAAGGCTGGTGTAAGTGCACTTATCTGAAATGTCCCGAAGAGGCAAATCTACTAGGAGAGAAAGAGGCTAGTGGCTGCAGGGGCTGGGGAAGGGAGGCCTGGGGCTGAGCCCCTTAACGAGCACAGGGCGATTTGCGGTGTCTGGGAGCTGGAGCGGTAGAGGCTGAGCGTGCCCCAGAGGCGCTGAATAAATGCTTCAAATGGTTAATTGTGTGTAGGTGGACTCCACGTCAATTTTTAAAAGTTAGTACTTTCAAATTTTTTAAAAAAAGGAGAACAAAAGTCACGGCACAACTTTTATCAGGTAATTAAAAAAAAAAGATTAAAAGCAGCCACCTTTACTACAGCATGAGCAGGTCACGTATAAGGAAACTCTGAAGACAAATGGGAGACAATTAAAGCAACATACTTTTTTCCTTTATAAATAAATATGAGTGGCTAACAATGCTTGGGATATATTTTCAAAAGGGGGATGTGCTGATGAGTACAGCCAAGGAATAGAAGTTATGAAGGCAAGGAACAAGTTTCTTTAAGGCTGGATTTAAACTGCAGGGCTGTGGAATGACGACTGAAGTCAAAATACAAAGGCTTTCCACACACCATTTATTCTGATGAAGCACAAGGTCGGTGGACAGAGCAAACAAGACTCTTCGGGCTCCTGTATAACCCCTCCCCCAAACAGGACAAGGGAGCTGCACAGTGCAGGCTCCTGACGCTGGGGTTTCTTTAGGGTTGAAGGAAGGCTGTGTCACTGTTAACTTTCAGGGAAAATGTGATTACAGAATATCCTTAAAACTGTTCATTCTCTGCAAATTCTTATCAAAATTACTTTTGGAATCTTCCAGTTAGAAGTCATGGGGATGCAACATACAGCATGTTGAACATAGTTAGTAATACTGTATTGTGCATTTGGAAGTTGCTAAGAGAGTAAGCCTAAGAAGTTCTCATCACAAGTAAAAAGAATTCTGTAGAGCGCTAAGTGATTATTCTTATAGCTCAAAGAGAACAGATTTCAATCCATGAAAAGTTTCTGAAACGGAACAGATTCAATTTAACAAACACTACCTACTCTCTAGGGAGATTTTGTTAAGTGTAGGAATTAAGAGATGGATTTAGGTCAGTAGTATAATTTTGGACAATTACCTAACTTTTCTTCGATTTCTTCGCCTTAAGATTTAGCTGACACATGGCAAAGCACTCGGCAGGGTCCCTGGCACAAGGTCAGGACTCAGTCAATGTTCTGTACTGATAGAGCCCTTTGACATGCTGGGCAAACACCCTGCCCCTGCCTTGCAGTGAGCCCGCACAGTGCCCCAGACAGACTCCGTCAGGCTGTGACCGCCTGCCTGCACTGCCACCACTGGTTTTATTTACTTCCTGTCGGACTAGGCAGTCTTTCCATCTCGCAGACATTTTTGGAGTAACCAGAGACAGCCCCTGACATGAAGGATCTCATCCAGTGGAATGGAGTGCAGTAAGAAACATCTGCAACAGAGCTAGTGATCCCAGCAGGGTGACACTGTACACAGGGGCCCAGGGGGCAGGGCTTTGTAGGCAGATAAGAACAGAGGAGCAAAATGTCGTGTCACTTCAATGCCACAATCCGAGGCAGGCTATACAGTCCCACAACACTTACACTAGGGACAGTGGAGCTCTTCTTCCGTTCCGGGATATCCGCCTTGTTAGGGTTGTTTGCGTTCCCGAGCATGGGACTGGCTGGAGCAACCCCCTTTCCTCCAACAGCACTGGCACCTGGTTTCCGGGAGGGAACTCCGTCTTCCTTGAGGTCGCTGTCTGCAGTGCTGGTCTGGCTCCTTTTTGGATATGCCACAACTGAAGGAATAGCTGGTCCAGCTAAAATAAAGAATTCACTTTTTAAAAGTCAGAGTATTTAATATTCTGAATATTTTTAAAGTTTTATATTTTATCTTATGAAAATAAATTTTATAAGATGATCCAAGATTTCTATTCATCTAATATAAAACTGTAAAATCTTCTAGGATGATTCCCATTCATGTATGCTTTCCCTATGCAATGAATTCAATTTTAAAATTTTACTTACTAGTCCCCAACTTTCTAAAAGGGTTTTTTTAAACTAGTAAGCTTATATAGTTGTCCTGAAACATCTCCACAGGTGTTCCTGGACAGATAAGTATGCACACACATCATGTAGAGTAACTGCTTCACCTGGCACATCTGAGTGAATCTCACCCTTGCTGTACAAGAGATGCCTTCACCTTTTGGAAAAGAACAGTACAGATTTACAGGCCATTTCTTTTGACACTTCATCCTGCATCGTTTTTAAAGCACTCGCGCTCATCTAGATGAACAGGAATCTGAGTCGATGAGGAAAGGCAGCACAAGCAGAGGAAAGCATGTTCCTCACGCAGGTGACTGGGAGGACACGGGGCGCGGGGGCTGCAGTGGGCGTCCGCTCCCAGGAGGGTGCTCAGGGCATCCCGGGCGGCAAATAACTGATGTCTTGCAAGAAATCATCTAGAAATTGTGATGACACAGGAGATCTGGAGTTCAAAGAATTTTGGAAATGAACAAGATAACTTGCATGTTCATTATATATAACGTCCAGTGGTAATCTTAAGACACAGCACCAAATGCTCAACATTTACGTTGAGAAAAGATTTTTATATACTTAGGTCTATTAAAAAAATGGATGGAAGGGGAAGGGAGGGACTATGAGTTTGCCTCACAGTCCTCTGACTATACACATAGGATGGGCAAACAACAAGGCCTTACTGTACAGCAAAGGGAACTGTAGTCAATATCTTGAGATAAACCATAATGGAAAAGAGTATAAAAAAGAGTGTAAAAAAGAAGTGTATATTTATGTATAATAGAGTCACTCTGCTGTACAGCAGAAATTAACACAACATTCCAAATCAAGTATATTTCAATAGAAAAATAAATCAATAAAAAAATAGGACGAAGTGGGGTACAGAAAAGCTATCTCTTGGACAAAAATCTAAATGGTAAACCTAGAGAATTTTCGGGTGGTCCAGTGGTTAGGACACTGCACTTTCACTGCCAAGGACTTGGGTTCTATTCCTGGGTGGGGAACTAAGATCTCACAAGCCACTCAGTGTGACCAATAAATAATAAATATATAAACAGTAAATCTATTTGGAAATGAATTAAAAATGAACAGAGATTTGATTTCATTTATGGGAAGAGAACAATTAAGCTCCCAGTTTGGCAATTTTAACATACAAAACAAAGAATCAGCCAAATGTAGGATGATACTACGCTTAATACTCATTTTTATTCTCACTATCATGATACATCCAATGGCATTCTAAACCTTTACGATTACTATATCAATTTGTTTTGAACATCTATTATTTTGATTAAGAAAATAATTTTTTTCCATTTTAGGATTTGAGACTGTGCATGGAGATGGCTGTTGACACAGCCCACTGGCCTCTTTCCTTCAGGCTGCTCCAGTTTCACCTGCATCCTGTGCAGTGTGTTCAGTCCTATACACTTTAACCACATGTACAGATTCATGCGTTCACCCTCTGCCAAGACACAGAACAGTTCTGTCTCAAGGATTTTGAGGGCGACCCTTCACAGCCACCTCTATTCCTTCCTCAAATCCCTTTCCTAAATCCTGACCAACCTGTTCTCACCTCTGTAATTCCCTCATTTCAAGAATGTTATGTGAATAGTCAATGTAACCTTCTGAGATTGTTTCCCCCTACTCAGCATAACTCCTCCAAGATCCATCCAAATTGTTTTATTTACAACAATTTCCTCCTTTTCATTGCTGAGGAGTGTTCCATGCTGTGTTCCATATCACACAAAAAAGTGACTGTTCTTTTTTATCTTTTAGGGGTGGAGGGGGGTGTACTGCACAGCTTTCCAGATCTTAGTTCCCTAACCAGGAACTGAATCTGCGCCATGAAAGTGCCTAGAGTCTTAACTAACCACTGAACCACCAGGGAATCCCCCAAATATGACTTTTATATAGTCAAATTTGTTAAGTCTTTTCTTTTGTGGCTTTTAGTCCTTAACAAGTCCAAATTAAAAAGAAATTATCTCATTTTTTTCTTTTAACATTTTTCTGGTTTCTGTTTATATATTTACATTTGGAATCCAACCTTGTATAGGATGTGAGAAATGGATGCAGTTTTTTTTTTTATTAATAAAATAGTGAGTCTTCAGCCTTTTTTTAAAAATAAAAGAATCCCTTACAAATCTGATGAAGAGCTCCCTTTCGATGCAAAAATATACACACATGGCAGCAGGGTGGGGGTGTTCACACATGGGACCCAAACGAAAAACACAAACAAAATTTGTTACAATTTCACAGAAGCAGGCATATACAAGTCAGTGGCAATGAGAGCTAGAGGACATGAGCAGAGACGAGGGTGGGAGGCCGGGCTACAGCTGGACTGGCAAGGCTGCCTGCTGCACCCGGTGCCAAGTGGATGTGCTCTACTAGACCCCAGTCCTTGGAACCCAGCCCATTCTTAGTGCTTATATGAACAGTGCCAGAGGCCTAGTCAATTCTTCTTTTATTGCTGACCACTATCTTCATCCCCCCAAAAAGTAAAAAAGAATGTGGAATTGGGTCTGTGATCTATGCACAGAATTTCCTGAAATGTTCCTTTGTGAATTTCTTTTGAGTATTGAAGGCTCCAAGAAGCCAGGATGTTTACTGCTATAAAAGCACTACTACAGGAGGCAATGGGTGGATTAGTGGACTGAGCCCCGAACCAGGGACCCGGAGGGCTGGATTCTGTCTCAAGCACTCCCACTTCCACTTCACCTCAGAAGACCTGGTGAGCAATCCTGACCTATTTCTTTATTGCCAACACGGGGGTTTGGCGATCTCTTTTTAGCTCTACAATCTTCTGAGCTGGGAAAAAGGGCATTACTAATCCAGACAGATTCTGCTTAAGGAAAAATGAACTTACTAAGACAGTCATTAGGGACATGAGAAAACTAATACCAGGTTTCTTCCAGGATTTAGGAACAATTCTCTTTAAATTCAGAGCAACACATAGGCATTTCGCTAATTGCTCTGCATGTAATACACAGAAAAACCCCTCCTTGCTAGCAACTAATATGAACATAAAAGACTGAGACCCAGATCAACACTTGACTTACAAATGCCATCTGCAAAATTCTGGTATCAGACAAGCTCTGAGCTCTTCAGTTACACCCTGGAAAACAGCAGACGTGCAGACAGCTTACTGACAGCATCAGCACAATGTGCTGCTTCAGCCTAAACCACACAGAGGCATTGGCAGCAGGAAGAGAAATGGAAACCAAGCAAAGGGTCATCACTTTCGGTACAAAGCCAAAGCTGTAGACACCTGGAATACTTTGTACAGTTCTAAGCGCCAACTCTCAAGGTGGAAGAGCACAGGGGGACAAAGCCCAGGGAAGGGAAGTGAATTGAACAAAGAAATGAACGAGGATTCCACATGAGGATGTATTTTTAAAAGTCAGGACTAGGCCAACATAAATTTGTGCACTGGAATTAAAGGAATTAACACGTGAATAAATGCACATCTGCTAGAGTCTCTGGATTCCAACAAACAGGGCTGTCTTAAAGGCAGAATAATTGTCACGTTTGATAAGCATCCTTTTGGGTCCTAAGTCTCATGAAAGATTTACTCTATGGTGAAAATGTGAGAGTGAGGGTGTTTAGACAAATGGACAGTTAAGAGTGTGGTCGAGAATGACATGAGTCAAAAATTTAAACCAATTAAGGCAAAACTGGTGTACTATACATTTTCAAGGGCTGTGCTGTCCATTGTGGTAGCCACTGGCCACATGTGGCTTTATAAACGTAACTTCAACAAAACTGAAAATCACTTTCTCAGTTCAAGTGCTTGATAAATTCCCATGTGGCTCAGGTTTCTACCCAGCCAGGCCTTAGTCAACCCAAGACTACTGAGTGCACCAAGGAGATCAGAGCCCGCAGTGCCTGCAGGACTGCTTTGCAAGAAACGCTAGGAAGGGCAATCAAGCAACCTTAACCCCAGGAGGCCATAAGCAAAAGGATGCCTGGCAATGTCAGAAGGCCTCTTGGTTAACGGGAGGCCTGGAAAACATTGGAATGATCTCAAACTTACCGTGGTCACTGTACCGCCTCTGCTTCTGGCTTGAAGATACACTTCTCTGCACTTTGTGGTGAGGAGACTGGCCAGTACTGTTGTTGAGGTCGCTGCTTGGCCTAACCTTAGCAAGTGAAAGATTGCTGCTAGAACTGGAATCACTAGCATCCAGCTAAGAGAAAATGAGAAGAACAGAGCAAACCACAACACGAGCCCAAATGGTTTATTATGAAACTAAACTTCTCGTAACACACAAACCTCTTACAAATTGTTCATTTAGAGAGAAAAACCTCAGTGTACAAAAGAGACAACCCTAAACTCAGGCAAAAGTATTTTTCTAACTACTGGAAAAATTCACACAAGGATACATATTTATGTTCTTCTAGGCTTTTTCAAAAAACTAAAAATGCTCTATTTCATCTGATACTTTACACCATTTTAAAACTATTACTGACTACATAGGTTAACTTAACAAAAGCCAAATTATTAAAGGTTATTATCTTAAAGCTAAAATAGTAGCTCATAATAGTCATAGGAGTTAGATCAGTCATTTGAAGGTAAATTTAAAAATATTATCAATGTTATACACACTAAAACCCCCCAAAACTAATTACTACATGAGCTAATAATTTGCAAAAAGGATATTATACATTTTTATCTGGTTATAGTTACCTCTGAAGATTTTCTCCCCAACAATAAGTATGTAGCTGTGATTTCATCATATTTCATCTTACTAAGAGATTCTTGAATTTCTTCTTGTGTATATCCCATTCCCACCATAATATCTGAAAGAAGGGCATAATACAGTTTACGGGTTTCCTTTGGTTAAGAAATCATTACAGGGTAAACTAATTTCCTTTATTTGACCGAAAAGATCACACATTGTTTTAACGTAAATGGGCAGTTGGCTTATTTCTGAGTTACTGAGTACTATTACAGGGCCTGAAGATGACTTCCTAAATATGACAAAATATATTAGCTGCTTCATGTAATCTATACTTATCCCCGTTATTATCCCCGTTTTGGTGGGTTATATCTCACTCTTGTGATCCCATGGACTGTAGCCCACCAGGCTCCTCTGTCCATGGGATGTGCCAGGCAGGAACAGTGGAGCAATTTGCCATTTCCTTCTCCAGGGGATCGTCCCGATTCAGGGACTGAACCTGGGTCTCCTGCACTGCAGGCAGGTTCTTTACCGACTGAGCCTCCAGGGAAGCCCGGCCCTGTTTTAGGTGTACACACATAAATGAGGGGAAAAGTATGTTACCTCCACACACACTAGCATCCAGGCACCGAATAATTACCTATTCTTTTCTGGTCTGAGATGTCCAGTTCTGGTTCAACAAACGGTTTCAGCTCATCATCCTCATGCCCTGCGTTGATCCACCTGTCCTTCATGATTTGCTGAAAGGTGAACTGGGTCGTTAGCAGTATAAATGAAGCATTCTGATAATCACAATAGTTAGGGAAATTTATTCTCAACATTTCATCAATTATGGTTCAAACGATAACTTTAAAAAAATGTCTCAATCTTGCTTAAAAAAAAAAAAAAAAAAAAAAAAACCCAGGATAGTATTCAATACGTCATACAAACTAAGCAAAATTCTAAAAATACTTTTAAAGACTTTCCAAAGTTGCTCTTTATTTCCACTTATGTGATTACCTCTAGAGTGCCTCGTTTTATTGGATTTAGCACCAGGAAACGTTTGAGAAGGTTTTCACAGTCTGTGGACATGTAGAAAGGGATTCTGTATTTCCCTCTTAATACTCGCTCTCTCAGTTCCTTTGGAGAGGAAGAGAGGAAAAAAAACCGCTAAGTCAACTTTTAGGTTAAAAAAGAACCCAACTCCCCCACTGAAACAACACTGACATGTTAACTCTTATCATTTGACAAAATCCTTTAAGCTTTCTGAAGGACAAGGATGCAACTGCTTCATTTACCTTTAGGTTCTGCCCGTCAAAGGGGAGTGACCCGCTGACTAGAGTGTAAAGAATGACGCCGAGGCTCCACACGTCCACTTCTGGCCCGTCGTATTTCTTGCCCTGGAAGAGCTCTGGGGCCGCATACGGAGGACTGCCACAGAACGTATCCAGTTTACTGCCAACAGTAAATTCATTGCTAAAACCAAAGTCAGCTATTTTAATGTTCATATCAGCATCTAACAATAGATTTTCAGCCTAGAGGGAAAATATCAAGACAAAAATGAAATTTAACAAAAAATATAGTGAACTGAGATAGAATTAGGCATTTCATAAAACCTTTTTGTAATGATATAAACTTAATATATCCTAATGAATAAGAAAACATTCTTTCTAGAGAGAAAAAAAGAGATAATTCAGAATGTTCTAGCATTAACAACCAACAAGAGGTGCACGGTACAGTGGTCCCTCAGTCTTCTGAGGGCACTGGCTCGGACCCCATGGACACCATCCTCCACCATCATATAAAACGGTCCAGCCAGCCAGCCCTCCTAAGCCACAGATGCAGAACCTGGGGATATGGGGGCCCAACTGTATAGATCAATTCCAGCACCAATTTAAACAGCAAATGTCCATGACAAAACAATATTGGAAGAGCTTTCTCAGCTAAGAATAAGGGGCTTTTAAAAAACAGACCCTTCTAAGTATCCTTCTAAGTGGACAGTCACATTTCACAAACACTGCTAAATAAGGCGTATAATGGCTATTACTGAGAAGAAGGGTATCCTAAACTTCATTTAAGACAGAGATCACAGTCATGCCTGCTTGTCTTGACAGACATTTATCACGTGGCAATTATACACTAGGTGTTATATTATCGTTTGGATGCAGAGACAGACAGGGTCCTGCCCTCAGAAAGCTCACAGTTTACAAAGGGAGGGAGGGAAAACCTGCAGCTATGCGCCGGGCCTTCAGTGCTGTGACCGAGAAGAGGGGACTGGTGGGCCCAGCACTGAGAGGTGCGGTCTGACTTCCTAACCAGATGGACTGAAACCACTGAGAGGATTAGGTGACGGCAGTGGGTGTGTCAACGCAAGAGATTTCAAGCAGAATAACAGTCTGAAAACCCAGAGGGTGAGACAGAACACGGTTTGCTCAAGAAACTGAAAGGCAGAGTATGGTAGAGAAGGCTGGAGACATGGCTATGGCTGAATTACAAATGGCCAGTTGAGCGACTTACATTCAGGAAGTTTAGCTTTTTATCTTAAGGGCAATGGGAAGCCACGGAAAAGTCATTCAAGCAGGGAAATGACAAGTTTTATTTGTGTGTGTGTGTGGTTTTTTTAAAAAACATTTATTTACTTATTTGGCTGTGCTGGGTCTTAGTTGTAGCATGTGGGATCTAGTCCCCTGACCAGGGATTAAACTTGGGCGCCCAATGCAGGGGGCCCAGAGCCTTAGCCACTGGACCTCCAGGGAAGTCCCATGACAATCTTATTTGTGTTTTTAAAGGACCATTCTGGTTGCAATGTAGGAAAGAGGCAAAATTGGAAGCAAGGACGACCAGGCAAGAGGCGAGTGTAGTGATCTGGTCCCGGACGCCAGGGCACTGGAACTGGACAGTGCGAGTGGGAACAGAGAAAAGCAAGCTCAGCAACACGCAGGGAGCAGCAGCAGGGACCTGGGGACCGAGGGGGCGTCAGAGCAAAGGAGACAGAGGCACCTGGGGTACTTCAGTCACCACAATGAGAAATACAAATTTAAGTTTAGCAAGGAAGAGTTTAGGTATTTAACACGCTAAATCAAGCTGCCTGAGGGGTGCTGAGGAGGTGTCCTTTTGTCAGCTGGACACTGAGTCCTGGAAGAGAGCTCTGGATGCAGGAACAGATCTGGGGATTAGCAAACCAGAGGTGATGGAGTGAGTGTGAATGCAGCAAGGGTGGGTGAACAGGAACAAGCAAATCAGTAAATAACAGTTATGTGAGGAGAGAGAGGAAGTGATGACCAAGTTAAGAAAGAATCTAGACAATGTTTAGAGAAAAATGGCTGTGAAGGTGAAGAGAATTAAAAGGTATATTGGGAAGAAGAACTGGGGTGGGAGTTCTTAGGTAGAAGAGAGTGTGGATGTAAGCATGTTTTACACATGGTGCTAATGAGGCGCCAGCAGAGACAGGAGGTGAAGAAGGAGGGGTGGGAGGAGGCAGCAAAGCAGCCTGGGAGGGAGGGACACAGATCCTGAACACCAGCAGGGTCCACAGCAGTGCTGTGCTGTCCTGTAACAGGAAAACCCCGAAAGGTCAAGGGTGGATGCAGGTGCAGCTAAGCTGGAGGGCCCGCTGGGAAACGGGGAGTTTCTGCCTGCTGTTTCTATTTTCTCTGTGAAATAGGAAACCTGAGCCTATGCCAGGAATGCGGGCAAAGGCGGAGAACTGTGCAGTAGGTCTCAAATAGCCACTGCTGTTAGCAGGAGAGAACGCTGGCTGGGGAGACAGACGGGCGCGGGCAGCCCCGAGCGTGCTTTCCAGGGCAGGCGTGCATTTCTGGGCGCGCTCAGCTGTTGGGTGGTGGGCGATTTTCTCCAGTGACCAACAATGAGCTGCTTTAACTAAAATGGAGACTAAGCCTTAGGATTTTTTTAAATTTAATAACACAATCTAGTATGCCCTTCATCTGTGTCGTGCAGCAGGAGCTGAACACACGCGAGGAGAGTGTGCACGAGTGAGGGCAACGCGGCTCACCTTGAGGTCTCTGTGAACGATCCGCTTCTGGTGGCAGTACTGCACCGCAGACACGATCTGGATGGGAGAGAGGCAAGGTCACTGACGGTCACTGCTGCAGACGCACGACCAAGGTGGAAACACGCCTCTAAGGTTCACACGTGCAACGCACCCAGCGGGCACTTCAGCGGCTGTGTGGATCTCTAAAGATACTTTTCTTATGCTTCATACCTTTCAATTTGGAGAGACTGAGGGGTGAGTGCAAGAAGAGCTAGGTGAGGCTGTTCTTTCCAGTTTAAACTATAAAGTTTCTTCTCAGGCCCTGTCCCTCAACATTCCAGTTATTTCTAAGTGTGGCGCCGGGGCCCAGCAAACCAGTGGGACCCAGAGGGCCCTGGCTGCTCAGGCCCAGAATTAGAAGGCTCTCCATGCCTACGTCATCAGCTCAAAACCAAGGCAGCAGTTACGGACCCTCCACACCAGGTGTTTTATCAGGTTGGCTCTCCTCTGCCAGTCTGCTCCTGACCACACTCTCTTCCTTTTGGCTAATGTAGGTTCAAGGACAGCAAAAATGACTTCACCTCTCTAATGACCAGCGTCCTCTTTCTTAAAATGGAAGAATGAATGTTGTAATGCATGTGAACTACAGACTATTAAAACTATTATGTGCTTTATCAATAAGAATCTCTTCTACACTTAGCAAATGATATCCTTTTACCTAGCCAACTTTTGATTACTCCTGGGATCAGCACTGCTATTATTACTATTATTTTCAGCTGCGCAGCGCAGCTTGCAGGATTTTCGTTTCCCAACCCTAGGGATTGAACCTGGGTCCTCAGCTGTGACAGTGCCGAGTCCCAAACACTGGACCGCCAGGGAATTCCTGATTGGCACTGTTAAATAACTGCTCTAGAAATTTCACACTTACTACCAACTTTCAAGACTCTTTTTCTAAAACTTTATAAGCTTTATTAAAGTTTTATATGATTATAAAAATTTTAGGAAATACAGAAAGTACAAGAATATACTTTTATAACCATCAAACAGAGATGACATTTCCTGTTATTTTGGTGTATTTGCTTCAAGTCTTTACTTTGGTATTATGTATGTGTACTTTAATATATATGATTACATACATACAAAACTGCGGCTATAATGAAAATACTGCTTGTTTCTCCCAATCATCAACTTTCAGTTTGAGCAACATGCACCTAACTATACTGGACACAAAAACTCAGAGAGGGCTGATCTACTGGTTGATATTGGTTCAAAATAAGCAGCAAGGATAAGCTGGGCTGGGGTTGGGAATGATGCCAGAATCAAGGCTTCACTAAGCAGCTTCCTACTTTATAAAGTGAATACGAAGATCAGACCCACTCAGTCACCTAGAGGCACACAAATCCCAAGGCCAAGACACCGGTTCTAGAGCATCTGTTAGCAATGACGTTGCTCCATTCTGTCAGCATGAAAACTGGGAAAGTGAAATAGATTTGCTTCCCAAAGGAACAGGTTTATTGCCGAGGACACAATTTTATCTTACTTCTGCCTGATCCAACTTTCCCTGTCCCTTCGCCCCCGCCCCCCTGCCCCCATCGTCAGATTTCTCTCATAAGTTATTTTCAAATTCTACTTTTGAACCAGATTTGACACTTACCTACCATTTCTCAAAGGGAATTTCTCTTCTTTTACTTCCAAACAGCGCAAATGCCACAATAACTTGGAAGTACTCAACTTTAGATTATTGCTTTTTCACATTCTGCTTTGAATGTAAAAGTAGTTATTTCTATGGAAGGCTAAGAACCTAGGTTGAGTCCCAGGTTAAAGTAAGAATGCAAGCCTAATTCACTTCCAGCCACACATGAAAAAGTAACCCACCAAGGAAGAGCACAGCAAGGAGACAGAGCCAGGAACCTATTCTTCTCTGGAAAGAAAAAACTACAGCAGCATAAACAGCGGCAAGGGTGAGAGTGGCGAGGGGGTGGGAGAGGAAAGGCCACCTGCTGATGAATACGGAAAGGCCTATTTCTGACAGAAAACAGATGAAGCATAGTGTTCTCTGTGTGTGGGGCATACCTTTGTCTTCGCTGTAAACAGGAAAACTTTCTATTTAGTCAAAGTAATGAGGACTTAGGTTTTTAGATCCTCCAATAAAACAACCTTTCCAAACCTTTTGGAAAGCATGGCAATTAGAAACAGCAAAGTGGAGGTACCAATATCACACCTGACCTTTCCAGTTGTACAGGAGCGAACTTAAGAAAACACTATGGCAAGGAGAAAAGATGACATTAATTATAAGCACTGTAAATCAAGTTATTAACTGTAAAAGCACGTAAACTATCTTTCCTAGACCAACTAATAGATTCATTCCTCACCTACATGCTTCAGAATTTGTGCTGGAAATTTTTAAGATAAAAAGCTGTGTGACAGGACTTCTCTGGTATAGTGGGTGGGAATCTGCCTGCCAATATAGAAGACACAAGTTCGATCACTGGTCCGGGTAAATCCCATATGCTGTGGAGCATAAGCTCCCATAAGCTCCTGCGCCACAACTACTGAGCCGGCAAGCTGCCTGCAGCCTGTGCTCTGCAATAGCAGAGGCCTGAGGACCACGAGGCAGAGGAGCCCCCGTTGAGCACAACTGGAGACAGAGCCTGAGCAAAGCGATGAAGACCCGGCATGGTAAACAAATAAAACTAAAAAGTGATGAATGCCCAAGCCCCCTTGACAAGTCCGATCCTACCTGGGAGATGGGTGGAGAAGGAAGAAGAGAGGAGCCAGAGATCTAAGTACCACACTGCTTCCCTGGAGAAGGTCCAGGCTCACATCTGATGTGAGGGCTGGTAGGAGCCCTTTCCTCACAGTCAGTAAATCACACTCACATAAACACTTGCAAGTCACACTCATCTGAGTGGAAAGGAATTCCAGTTTATAAGGCAAAAAAAAAATCTTGATTTTCAGGTGGCTAATTTATAAAAATTAAGAGTACAGATATGGAAAGGGCCAAACAGACTTGTTTTGTAACAAAGAGAAATTTGAGCTTCCTTCCACAGACCACAGAATAAGTGATATCAAAACTGGAAAGGACTTCAGAATTAATCAAGTAGAACTTCCTCTTTTTATAGCTAGGAAACCTGAGGATCAGAAAAGTTAAATGATGGTCAAAGTCTGATATGTAACAGGTTTTAATTCAAAGTATCATTAGGATGTCTTAAGATTTTAAAAGTAAATTTAAGCAACAGCAAAACTTAAGACACTCATTTAGAAGTCCTTAACTGTAAACTCTAGACTATGCAGATCAAAATCTTGAAAATCAGTTAAACCAGCCTTTATAAATATTGTGAAACCCTTAAAGACTCCTACCTGTACTTCTACCTTAACAACTTCACATGTGAATAGAACAAAAATTTTAAGCTTGTAAAGAAATGAGGCTCTACTGCCATCTACATACAGAACTTCAAACTATGGGAGGATAGTTTGTTTAAAAGTAATAAAGTACCTGCTCCTTCCTTTTATCTAAATCTGAGGTGGGCAAATTATGGCCTGTAGGCTGAATATGGCCTACCACTCGTTTCTGCCAAGAAAGTACTGTTGGGAACACAATCATATGAGTGTATTCATCTAGATATTGTCTAAGCTGCTTCTACGCTACAACAGCAGAATTAAATAGTTGCAAAAGACTGAATGGCCTACAAAGCCTAAAATTTACTATCTGGTACTTTACATAAAGAGTTTGCTGATGCTTACTTTAAGTAAGACCACATCATAATGATTTTAGTTTGGAATCACAGGTCCTGGCTCTGAATCAATGGAAGGTCTGCTATTTGCCAGGCATCAAATTTTGGGCAAACTATGTAATCTTCCTGTGCCTCAGCTTCCTTATTTTTAGCAAATGAGCACAATGATCTTTTGGACTTGCCTCATGGCTCAGAGGTTAAAGCATCTGCCTGCAATGCGGAAGACCTGGATTCAATCCCTGGGTCAGGAAGATCTGCTGGAGAAGGAAATGGCAACCCACTCCAGTATTCTTGCCAGGAGAATCCCATGGACTTCTAGAGAAGGCTGGTGGGCCACAGACCATGGGGTTGCAAAAAGAGTCGGACACGACTAAGCGACTTCACTTACTTATGATGATCTTTACTCACAAGGCTGCTGCAAGGTTTACATTAATGGAGGTAAAGGATTTAATCCAATATTAGTGGGTAAGGATCAATCAATAGTTACCTTTATTAGAGACTTATTTCACATTTATGCTCAAAACCTACATATTAAAATGAGTCTCTTTAAGGCAGTGGGCAGAGACAAAGCAAGAAAATAAGTCATTAATTCACAGGTTAAGTTCTGTTTGGTTTTGGCTTATGTAAGACAAAACCTATAATGAATTTTGAGATTGTAACACTTTTGCTGAAAATTGGAAAGTTTTAATCAATGCAATCACAAGTACTCAAAGACTTATTTTTTAAGGCTCAACTGTCAAAAAACGAAGGTTAAGAGTGGGACTTTAATTCCAATTACAAAGCTAGAAATAGAACTCATAGCTGTCTCTAGCACAGGGCTTTAGGCATGAAAGCACTTAATAAATTAATAAATTTTGTTGCATTGAACTGAATGGCCAACCCCTGCTCCATCCAATGGGCCTTATGACATTTATAGAGGCAAAGACTTGTTTGCTTCAGGGTTTAAGCCAGATAATGTTATTTAATCAATAAACTAAACGTGCAACAAGCCATACCTGTCTAAATTTAGCTCTTGCTTCTTTTTCCTTCATTCTTCCATGTGCAACCAAATAGTCAAACACTTCACCTATAATTGAGAAAAATAAAAGTAAGCAGAAGTCCTATTTCTGAGCATTAACTTTCCCATAAATTAAAGATGCTTCACTTTTAGCAATGCTGTAATTTTAATTTTTAAAATACAGTTATGAAGATAAACAGAAATATGTGGACTCTGAACTAACCCAGCCTTAACTATCGGAGAAGTTTACTGATAAAATCTTTTAAGTTATAGAAAAGCCTTAACATTAAATTCTCATATATTTCAACTGTGATACTTTTACTTTAAAGGTTTTGTTTCCAGTAGGCTTTAGTAAAAAACTTGGCAATGAAAATTGAAAGTTAAAATGGAAATGTTATTTGTGTTCAAAGAAGGTGTTTTCACTATAGGATTATGACAAAAAGCATTTCCTAAATTCATTCATGCAACAAATTACTTGGAGTATACTAACTGATGAGAACTGTTCTTGGCTCTGGGGAAATACAGAAGTGAACAGACCAAAGGCCTTCTCTTCATGGAGTTTACATTCCAGGAGGGGGTAGACAGATAATAAGCAAATAAATGAATATACAGTGTATCAGATGATAAAAACGTACTGTGGAGAAAAGTCAGGGGAAAGAACCAGGTGTGAGTGCGTGTGCACGTGTAAGCACTGTGCCGCCCACTGTGAGGAGTGCATGCTGAAGTCAACTAAAGCATTTTGATACTTAAAAAGCTTAGTTTCAGAACTTAAGTATTTCTGAGGAAAAGGTTATTCTGAACTGTACATTAGTATCTCTGACTTTTGAACTTTCAGCCCTAACTCTGAATAAATTTTAAAGTAATAAATGGGCATAAATATTTTCAAGTTATTACTGATTGCATAATGATCTTTTGAAAGGAATTACATATTGTTAATTTATACTATGCAATACATTTAACTATGGTGAATTATAAAATTAAATGTCAGTATCTTCTCCAAGAATGCCATTCTATCTGCAGAATAAAAAATATGTCAAAGTAAGTGGTTAAAAAGTGAAAAAACAAAGATGTGTGAATACCACATGGAACAGTTTTGACTTTAAAAAGATTTATGGATTAAACCCAGTAGTTGTACAGTCACACAGATAATGTCAATGTAATTTTAAAATATTTTAGGATTCCGATGCAATATAAACCTGTTAAGAGATTTTGGAGCCATAAAGTCATACTCACAATCACTATTATAAACCAGGCATACAACCCAGACTCCCCCCCACCCCCCACCCCCATTAAAAATGCATTAGCACTCAGGGTAAGCAACTAAATTAAAAATCTCTGCATGATATTATTTACTAGTAGAAAAAACAGCAAACAGTGGTTCTCCCCACCCGTGTCAAGACAGTTCAGAAAGCCCTTGGTTTAGGTCCTGTCATTCACTATAACCAGTGATGAAACCATGGGCACCAGACCAACTTTTCAGATGTTCATCTGTAAAAACTAGGCAGTTGCCCTGGATGACTTTCTGAGATTTTGTCCAATTCTAAAATTCTATGATTCTGTAAAACTGAAAAATATGAGGCTAGGGAGGAGTAGGTAGCCAATTTAATGAAATTTTAGTTGTTCAAATTGGCAAACGTATCAACAATAAACAGCTGCCTTGGAGACAGAAGGTGCTTTGTTGAGCTGATTAAAACAAATGGCCCAAGCCAATAAACCACCACTGATCAGTGCTGTTATAATGTTAAGCAATGGCACTGAGCCCTCGAAGGAGGGCTGTGTGGCCATGTCCACTGAGTAGTTCAGAGACATGCAACTTATAAGGTCACATTGCCAATGAGGGGCACTGGCTAGACTGACTCCATGTTTGTCTTTTCCAGAGCCCATCCTTTCGGGATGGACACTTCTCCAATACAGAGCAACTGCTATGACCCTGTGACCTAAAATAGACGAAACAGAAAGCCATGACTGACTGACCAATCGGGAGAGGTTATGTGGTATTAGAAGGCTGGGGCTCTAGGTCTGGCAACATGGCCACAGGGATATTTCCTAGCCTCCATCTCCTCACTCACTGCCTGGCCACATCATGGACCCACTGTGAAAGTCAAAGGAGATCAAATAAGAGAAAAAGGCACTTGCACACTGTAGAGGCTCCACAAAGGAGAAGACTACGAGCGGTAAGAGGCGTGGAAAGCACGGGAACGCCGACAATTCATGAACTGGATTCAGCTCTTCCTACTTCTCCTCAACTGTGAAAATCCCAACTAGAATCTCAAACCACATATTTAAAATATGAAGCACACAACTAATAATGAACTGCTTCTGCTGCTGCTGCTGAGTCACTTCAGTCGTGTCCGACTCTGTGTGACCCTATGGACAGCAGCCCACCAGGCACCTCTAGGCAAGAATACTGGCGCGGGTTGCCATTTCCTTCTCCAAATAATGAATTAGGAGTATGAAAGAGTGGTGTCAGGGGTGTGCCTGCTCTGCCCACAAGAGATTTACAATCTTTTATTTAGTGGTCAACTCATCACAATGAGGCTGTGATTCAAATTTCTGTCTCCATGTTTTACATTCTGGATCATAGGGCTTGTTTAATAAAATAAAACTCTACTATAATCAAAACAATGAAATCTATACTGTGGAGTTAAACAGAACATGTCTCTAGTAGTTTAAAATTTCATTAATTCAACTCAGTTCTTATTTGCTCAGTCTGCTATGTGCCAGGCACTGTACTAGAGGCAGGGAAAACACAAGGACAAGCAACAGAGCTTCTGCCTTTCACAATGGAAGGTCACGCGTGGTCCAAACCCACAGCACAGCCTAGCTATAACCGTAAAATAAGAACCTCTGCAAAACAGAACAGCTATATACATTCATTTCATAAAAATGTCTACATTTATATATCCTTACAGGAAAGGAATTACTAGTCTTTAATCTTTAAGGAAATCTAATCATATACACTGTGACCACCATTTCTGGCCTTGGGAAACAATGGGCACCACTGATGTAAAAATCTGATAAATCCATCCAACATGCAGTACACATTTATTTCAAATAGGCTAATGCATTGATGCTTTTGAAAATTCAAGTACTGGAATAAAAAAATGTGCTATAAACAATGGAATATTACTCTGCTTTAACAGGGAAGGAAATTCTGACACACGCTACAACATGGATAAACCTTAAGGACACTGTGACATAGAAGTCACAGAAAAGACAAATACTGTACGATTCCACTCAGATAAGGTCCCCAGAGTAGTCAAATTCATACAGACAGCAGAATGGTGGTTGCCAGGGGCTACAAGGAGGGAGAATGGGGAATTATTGTTTAATAGGGACAGAGTTTCATTCTGAGAAAATGAAAAAGTTCTGGAGATGGATGATGGTATTGGTTAACAATGTGAACGTACTTAATGCCGCAGAACTGTACACCTGAAATGGTTAAAATGGTAAACTTTATGTTATACCATAAAAAAAAAAAAATCCAAGTATTTGCATATTATCAATTAATGATGGTAACAATGAAATGCTTAACAGCAACCCACTGAACTGCTAGGAATCAGCTTTTCTGATTCTCATCCTAGTGTATTATGATTCTGAAGGTTACATGAAATTCTATCAATTATCTATATGGGCAGTGCGGTTGCATATTCTCCTAAAAGAGAGAGACAAAAGAAAAACAATTTATAAATGTCTTACCTCCACTTGCATACTCCATGATTAGGTAGAGTGTTTTGTCAGTTTCAATGACTTCGAATAACTTCACTAGGAGAGGAGAGAAGATACAGGAGAAAAAGAAACAAATGTCTGTATGTACATACCATATACATATAAACTAACTACAAAAAGTTAACGTTTTCCCTGTTAATACCTGGCCCTCTAAAAAAAATGATTTTAAGAAACTGTATATTACAACAGCAGAAAAGATTTTATAAAAACATGGAATTCCATAAAACTAAAAATAATTTCTGGGTTCTCAAACACTGTAACTTCAGGACGCACTCAGCAGCTTATCTGCTCTCACTTCATGGCCGTGCAGGATGTCTGTATCCATCCTACTCCTGTATGTTCAAGTCCATTCACCTGTCACTGTGGGTTTAAGGATATATAGAATTCCACTTGAGACTTCTGTTGCTTAAGAAATTTATCACAATTCTCAGAGAGAAAGATTCCTTTCTTTTTAAATGGTATCTATTTTATTTTTGTTTGTCCAAGCCATGCAGCATGCAGAATCTTAGTTCCTTCACCAGGCATCTGACCAGGGATCCAAACTGGGCCCTGTCAGTGAGCGTGCAGGGTCCTAACCACTGGACCACCAGGGAATTCCTAAGGTTCCTTTGTTTCTATTCTAAAGCCAGAGATCGAAAAATAGAACAGGTTATACTGAAAAGAACTTTTAAATTATTTTCAATGGGTCAGTGTGACTGCTATAGCAGTCTCTTATTACAGATAAAATTAATATTTCTATTACTGCTAATTCATAAAACCATAATAAATCAATCAGAAATATATAATTTTTAAATAAAACTGAAGTTGATTTCTAAAACTATCAAATCACTATGTCCTGTATCTATTTTGTTAATACATATGTTACAATTAAATTCAGCGAAAAGGAGAGCAGTGAGGGAGAATGCTAGTCTCTTCTATTGTGGGTTATTTTCTGATGCTTTAATACAGAATATTAAATCAAATCAGTAGCTTGCACAGTATTTGATGTGTTTGTCAAACTGGTGAGTTAAAACTATCATATCATTTCTAAGATGGCATATGTTCAGGCTGTTAAGAAAAATTATTTAAATAAATTTCAGACATATGCTGGTAAACCGTCAACATATTAGTAAATTCTGTAATTCCAATGCAGGGGGAATCCCCTGGCAGTGCAGTGCTCAGGACTCTGAGCTTTCATCCCTGGTTGGGAAACTCAAACCTGCCAAGCCAAAAATAAATTAAAAAATAAAATTCCAATGCAAATATTGGCCCTTCTCGGAAAACTATTTTAAGCCAAAGGGAATTTAAATTTTTAGAAATTTCTATTTTCAAAGATATGTCATTTAGTAGTAAGCAGAGAACCTCAATCAGGGTACAACTTAGGAAAAAACAAAACAAACTGGCTGGCTCTTGGCAGAGCGTTGGCAGCAGGGAGTTGCAGTTTGCAGTCCAGCGCTGGCTGGCTGCCCTCACACAGCTGCAGTGCAATCTGGAGGCCTCTTGGTGCTGCCATACCCAGCCACGCCCCTCGCTATTCTCCCCAGCCCTGTCACAGCCCAGATATGGATCGTTTCACATCTTAACTAACATCACCGGTAAGGGGAGAATGGCTTGGTAGCATTTTCTTAATAGTACCTGAACACAATAATGCCTTTTAAATGATGGTGGCTCAGATTAGATGAAATAGGGTGTAAGTTTTTTCCATTCTGTGGTTCCATTTTATTTTTCTATTCTTGTGCTTCAAGAAGTCTTGATAAGATATCCCTAACACCAAAGTTATCACACTCCCACTTCCTAGAACTGATTTTGATAGTAAGCTGATACAATTGGTTGTCTTATGAGATATTTCACTCAAATATTTTTAGATTGTAGGACTTATTACTATATAAGAAAGCAGTTGTATTATTTTAAAAGATCTGCATTATCCATGGAATCAAAACTTTTCACTGAGGTGTGTACACAGGGTCAGCTTTCATGCTGTTCCTACAATGATGATGAGGGCAGGACCATGACTTACCCTAATCTTTAGACACACCTCACTGCGTAAAGCAAGAGGACGCAGAAAGCAGGTCTGTACAGTGCAAAACAAGTCACACCAAAAAACTGGCTTAGAGAGCAAGCACCCTGTATGTTTTTTTGGCCGTGCTGAGCAGCATGTGGGATCTCAGTTCTCTGACCTGGGATCGAACCTGTGCCCCCTGCACTGGAAGCGTGGAGTCCTAACCACTGGACTGACAGGAAATTCCCTTTATTTTTTAAAATATGTTTCAATGCACCATTATTTTCTTAGGGATACAGCTAGAGCAAAAAACACCTTTGAAAACTTTAGCTTACTGTAATTCCCTCTATCTAAAATTTAGGTACAATTATGACATTTTGACATATTAAAATTTAGAAAATTACAATCTGATTACAGATGTTTCTACTAAATTAAAGCTTTACATTTAAATGTTTATTACCGAAGCTTTTAACCTATCTTTAGCAATTTCAAAAAGTTAACAGAAATGATCAACTATACATACACACACACACACACACACACATATATTCTAAAAGTGTACCTGGAATGGGAGAAGGGAAGAAATCTCCTGTCACTTCTGGAATATATGCTTAGCTTTATGAAAAACTTTCAAGAATGCATTTAGACCCAAAAGTATTTAAGAAAGCAGAAAGTACCTATGTTTGGATGATTTAAAATCTTCATTATTCTCACTTCTCTGAAGAGCTAAAAAACAAACACACACACAATCCCCCCAACACACGTTATTAAACATTATATTTCACAGTAGCAACATAAAGTTTTCTCTTAGATAACCGATTCACTGATCATGTTTAGTAGTCCACATCTAAGACATGGAAATTCAGAGTAATTATAATGTAGTTTTGTTGTCTAATACTAAATGAGTCAATTTTAATGCTCCAATACTAATGCGTCAGTTTTATCGTATGAAAAAGCAGAGTTCTCAGAGGAGGATGATATTTTGCTATTGTGAATTATACTTTGAATTATATTTTGCTATCTTGAACACAGAAATCAGATTTAAGCAGAAACAGTTTGTTATTAGACTTAGTCCGACTCAGTATCTATCAAGGAATTCTAATTCTGCAAATCAAAACTTGTACAGTCCCAATGAACTGTATCATGAGTGTATCAGATTGATAATTCCAAGTAATTCTATAAGGCTTTAAATAAAACCACTTCAAGCTGCCTACCCATCACACAGAATAAGGCAGAATATTAAACTGTTGCTGTACAAACATGCTGTGAATTCAGAGGCGGGTCACAGCATCATGATCTGGGCTAATATGAGATCTCATAAAATAATAGAATTTTAAAGGCCATCTTAGACAACCCTCCTGCAAACCAGTGGAAACCAGAAAAAGAGAGGAAAGATCTTCCAAGGTTCTCCTATCTTTCTATGGGGAATGTGGTTAGAACTAGTCTCCCAGCACCCGGGGTATCACAGCCTGTAGGAGGCAAGGCTGGAAAGAGGTCTGAGAAACGAGGAGCAGCTGCCTATGGGACGAGAACTTGGGACTCTCCCTGCACTTGTCTTTGTTCACCAGGTCTAATCTAGAAATGAATCAGCAACTAACAGGCATGGAGGCACAGTATCTGACCTACAAACAGCTCAGAGCTTAAAAACATGGAATCAAGATGAACAGCCTTTCTGTCTACAATACTGGGCTTCCCAGGTGGTGCAGTGGTAAAGATCTGCCTGCCAAATAGGAGACACAAGAGACGCAGACTCGATCCCTGGGTTGGGAAGATTCCCCTGGAGAAGGAAATGACAACCCACTGCAGTATTCTTGCCTGGGAAATGCCATGGACACAGGAGCCTGGCAGTCTATGAGTCCACAGGGTTGCAAAGAATCGGACACGCCTGAAGCAACTAAGCCAGGACCACCTAGAATACTGTATCATCCACTAAGGGCGTGGGCTCTTTCTTCATTTCCCTCTGTTAAGCAAACACAGGAAGCTTGTTTTCCCAATTCATTACAGCTGGACTTGTACCTATAATTTGAACCTCCCAGTTATTTCTACGACTGTTAATTAGAAGAGTGACAAGTTGGCTATCATAGTAACTCAGCTCAGGACACTGTGTTTAGAATGAAACCCTGACCATGGCCACAGCAGACGGCTTACACTTTCAGCCTCAACTCCAGGCACTCTGATTTCTCCCAGAACATACCAACTCCTTCTTTCCTTACAATTTTTTCTCATTTTCATCCTTCAAGTCTCAGGCAGATTCTCTGAAAACCTTATCTAAGTAGGTTTCCTTTGTTTTACATCACAGCACTTCTTTCCCAGAATGTCTTTCACGTTGTGATAATGCATTGTGTTTATCAGTTCATTTTTGCCGCCTCATCTACAGGGAGTGTGTCTGCCTCCTGTCACCAGCGGAACCTCAAAACCCAGCCTGGCACACAACAGGAACTCATTTGTTTGATAAATGCCTGCAAGAAAGTACTGACTACCAAGAAGTGTGGTCTGAGCCAGCCTCCTTAGCATTCTAACGACCACACTGCTTTTAGATCCCGAGTAGCAGAATGCCTATGACAGGGCTGCCACAGCTCTGCTGGCACAAGAGGCCCAATAAAAACAGCTGACATCCTGCCAGCAGCACAGCACCGCAACATCAGAGCCTGCCAGCAGCAGAAAGACGGGGGCCTGCGGGACCCAAGGGACAGAGAGCTCACCTCTGCCTGCGGAGATGGGCACCATGGAGGTAACTGGACTTATGCAGTTCAGAATGGGCTGGTGATCTGAGCAAGACAGGGAGGTGCAACCAGTGAAGACTATTTGAAGAAGACCAGGTGCTCCATCTGGCAGAGCGTGGGTTTCCAGGTGTGGACTTTACGCCACCAGCATCAGAACATTAGGGTATCTGTGCAAACTGTAGGTTCCTGGGTTCTACCTATCACTAGATCTGAAATGAGCTTTGAGAATCTTAGATTTCAACCTGCACCCCTGGTGTGGTGCTTTTAAAACAGGTCCACAAATACCTTGACAATCCTCCTCTCAAAAGGCAGAACTTAATATTCCTCCCTTTCAGTGTGGACTGCACTTAGTGACTTGCTTTTCATGAAGAGAGGAAAGCAGAGCGGTAGGGAGGGGACTTCAGAGACTAAGCTGTAAAGGCACTGGGACGCCCTCCTTGCTCTCACAGATCACCGACGTGCACGTCGTAAGGACATTAAGTACCTCAATGGACAGGCCCAGATGGCAAGGAAATGAGGAGTCACACCTGTGGCTGGTGAGGAACCGTAGGCCCTAGACAAAAGCCAGGTGATAGGGCTTTCTAGAAGCAGATGCACCAGCCCCAATCAAACCTGTGGGCGCCTGCAACTGTGGCTCTTCCCCAAAATATCTTGACAGCATCTGAGCCAGAACCATCCAACTAAGTTACCGCAAACAGATGACTCAAAGAAACTGAGATAACACAGGTTCTAAGTTGCTAAGTTTTAGAGTAATTTTTAGAGAGTAGTAGTAGGTAATACACTAGAGGAAACACACTGAAGTCTGAAAACCAAATCTGTATGCAGGTCAAGAAGCAACAGTTAGAACAGAGCATGGAACAACAGACTGGTTCCAAACTGGGAAAGGAGCACGTCAAGGCTGTATGTTGTCACCCTGCTTATTTAACTTACATGCAGAGTACATCATGAGAAACGCTGGGCTGGATGAAGCACAAGCTGGAGTCAAGATTGTCAGGAAAAATATCAATAACCTCAGATACGCATATGATATCACTCTTACGGGCAGAAAGTGAAGAGGAACCAAAGAGAAGAGCCTCTTGATGAAGGTGAGAGAGAAGAGTGAAAAAGCTGGCTTAAAACTCAACATTCAAAAAACTAAGATCATGGCATCTGGTTCCATCACTTCATGGCAAACAGATGGGGAAACAAAGCTAACTGTGACAGACTTTATCTTTTGGGGGAGGATCCAAAAATTAGTGCAGATGGTAACTGCAGCCATGAAAATAAAAGATGCTTGCTCCTTGGAAGAAAAGCTATGACCAACCTAGATAGCATATTGAAAAGCAGAGACACTACTTTAGCAACAAAGGTCCGTCTAATCAAAGCTATGGTTTTTCCTGTAGCCATGCTATAAAGAAGGCTGAGGGCCAAAGAATTGATGCTTTTGAACTGTGGTATCGGAGAAGACTCTTGAGTGTCCCTTGGACTGCAAGGAGATCCAATTAGTGAGTCTTAAAGGAAATCAGTCCTGAATGTTCACTGGAAGGACTGATGCTGAAATTGAAGCTCTAGTACTTAGACACCTGATGTGAAGAACTGACTCACTGGAAAAGACCTTGATGCTGGGAAAGATTGAACGCAGGAGGAGAAGGGGACGAAAGAGGATGAGATGGCTGGATAGCATCACTGACTCAATGGACATGAGTTTGAGCAAGCTCTGGGTGTTGGTGATGGATAGGGAAGCCTGGTGTGCTGCTGTCCATGGGGTCGCAAAGAGTCAGACAGGACTGAGCGACTGAACTGAGTTACACACAACAGAGGCCACACCAAGGGAGGCCACACCAAGGGATGTGCTGTGAAAACACACAGGATAGGTGAGTGGGACCAGACAGAGGGATGAATAGTACAAGTTTCTTTCCGTAGGCAGATAGAGTAGCCAAAGGTCTCCCACCTGGACAGCGTCATGGTTATCACCAAATAACTTTATGTATTAACCTCTGTCAGAATTACACCGGAGAAGGCAATGGCACCCCACTCCAGTACTCTTGCCTAGATAATCCTATGGACGGAGGAGCCTGGAAGGCTGCAGTCCATGGGGTCGCTGAGGGTCTGACACTACTGAGCGTCTTCACTTTCACTTTTCACTTTCATGCATTGAAGAAGGAAATGGCAACCCACTCCAGTGTTCTTGCCTGGAGAATCCCAAGGACGGGGGAGCCTTTTGGGCTGCCCTCGATGGGGTCGCACAGATTCACACACGACTGAAGTGACTTAGCAGCAGCAGCAGCAGAATTACATATCAGGCAGAAACTAGAATCAACTCTATACCAACTTAATCGCAGCGGGGAGTGGGGGGGGAGGAGGCATGAAGCTAGAAGCCTTTTGGGCTGCCCTCGATGGGGTCGCACAGATTCACACACGACTGAAGTGACTTAGCAGCAGCAGCAGCAGAATTACATATCAGGCAGAAACTAGAATCAACTCTATACCAACTTAATCGCAGCGGGGAGTGGGGGGGGAGGAGGCATGAAGCTAGTAGCTGTCGAGTGTCACCTGTGTCTGAAGTTCAGCGCTAGATGATCCGTGGCTATAATCTGGCTGAATTTTCACAACTCTGTCAGGCGACTATGATCATCTCCAGTGCACAGGAAAGGAGTACTGAGAAAGTTAAGAAACCAGTCCAAGTCTTCCCAGCTAACACATGCCAGAGCTCAGAGTCTGAGTTGTCTGACTCCAAAGTCCTAACTCATCTCATGATTCCAAACAGCAACCTTTGAAATGTACAAGTAGAACAATGGATGCACTACAAGTTGGCAATACAGAAAACTCCAGAGCAACAGGTGGGTACTGGCACAGAATTTTTTTTTTAAGTTGACAATTTGCATATGTGATTAACATGCCAGAGATCTCACTGCCATCAACTGTGAACCTGATGGCTGAAGATAAATTTGGGTAGAAATAATTTGCTGAAAACATTCACTTTAAGGAAAGACCTCACTAGAATAGTACAATATTTTTTTTAAGTTTTGCTACTATAAAAGGACATTTAAATAAGAAGCTCACCGATTTCTACTATCTTACTTCTCTACATTCCTTTTCAACCTTATGCAGATGCTAGTTGTAAAAAACAAAATGAAACAACACAGAAATGCAGTAAGTGAAAGAATTCTCCTCTCTTCATTAACCTCCATCTTCTACACTAGTGGCCCCCAACCTTTTTGGCACCAGGAGCCAATTTTGCGGAAGACAAGTTTTCAGTGGATGGTGGGGTGGGGGTTGTTTCAGGATGATTCAAGCACATTACATTTATCATGCACTTTATTTCTATTATTATTATTACATCAGCTCCACCTCAGATCATCAGGCGCTAGATCTTGGAGTTTGGGGACCCCTGCTCTACACATCTTCCCATTTTTATGTCCTTTAGGAACTGGCAGATAGGAGGAGAACAAACGTTTCTGAAGGCAAAGACCTGGATCCTGGTGATGAGAATACTGAAGAGACACTAAGCCTACAGTACCACAGAAAAAACAAACGTCCCCAAGCCCAGGACCGAGGACATACAGAAATTATCCTTGGGAAAAAAACAATTTTATCAGTTGACCTAAAAATAAAATGAGCAGGGTCTTTACTGGGGGTTCAGTGGTGAGGAATTTGCCTGCCAATGCAGGAGACCTGGGTTCAATCCCTCGTCCAGGAAGATCGCACAGGCCAGAGAGCAACCAAACCTGTGTGTCACGGCTACTGAGTCGTGCTCCAGAGCCAGGAGCTGCGACTCCTGAAGCCCGGGCGCCTAGAGCCTGTGCTCCGAACAGGAGAAGCCACCACGACGAGCAGCCCGTGCTTGGCAACAAGACAGAAAACCCACGCAGCAACAAAGACCCAGCACAGCCAAAAATAAATAAATAAAACTAAAAAGATAAAACAAGCATATCAGAGAGGGCATGGGGTGAGGTATTGTCACAGTCATCAAACTGAGGCAAAAGTGCCCCGACTGGCTTCTCTGGATATGCAGGTATGAGACAGGCCAAAGGTTGAGAGCCTGTCAGCTGGGCAACCGACTGGAAGACAACTTATGTGTTAGAAATAATGAACAGGGATACAATCACCAACCCCTTCTTTACTAGGAAAGAGCTATACTGTAAACCCAAGGTTATAAAAAAGAAACACCCAGTGGATCAGAGAGGGAGGCAGAGTTGAAGCTGACACCCATGTTTGTGAATTTGGCCGCCACTGTGAGAAAGAGAAGACTCAAGCTGCAGCAAGGAAGGGTGGCAGGCCGAGTCTGGTTTAGGACACACTGCGTGAAGGGCAGTTAAGCGACAATAGTGAGAACAAAGCTGAGTAGCTGGCATTTCGGTTTGAAGCTCAGGAAGAAATCTGGGCTATTCTGCAAAATTATCAGCACAGGGATAGTATCCTTGGAAGGAAACGACAACCGCCTAACTGAAAAATGGAAAGATAGAAACATCAACAAACAAGCATTTCAGAGTGAAAGCGAGATGGGGGTCACAATACAGACACAGGAGTGACCGGACGAAACCCAGACACTGGGATCCAGTGTCCCCCTAGACTGACAAGCGGGGTCACAAACCTCGATTTTTAGGCAGCCTCCCTGGCCCTAACATCTCTGCGGCACTTCCTGAAGGAAGGAGGGAAGGACGATCACCTACTTCTCCTCAGCATGTCCCTCTGTCTCACTCACCACACTGATCACAGAACTTCTGCTGAACAAAAGAACAAATCAAAGACCCTCAGACGGCCCTGAGGGAGAGAGCCTGTCAAACGCCAGAGTTCACGGGGAAGGAACTGTCAAGAAAAGGCACTGGTGTGAAAAAGAAAAAAACATACATGTCTTCGCCTCTCTATAAACAGGGTATTTCTGTAAGGACCAAAGAAACGGATGCCACTGGCTGTCTCTGGGCAGGCATGTGGACGGGTAAAGACTTTGACTTTTATCTGTCCTGTGAACTCTGAAGCACAAGTGAATTATCTATTTAATTATCTATTTATCTAAATTAGACCTAAATATCTAATTTTCTATCTCCTTTTCTCCAATTAATTTTAAGAAAAAGGTTGAAAATAAAGTGTGTTGTTTTTTTTCTTTTTAAATAAAAGGGGAATTTCTGAAAGAGAAAAGGCGGCGGACAGCCGCTCTACTCTGAGGACTGTTACAAGAGAGCTTCCCATTCTTCTCACGGTGTGGGCCAAGGCTGCCGGTGGTGGAAGGCAAGCAAGCTTCCCAGGGAATGTCTTTAAAGACCAGCAAATATGAGAGCCAGCACAATAAGGCAAAACCTAAGGAGCTTAAGTGAAGTCGCTCAGTTGTGTCCGACTCTCTGTGACCCCAAGGCTTCTCCGCCCACGGGATTTTCTAGGCAAGAGTACTGGAGTGGGTTGCCATTTCCTTCTCCAGGGGACTTCCCAACCCAGGGATCAAACCCAGGTCTCCCACACTGTAGACAGACGCTTTACCGTCTGAGCCACCAGGGAAGTTAAGGAGCTTAAAGAGAGTTTAATTACTCTCAGAACCACCCTAACATGAAAATAAACAACAGAATAGGAAAGCTAACAAATGAGAGAGAAAATAATTAAAAGCATTATTAAAATCTGTTTGTCTAACACTAGGCAAAAGCCATGACCTGTCTCCCACCCAGGAAGAGCTGTCTACAGATGAGGGGAGATAAACGTGTGGATGTTGTTGCTGTTCAGTCTCTATGTCTTTGAGACCCCATGGACTACAGTCTACCAGGCTTCTCTGTCCACGGGATTTCGCAGGCAAGAACACTGGAGTGGGCTGCCATATATTTCTCCAGGGGAATCTTCCCAACCCAGGGATAAAACCAGAGTCTCCTGCTTTGCAGGCAGACTCCTGACTACTGAGTCACCAGGGAGGCCCATGTGTAGGTGTTCAGTTCAGTTCAGTCGCTCAGTCGTGTCCGACTCTTTGCGACCCCATGAATCGCAGCACGCCAGGCCTCCCTGTTCTCCACCATCTCTCAGAGTTCACTCAGACTCACATCCATCGAGTCAGTGATGCCATCCAGCCATCTCATCCTCGGTCGACCCCTTCTCCTCCTGCCCCCAATCCCTGCCAGCATCAGAGTCTTTTCCAATGAGTCAACTCTTCGCATGAGGTGGCCAAAGTACTGGAGTTTCAGCTTTAGCATCATTCCTTCCAAAGAAATCCCAGGGCTGATCTCCTTCAGAATGGACTGGTTGGATCTCCT
>SJYT01035753.1:513409-708409 GCA_006410635.1 Cephalophus harveyi
TTTCCCTACTTTCTTCAATTTGAGTCTGAATTTGGTAATAAGGAGTTCATGATCTGAGCCACAGTCAGCTCCTGGTCTTGTTTTTGTTGACTGTATAGAGCTTCTCCATCTTTGGCTGCATAGAATATAATCAATCTGATTTCGGTGTTGACCATCTGGTGATGTCCATGTGTAGAGTCTTCTCTTGTGTTGTTGGAAGAGGGTGTTTGCTATGACCAGTGCATTATCTTGGCAAAACTCTATTAGTCTTTGCCCTGCTTCATTCCGCATTCCAAGGCCAATTTACCTGTTACTCCAGGTGTTTCTTGACTGACTACTTTTGCATTCCAGTCCCCTATAATGAAAAGGACATCTTTTTTGGGTGTTAGTTCTAAAAGGTCTTGTGGTCTTCATAGAACTGTTCAACTTCAGCTTCTTCAGCGTTACTGGTTGGGGCATAGACTTGGATTACTGTGATATTGAATGGTTTGCCTTGGAAACGAACAGAGATCATTCTGTCATTTTTGAGATTGCATCCAAGTACTGCATTTCAGACTCTTTTGTTGACCATGATGGCTACTCCATTTCTTCTGAGGGATTCCTGCCCACAGTAGTAGATATAATAGTCATCTGAGTTAAATTCACCCATTCCAGTCCATTTTAGTTCGCTGATTCCTAGAATGTCGACGTTCACCCTTGCCATCTCTTGTTTGACCACTTGCAATTTGCCTTGATTCATGGACCTGACATTCCAGGTTCCTATGCAATATTACTCTTTCAGCATGGGACCTTGCTTGTATCACCAGTCACATCCACAGCTGGGTATTGTTTTTGCTTTGGCTCCATCCCTTCATTCTTTCTGGATTTATTTCTCCACTGATCTCCAGTAGCATATTGGGCACCTACTGACCTGGGGAGTACCTCTTTCAGTATCCTATCATTTTGCCTTTTCATACTGTTCATGGGGTTCTCAAGGCAAGAATACTGAAGTGGTTTGCCATTCCCTTCTCCAGTGGACCACATTCTGTCAGACCTCTTCACCATGACCTGCCCATCTTGGGTTGCCCTGCAGGCATGGCTTGGTTTCATTGAATTAGACCAGGCTGTGGTCCTAATGTGATTAGATTGACTAGTTTTATGTGAGTATGGTTTCAGTGTGTCTGCCCTCTGATGCCCTCTTACAACACCTACCATCTTACTTGGGTTTCTCTTACCTTGGGCGTGGGGTATCTTTTCACGGCTGCTCCCGCAAAGCACATCTCTTGCATATGAAACACATTTTTTTCTGCAACATTTTCTCAGCAACCATGGGGTTTGCAGCAGAGAAAGAGTTTGCTCACAAGGCAGCCAAGTTAGGAGATAGGAGAATAAATCTCAGACATGCCTGCCTGAAGACAATGGGCTTGAGATGTTTACAGGATGAAGAAGCAGGGAGATGGGAAGTAGAGGAAAAGATGAGGCGATCAGGGTTCTGTGCAAGTGTATCTGAGTCATATCCTTCTCTGGGGGATGTGTGTTCAGAAGCGGTAGCTCTTAGTGTGATCTGAGAGTGTAGTTTGATGTCAAAAGGTTGTTCTTTGAACACCTGAGCAGGTCCAGTTTTAGGGTAGGTGGTCCCTACACTCTTAGCTGGCTTGAAACGGACCAGAGTCAACCTCAAGTTCTTGGAAAACAACTTAAGCCCATCTACCTATTACTACAACGACCCATATGCAGACTTGTCTACATAGGGGGGTTAAGAAGTCAGAAAATAATTAAGGCGAGCCTGGTCAGGGAAGACGGGTTACAAGCGGGGGAGTTTTTAACAAGCTGTTCTTACCTGCTGTTCTGCAACGCAAGCTCGGGAATTTCTTAGTCACCAGTTTCTATTAACTCTAATAGGGCACAGTTTCAATATGGGTTTTTTAACCCTATCGAGCATGGTTTCAGAGTAAGTCATTTGTGGGTGAGTATTTGGCAAGTTCAGGCCCCAATTTCCTATCAGGGAATAAAAAAAAAAAAAACTCAACTGAGTAAATGTAAGGATCACATTGGCTTTATGCACCAATTCATAAATTAGGTGGTGCCCCATTTAACAAATAAAAGCTGAGCTGAACTGTAGAAAAGGAAAGGTTTCTCAAGGTGGAAAGAGATAGAAAAAGGAAATTATTAGCAGAGAATGAATGCATTGTTTCAGGCAAAGGGCACCTCTTAAAGGGAACAGAATCACCCCACCAGGCTGATTGATGACAGGTCCCATTCCTGGGGGGTTGATGCTGCAGTTAGGGTAGGTACTAAGTCTTGCTTTGCCATTGTGGGTTTAACCTGAGGGACTCCATTTGGGGGCTACTGTTTCCCTTTTTAAAAAAAAATTATTTATTTACTTATTTTTGGCTATGTGAGTCTTCACTGTTTTGCTAGCTTTTCTCTAGTTGCAGCAAGTGGGGACTACTCTCTAGGTGTGGTATGTGGGCTTCTCATTGGGTGGCTTCTCTTGGTGCAGAGCACAGGCTCTAGGGTGCAGGGGCTCAGTATTTGTGGCTCCCAGACTTTAGAACGAGTTGGTGACGGACAGGGAAGCCTACCGTGCTGGAGTCCATGGGGTCGCAAAGAATCGGACATGACTGAGCAACTGAACTGAACTGACTCTAGAACACAGGCTCAATAGTTGTGGTGCACGGGCTTAGTTAGTTACTCTGGGGCATGTGGGATCCTCCTGGGTCAGGATCGAACCTGTGTCTCCTGCATTGGCAGGCGGTTCTTTACCGCTGAGCCACCAGGGAAGCCCTTCTGTTTCCTTTTAACGGAAATGGCAGCCCACTCCAGTACTCTTACCTGGAGAATCCCCATGGACAGAGGAGCTTGGTGGGCTACGGTCCACGGGGTCGCAAAGAGTCGAACACGACTGAGTGACTTCACTTCTTCACTTCACTTTCCCTTTCCGAAGTTTGCTATACCCTGGGTGGCATCTAGCTGGAGGTTCCTGTGTGGTCCCTCTGGGGTCTGGCTGGCTTGCATAGAGACCCCCTTTGCCCGACCCTCCAACTGGGTGCCTGCTGCCTCCTGCTCGTGAAACACCCCCTGGAGTCTCTTTGCCGGCTCCCTGGTGCCAGCCTGGCTCTGAGGAGCTGTAAGCTTCTCAGCCTTTCCACCCCCAGCATCCAGCCCACCCTGAGATCAGGCTCCTATCTCTCCGCAGAGTCCTCTATCCCTCAGCCTGTCTCCCAGGCCAACACTCAGGCCTTGGGGGCTGCAGTGGGAAGACTGGACTCAGGCCGGGGAGGCAGGAGGTGTTTCAGCCCCTCTCTCCACCTAAACAGCAACAGCCTCCTTACTGCTCTCAGCCACCCCCTCCACCCCCCAAAACCCATTGGAAAGTTTTATACCACTTATGCCAACTTTGAGTACAATGGGGAGAAGCTGCAGGTGATTTCTTGCTCTGCCTCTTTCCCTCCCATTCCTGGAAAGCTACTCGCTAAACCAGGACTGGAAAAGGTCAGTTTTCATTCCAATCCCAAAGAAAGGCAATGCCAAAGAATGCTCAAACTACCGCACAATTGTACTCATCTCACACGTTAGCAAAGTAATGCTCAAAATTCTCCAAGCCAGGCTTCAGCAGTACGTGAACCATGAACTTGCTGATGTTCAAGCTAGTTTTAGAAAAGGCAGAAGAAACAGAGATCAAATTGCCAACATCCGCTGGATCATCGAAAAAGCAAGGGAGTTCCAGAAAAACATCTATTTCTTGACTATGCCAAAGCCTTTGACTGTGTGGATCACAAGAAACTGTGGAAGATTCTGAAAGAGATGGGCATACCAGACCACCTGACCTGCCTCTTGAGAAACCTATATGCAGGTCAGGAAGCAACAGTTAGAACTGGACATGGAACAACACACTGGTTCCAAAAAAGAAAAGGAGTATGTCAAGGTTGTATATTGTCACCCTGCTTATTTAACTTATATGCAGAGTACATCATGAAAAACGCTGGGCTGGAAGATGCACAAGCTGGAATCCAGATTGCCGGGAGAACTATCAATAACCTCAGATATGCAGATGACACCACCCTTATGGCAGAAAGTGAAGGGGAACTAAAAATCCTCTTGATGAAAGTGAAAGAGGAGAGTGAAAAAGTTGGCTCAAAGCTCAACATTCAGAAAACAAAGATCCTGGCATCTGGTTCCATCACTTCATGGCAAATAGATGGGGAAACAGCAGAAACAGGGTCAGACTTTATTTTGGGGGGCTCCAAAATCACTGCAGATGGTGACTGCAGCCATATAAAAGACACTTACTCCTTGGAAGGAAAGTTATCACCAACCTAGATAGTATATTGAAAAGCAGAGATATTACTTTGCCAACAAAGGTCCATCTAGTCAAGGCTATGGTTTTTCCAGTAGTCATGTATGGATGTGAGAGTTGGACTGTGAAGAAAGCTGAGCGCCGAAGAATTGATGCTTTTGAACTGTGGTGTTGGAGAAGACTCTTGAGAGTCCCTTGGACTACAAGGAGATCCAGCCAGTTCATTCTGAAGGAGATCAGCCCTGGGATTTCTTTGGAAGGAATGATGCTGAAGCTGAAACTACAGTACTTTGGCCACCTCATGTGAAGAGTTGACTAATTGGAAAAGACTGATGCTGGGAGGGATTGGGGGCAGGAGGAGAAGAGGACGACAGAGAATGAGATGGCTGGATGGCATCACTGACTCAATGGACATGAGTTTGAGTGAACTCCGGGAGTTGGTGATGGTCACGGAGGCCTGGCGTGCTGCGATTCATGGGGTCGCAAAGAGTCAGACACGACTGAGCGACTGAACTTAACTGAACTGAAATCATGTCCAACCCTCCCATACCCTGAGGACTTGTCCTCCCATTCTTATTCTTTGGGAAATGAAGCATAAGATTTAGCCACTGTTGAACAGGATCGGGGTTGTTGGGAGAGAAACAATTTACAAATAAAGCGAACTATGCATTTGTGGTGGAAAAGGAAATGGCAACCCACTCCAGAATTCTTGCCTGAGAAATCCTATGGACAGAGGAGCCTGGCAGGCTATAGTCCATGGGGTCACAAGAGTCAGACACAACTTAACAACTAAACCACCACCACGTGCATTGGGGGGTATTTTTTAAAATATCCTGGTTGTACTTGTCAAACACTTAGAGAATTTCTACTGTTAACAAAAGTTAAAGATGTTAAAGTGCTAGTTACTCAGTTGTGGAGTAGCCTGCCAGGCTCCTCTGTCCATGGAACTCTCCAGGCAAGAATACTGGAGTGGGTTGCCATTCTTTTCTCCAGGGAATCTTCAAACAAGCAAGAAAATAAACCACAACATTTTCACTATAGTGACCTAATCTGTTTCAATTGGTTTAAACAGATTAAACCAATCTGTTTAATCAGCCAGATTGCAGGAAATCAGAATTTCCTGGTCACCTTCTCTTGGCCTGAGCTTCCCTGGTGGCTCAGATGGTAAAGCATCTACCTACAATGCCGGAGACCCAGGTTTGATCCCTGGGTTGGGAAGATCTCCTGGAAAAGGAAATGGCAACCCACTCCAGTATTCTTGCCTGGAGAATCCCACGGATGGAGGAGCCTGGTAGGCTACAGTCCATGGGGTCGCAAAGAGTCGGACACAACTGAGCGAGCTTCACAGCTTCACTTTCCCTTGGCTTGGGGGCCTGGCCCCTTCATTGTTGCTGAAGCATTATCGAGTTGATTATCAGACACTTGTCTGGAGGTATGATTTTATTAAGTCCTTTGAATTGCAAGCAATAGAGATTGATTCTTGGGTTTATTTATTTATTTGTTTGTTTTAACGCTTGATTCATTCCCTTTATTTACTAAATCTTAAGGTAATACGAAATAATTGCTTTAGAATATTACATAATCGCTCATTTAAATCAAAAGCACAGCAGGGCTCATTTTTATTTATGTATGTATTTATCGCTTATTTTTGGCTGTGCTGGGTCTTAATTGCTGTGCACAGGCCTTCTCTAGTTGAAGAGAGTGGGGCTGCTCTCTAGTTGCAGTGAAAAGGCTTCTCCGGTTGCAGAGCACAGGCTTTAGGGCACATGGGTTTCAGCAGTTGCGGCATGTGGGCTCGGTCATGGCAGCCTGAGGATTCTAGTAGAGCTCACTTAAACTTAAGAATCTTTTGGAAGGCCTCTCTGGGCAGCTCCAGCCTCAAAGGTACAGCTGGACCAGCCAGGCTGGGAGAGACCAGGCAGCCTGGTAACTTGTCGGGAGCTCGGGACTGATGCACAAGGCTGCTTCCATCACGTGACTCGGCCACTTGTCCCTCTCTTCCACTCCAGTTTTGTGTTCCTGCCAGAGAATCTGATTGGCTAGCTGGTGTCACATGGCCATCCCTGTGTGTTGGGGTATGTCTTAGTTCATTTGGGCTGCTGTAACGAAATCATGCAGACTGAGTGGCTTGTAAACAACATTTGCTGCTCACAGTCTGGAGGCTGGAAGTCTGAGGTCAGGCAGCCAGGTGGTGAGATTCTGGTGAGAACTAACTTCTCACTTGCCCTCACACAGCAGAAAAGACCAGGGAGCTCTGTGGGGTCTCCTTCTGTTGTTGTTGTTGTTGTTTAGTTGACAAGTCATGTCTGACTCTTTGCAAGTCCATGGACTTTAGCCCACCAGGCTCCTCTGTCCATGGGATTTCCCAGGCAAGAATACTAAAGTGGGTTGCCATTTCCTTCTCCAGGGGATATTCCTGACCCAGGGATCAAACCCAAGTCTCCTGCATTGCCAGGCGATTCTTTACCACTGAGCCACCAGGGGAGCTTGGGGTCTCCTTTACGAGTCTTCCTAAATGAACAACGCAAAGAAACAGAGGAAAGCAGCAGAAGCAGAAAAACTAGAGACCTCTTCAAGCAAATTAGAGATACTAAGGGAACATTTCATGCAAAGATGGGCACAATAAAGGACAGAAATGGTATGGACCTAACAGAAGCAGAAGATATTAAGAAGAGGTGGTAAGAATACACAGAAAAACTATACAAAAAAATATCTTAATGACCCAGATAGCCACGATAGTGTGATCACTCACCTAGAGCCAGACATCCTGGTATGCGAAGTCAAGTGGGCCTTAGGAAACATCACTATGAACAAAGCTAGTGGAGGTGATGGAATTCCAGTTGAGTTATTTCAAATCCTAAAAGATAATGTTGTTAAAGTGCTGCACTCAATATATCAGCAAATATGAAAAACTCAGCAGTGGCCACAGAACTGGAAAAGATCAGTTTTCATTTCAATCCCAAAGAAGGGCAATGCCAAAGAATGCTCAAACTACCGCACAATTGCACTCATTTCACAAGCTAGCAAAGTAATGCTCAGAATTCTAAATGTCAGGCTTCAACAGTATGTGAACTGAGAACTTCCAGATGTTCAAGTTGAATTTAGAAAAGGCAGAGGAACCAGAGATCAAATTGCCAACATCTGTTGGATCATAGATAAAGCAAGAGAATTCCAGAAAAACAACTATTTCTGCTTCATTGACTACGCTAAAGCCTTTGACTGTGTGGATCACAACAAACTATGGAAAATTCTTAAAGAGATGGGAATCCCAGACCACCTGACCTGCCTCCTGCAAACCTGTATGCAGGTCAAAAAGCAACAATTAAAAACTGGACATGGAATAATGGACTGTTTACAAATTGGGAAAGGAGTATGTCAAGGCTGTATATTGCTACCCTGCTTATTTAACTTACATGCAGAGTATATCATGCAAAATGCCATGCTAGATGAAGCACAGCTGGAATCAAGATTGCCGGGAGAAATATCAATAACCTCAGATATGCAGATGAAACCACCCTTATGGCAGAAAGCAAAGAGGAACTAAAGAGCCCCTTGATGAAGGTGAAAGAAGAGAATGAAAAAGCTGGCTTAAAACTCAACATTTCAAAAAAGATCACAGCATCTGTTCCCATCACTTCATGGCAAATAGATGGGGAAACAATGACAGTGACAGACTTTATTTTCTTGGGCTCCAAAATCACTGCATATGGTGCCTGGAGCCACGAAATTAAAAGACATTTACTCCTTGGAAGAAAAACTATGACAAATCTAGACAGCATGTTAAAAAGCAGAGACATTACTTTACCAACAAAGTAATGTTGATACAACAAAGTACTTTACCATCTAGTCAAAGCTGTGGTTTTTCCAGTAGTAATGTATGGATGTGAAAGTTGAACCATAAAGAAGGCTGAATGCTGAAGACTTGATGCTTTTGAGCCATGGTGTTGAAGAAGACTCTTGAGAGTCCCTTGGACTGCAAGGAGATCAAACTAATTAATCCTAAAGGAAATGAATCCTGAATATTTGTTAGATGAACTAATGCTGAAGCTCCAATACTTTGGCCGGCTGATGCAAAGAGCCGATTCATTAGAAAAGTCCCTGATGCTGAGAAGATTGAAGGCAGGAGAAGAGAACAATAGAGGATGAGATGATTGGATGACATTACCAGCTCAATGGACATGAGTTTGAGCAAGCTCTGGGAGATGGTGAAGAACAGGGAAGCCTGGTGTGCTGCAGTCCATGGGTTGCAAAGAGTTGGACACAACTGAGTGACTGAACAACAGCAAATCTCATTATGGAGGGCTCCATCCTTGTGATCTGCTCAGCTGCTTAGTTGTATCCGACTCTTTGAGACCCCATGGACTATAGCCCAACATGCTCCTCTGTCCATGAGATTCTCCAGGCAAGAATACTGGATTGGGTTGCCATTTCTTTCTCTAGGGGATCTTCCTGACCCAGGGATTGAATCCATATTTCCTATGTCTTACGACCTAGTCACCCCCAAAAGCCCTGCCCCCTAATAACCTCACACTGGTTGCAGAATTCCAATTTGTGAATGTTGGGGGCAGGGCACAGACATTCAGGCTACAACAGGGTGATGGGCATGAAGGTGAGATTTGTTGGTCAGCACACCCACCAGCACCATATGTGGTGGAGGAGAGGCAATTACTCAACAAAAGGGCGCTGATCCCAGAAAAGACCAAGAGAGGATGTGCAGGCAAATGCGACAGGTGCTCATGGCATCTCATCCTTTGCTCATGTTGGTGTCTGATTCCATTTATATGGAATGTCTAGAAGAGGCAGATGCATAGAGACCAAAGTGGACTTGTGGTTGCCCAGGGAGGCGTGAGGGAGGAATGGGGAGAGACTCCTCATGGGTATCAGGTTTCTTTTGGGGATGACGAGAATGTTCTGGAATTAGTGTGATGCCTGCACAACTCCATGATCATACAAACACCCCCGACTTGTTCATCTTATGAGTGAATGGTATGATATGTGAATTTATCTCAGTCAAGTTGTGCTGTTTTTTCAAAGGCCAGCTTCCTTTATTAACTTCCAATTTAATATACTAAGTGAACTCGGTGAACTGGTGGAGGTTTTTTTTTTGAGGGGATACCAAGCTAAATTTTCTAAAGGAATAGAGCCAGAAGTCATAGAATTGTAAGCAAGCAGATAAGTTATGGGGTCCCCAGAGACAACGACCAGGAATGGCTTTCCTGATGTAAGAGAAACCAGTTTGGCCTAAGCCATATAAGCCTAGCTGCAGTACTTGCCCTTGAACAGTTCTCAGTAATCAATGATCTTAAGGAAAGTGAGGGACCACAGGAACAAAGGAAAGCAACCAAGAAACAATAGCATTAAAACTGAGTCTCAGTTCCTCCTCAAGGGATTTTCATAATAATATATCTTTGAGTTTTGCAGGAACTAAACCCCCCACCCACATGGAATGTTGGGTGATGTTGACCCTTCTGACACGAACTGAACTGACTGACATGAATCAACTAGAGCTTGGAGTCTGTCAATCTTTCAGTTCAATTTAATTCAGTCTCTCAGTCGTGTCCTACTCTTTGCAACCCCATGGACTGCAGCACACCAGGCCTTCCTGTCCATCACCAAACTCCCAGAGTTTACTCAAACTCATGTCCATTGAGTCAGTGATGCCATCCAACCATCTCATCCTCTGTTGTCCCCTTCTCCTCCTGCCTCAATCTTTCCCAGCATCAGGGTCTTTTCCAATGAGTCAGTTCTTTGCATCAGGTGGCCAAATTATTGGAGCTTCAACTTTAGCATCAGTCCTTTCAATGAATATTCAGGACTGATTTCCTTTAGGATTGAGTGGTGTGTCAATCTTTGCCCCAATGCTATGCTGAGTTCTCCCCTGCTCAAGCCTCTTTATGAATATTCATGTACCCTAGCTTAAAACTTCCCTAATTTTCATGCTCAGGAAGACACTGCTTTGGGGAAGATCTCTGGTGTTCTCTTTACTTTCTGTAAGTAATAAATCTTTCCTTCTCCTGATCTCTTTCACTTTCACTTTCCTGATCTCTGGTTTGGTTGTATCTATTGGCTTGACATGGACCAAGAGGTGACCCTGGATTTCAGGTAACAGGCTCATGTGTTCTGGTTATTGGGAGAAACTGAACGTGGACTAGAACTTATACAGGATCCTTTGAGTAGCATCCTGCCCCACCCCTCCCGCAGTCACTAGAGTCTCAGGTCCTGGCAGGGAGCAGGGGTAGAGCTGGGCTCCCCATCACCACCACATGATGTCCCCCCTAGATACCTTGCTATCATTAGAATGGTTATTATTTTTAAACTAAAGAAAATGAGGGAGAATTCCCTGGTGGTCCAATGGTTAAGAATGTGCTTTCACTGCTGAGGGCCTGGGTTCAATCCATGGTTGGGGAACGAAGATTCCACAAGCTGCTTGGTGTGACCATAAATAAATAAAATTTTAAATTAAAAAAAAAAAGAAAATGAGTGTTGGCAAGGACATGGCGAAATTCGACACTCATATATTACTGATGGGAATGTAAAATGATACAGCTGCTGTGGAAAACAATATGGAAGCTCTACAAAAAAATAAAAAATAGAATTATCATTCGACCCAGCAATTCCACTTCTGGGAATACACCCAAAAGAATGGAAAGCAGGAGCTCAGAAATATTTGTACCGCCACATTCATAGCAGTGTTATTCACAGTAGCCAAAAGATGGAGGCAAGCAAGTGTCCATGTAAAACAAAGTCCTCCTTAAAACTGAGTTCCTCTGTCAAGGTTGCGATTAACCTCTCTATCCAAAAAAAATTATTCTCTTTCTTGTCCCACACCTGTTATCCTTGAGACTGAGGAGTATCAAAGAAAAGGGAAGGATTGAAACCAAACAAGACCCAAAGGGACCCTTCTGGGTACAAGAGCCTTTCCGTGTCCCCTATTTCTTATTTATAGGAAAAAGGCTTCAGTCTCCTAAATCTTCCCTGAGTTCCAAAGGGCTGATTGGTTATTAGATTACTAATTAGAAGGGAGGGAACAAAGAAACAAAGAGAAAGCAGTCAGGAAACAATAGTTCAGCAGTAAAAAAAGTCCTAGTTTCTACTCAAGGGATTTGCTTAATCCGACAGACAACTCAGAGTTCTGCTGGAGCGGGCTCCCACCCACGTGGCCAAGGGTGACTTCAGGTCTGCACAAGCTCTGAGACCCCAGCCTGGATGGAACCAGAGCCTGTTGCCTGAGATTCCTGGAGCCCCGCCCTGTTACCTCCCACCAACCAATCAGAAGGAGGCCACACACCCTGCAACCCTCCCCCCTGTTTTCTTTTAAAAGCGCTTCCCTGGTGGCTCAGAGGTTAAAGCGTTTGCCTGCGATGCGGGAGACCCAGGTTTGATCCCTGGGTCAGGAAGATCTCCTGGAGAAGGAAATGGTAACCCACTCCAGTATTCTTGCCTAGAGAATCCCATGGACAGAGAAGCCTGGTAGGCTACAGTCCACGGGGTCACAAAGAGTCGGACACGACTGAGCGACTTCACTTTCACTTTCCCCCCAAAACCATCAGGGAATTTGGACTTTTGAGGATGAACCACCCATCCTCCTTGTTCAGACCTGCAGTAAACTTTTCTCTGCTCCGAACTCCAATGTTTTGGTTTGTTTGACCTCGTATTTCTTTGGGCACATGAATTTGGATTGCCAACACAAGGAAAGCAAACACACACACCACATATTTGAATATTATTAACCTTTAAAAAGGGAGGGAATTCTGACACATGCTGCAACATGGATGAGCCTTGGAAACACTGTGCTCAGTGAAATAAGTGAGGACAAATGCTGCACGGTTCCACTTGGATGAGGTCCCAGTGAAACTACGTAACTCAGATTGGGACTTGAATTTACCGTCTTTTAACTGAGATCACACACTTGGTTTCAGGACTTAATGAAGATCAGAGGTTCTTGTTGTCTCACTGCAGAAAGAATTCAGAGAGAGACAAAGCGAAAGATAAGAAGGGGATTTATTTAGAGAGAAACACACTCCATAGCCAAAGTGTGGGCCATCTCAGGAGGCCAGAGCACCGCAAGGCTATGGGTTATCAGGTTGGGTAATTTCATAGGCTGGTCAGTGGGAGGATTATTCCAACAGTTTGGGGGAAGGGGCCAGGACTTCCAGGAACTGGGCCACTTTTTGGCCTTTGATGGGTGGCCTCCGAATTGTCGTGGTGCTAGTGGGTGTAGCACTTGGCTTGCTGATGTGTTACAGCGAGTTTATACTGAGGCTCAAGGTCTAGTGAGAGCTGACTTGTCTGCCATTTTGAACTTATTTGGTTCTAATCAGTTTATGTCATGTCCTCGGGCTACGTCATTCTTTTAGAATTTGTACCCTGCCCCCTTCCCTCCTATTTCACCTAGAGTAGTCCAATTCATAGAGACAGAAGTAGAATGCTGGTTACCAGGGGCTGGTGGGGAGGCGGGAAGGGGAAGATGTGGTTTAATGGGGGCAGAGTTTAGTTTTGTGAGATGGAAAGGGTTCTGTGAATGGATGGTGTGATGGTTGCACAGCCATGTGAATGTACTTAATGACTCTGAATGGTACACCGACAAATGGTGAAGGTGTTAGATTTCCCAGAGGACACACCACTCTATGCTCTTTGAGGTTCTCTGTTAGGTGAGGGCCTGAGCTGAACACAGGGGCTCCCTCCCCACCCTGAGCTATTGGAAAATGGCCCAGCCCAGCTGCTAACTTTTGAACTGTAGTGCTGGAGAAGACTTTTAAGAGTGCTTTGAATTGCAAGGAGATCAAACCAGTTAATCCTAAAGGAAATCAACCCTGAATACATTGGAAGGACTAATGCTGAAGCTGAAGCTCCGATAGTTTTGCCACCTGATGCGAAGAACTGATTCATTGGAAAAGACTCTGATGCTGGGAAAGATTGAAGGCAGGAAGAGAAGGGGATGACAGAGGATGAGATGGTTGGATGGCATCACAGACTCCATGGACATGAGTTTGAGCAAACTACAGGAGATGGTGAAGGACAGGGAAGCCTGGCATACTGAAGCCCATGGGGTCGCAAAGAGTCAGACAAGACTTAGCAACTGAGTAACAGCAACAGCTGCTTACTGGCTCCTCCTCTGACCCAGGACAGGAGAGTCAGCAACCTGAATCCCACTGGGCGGCTCAGAGCAGGACTCTCAGGCCCAAGGTTATAATAGTCCCAAACTGTGACTCCATGTTCATGGCCCCGAAAGGCATCGTTTGGCAGCTCCATTGTCCCTGGCTGGGGCAGTGACAGTCCTTGGCACGAGGGATGGAGAAGGGGACCAAAGAACACTCTGATCCCCAAATCCTTGGATTCCAGGAATTGCTGCCTGTCTCCCTGGCATTTAGGATAGTTTGAGTAAATGCTGTCTGAGACCACTTTGCCAAATGTAGCAAAAGTACCATCTCCACCCCCATCGCTCTGCCGGGAAGCCAAGTTCAGTTCTCGCTGGAGAAGGAAAGCAGCAGTCTCAAGGGAGAGAGGGTCACTGAACTTGGCCCCGGGACCCCTGGGTTCCAGGCTCTTGCTGCCTGTCCTAATAACCCTCCAGCACCATTTCACCCACTTCCTAGGGGGTGTAAAACAGGTTTATCTGGACAGTGGGAAGAATTGCCAATAGTTACTCTTACATTGTTACCCTTTTCACGTACACAGGACTTTCCATTCATGGAAGATATGAGAAACTCTCTTTTATGTATATAATTTTATATATATTCATTTGGGCTTCCAGGTGGCGCTGGTGTTAAAGAATCCACCCGCTAATGCAGGAGACATAAGAGATGCAGTTCAATCCCTGGGTCGGGAAGGTCCCCTGGAGAAGGGCATGGCACCCCACTCCAGTATCCTTACCTGGAAAATCCCCATGGACAGAGGAGCCTGGCGGGCTACAGTCCATAGTGCTGCAGAGAGTCAGACATGACTGACGCGACTGAGCACACAGCCCACATGTGTCTACTTAGGCTGTGCTGGGTCTTTGTTGCCGCAGGGCTTTTCTCTGTTAGGGGCAAGCGTGGTTACTCTCTCGTAGTGGGTGTGGGCTTCTGATTGCTGAGGCTCCCCGAGCTGCTGAGCATTGGCTCTAGGGCCCTTGGACTTCAGCAGTTCGCTGTTCTCAGGCTCCAGAGCACAGGCTCAATAGTTGCGGTGCACAGGCTTGGTTGCTCCACGGCACATGGGATCGTCCCGGATCAGGGATTGAACCCAGGTCTCCTGCGCTGGCAGGCAGACTCTACCACTGGACCACCAGGGAAGTCCTTGAGAAACTCTTGAAGGGGTGTTTCTCCCTCATTCTCTGAACTCAAACTAAAACAAGATTTTTGCCCTGGTGGGGTTGGAGGATGGGGATGGCCATAGGCAGAGCATCCTTCACGTGTGCAGCCCTGTCTGGGAGCATTTCATGCAGGGTCTCATTTGATCCACATGGTCCCTCTAAGAGGCTGGGGACACAAGCCTAATTAATAGTGGCCCAGACTGGCTGGTGGGGTGGAGGCCCTCACCCGAGATCTGATGCCACCACTAAGTGCCAGGGCTGGGGTCAGAACCCAGGGTGGATTCATTGCATAGATGAGTAAGTGAGTTGGCAAACTGAGCCCCTTGTGGAAGCCTGGCCAGGGATGGGTGGGGCTGGAATGGGAGCAGAGGGCATGCCAGAGAAGTGAATTTAGTTAGTCTTGGGTTGCAAGTGACAAACACAACCTGAACTAGTGTTGGCGAAAACAGGGCTCTATTGGCGGGCTTTTGATCTGGCTTGGTTATTTTTATATTGCAGGTCACAACCCTTTCAGTGTGTCATGAAATCAATTTAATGGATCTCAACTAATAGCAAAGGAAAATGACATGGAATAGAATGGAAAGTATCAGAATGTACCATACATCATAAGGGCTTACATATTGTTTCATGAAAATGATATGCATATAATCATAACACACGTATATGTGTGTGTATTCTGAATTGCCACGTGAACTGGGTCACAGAGAGAATGTTTCAGAGCTGCTAATGTCCTAATCGCTCACAGAACCAAAGAAAAAGCTACGGAGTGTCAGGCAGCTGCAGGGACCACAGGCCCTGAGACCAGGAGTCCATCGTAGGTGGTCGTGCTCTCGCTCACTCTTTCCTTTCCCCCAACTCTGGGCTTCCCTCAGCGGGGAGAAGGGCCGGGTTCCACCCTCATTCTGGCCTGTTATAGGTGGGCTTTCTTTTGGACTGTGCTGGGCCTTCACTGCTGCGTGTGGACTTTCTCTAGGTGTCGCAAGCAGGAGCTGCTCTCTAGTTGTCGGGCACGGGCTTCTCATTGAAGTGGCTTCTCTTGTTTCGGATCGCAGGCTTAGGAGTTGCCCTGTAGCGTGAGTAATCTTCCCAGACCAGGGATGGAACCTGTGTCCCCTGCATTGAGAGGTGTATTCTGAACTACAGGAACTCCCAGGAAGTCCATAGATTGTTGTTGTTTTTTTCCCTCATAACTGAGGGAACACAGCCTCAGGCTTATTCCTCTTTCTGTCTTTCTGGTTCCTGCAGTGCAGGTGGAAGAGCGTTTTCTCCGCCAGATTTAGGAAGAAGATTCCTTGGGAAGAGCTCTCTGGGCTACCCTGTGTCCCATGTCCTGTTGGTCCCTGTGGTCAGAGGACTATGGTCGTCCGTTTCCCCAGCCGGGGTCACATTCCCTCTCCCATACGGAACACAATGTGCTGTTTCCAAACGCCCTCACCAAAGCCCTGAGGTTGAAGAGAGGAAGAAACAAGGTCCCTACAGCCCAGGGAGGGGCGGGGGGCTCTTCTGGACAAATCAGTTCATGACTGTCCTCCATGAGGAGGGTCAGGGACCTAAGAGCTGGGGGTGCCAATTTGGCTCACAGATCACCTGGGTAGTGTTTTGCAGAGTAGCCTGCTTCCCAAGCAGCTGATCCTCCAAGGTGGGTGTGTATGTGTGTGGATCTGGACGCCCTGCGGCTCTGCAGGTCCCTGGCTGAGCTGCCCACTCTGCTCTAACAGAAGACTCTGTTTTAGGATGTCTGCTGCCCTCTCTGGAGCTGGGACTTAGGGAGATGCCCTCTGGGCATCTTCTTACATCTCTAGCAGAGAGCTGGTCCTCCTGGCACCAGAACTTGCCTTTTTGTTTGGCTGAGGTGATGTTATCTCACCTGGGGCTTTTGTTGATGTCTCCAAGGCACTCCTGGGGGTGGGAGAGTGGCTATGGGAAGCAATGCTGTGGCCAAAGACGAAAAGTCCAGAGGGCACCGGAGTCTGCCTGGGGACTGGCAGACCCAGTTCTGCTCCCTTTGCACTTTACCTGCAAAGCTGGGCAGTTGGGCTCTAGTTGGAAGGGGATCCCCATAACTTCATCTTAGTGTCTTCCACAGGGAGTGTCTTCCACTGGGTGGACCCTTAGCCTTCAGGAATGAGTAAGAAGCCTCTTGGGCTTCCCCCTGAAACTGCCAGACTCCCGCCCCATCTGTGAAAGTCAGGAAGCCCATTGTAGGAGCCAGGATCTTTTTTTGGGCTATGATTCTATGATCCTTAGACTCTAACATTCTATGATCTGAGATCCTAGGAACTGAAGAGTCCTTTGTGTCCTTGACTGTTGCTTTGGATCCAAGCCTTATTCTCTTCCCAGTCCTGCAGATTTGTTTTTTCAGACTGCTCTTGACCTCAAGAAGGCCACCCACGGGAAATATATTTGGTCTCGCCCTCGCCTGGAGTGAGCTTCAGAAGAAATGAGACTGCATTCTCCTATCTTTATGCCCCTTTCTTCACTGGGGCAGGGCCTGCCTCTGTGTCATTTTTTCTCCTTGGCAACTTGCTTTTAGCACAGTGAACCTTTGTTGACTCAGAGTGACCTAAATCCCACAGTTCATGGTCCATGTGGTTCCAATAGTGAGATGGAGGAAGTTATCCAGGGGGGCTCCAGGGAGCTCCAGCAGCTCATAGCTTGTTCTCTGTGCGCAAAGCAGGTGGGGTTGCACACTAGACTCAGTCCTTGGGGGCAGCGTGTTTTGAGGCATGACATCAAGTTCATAGGGCCTGGCAGGGGAGGAAGAAGCAGCTGGGGAGAGGTCAGAGGGCACAGGGAAAAAGGACTTGCTGTTGTAGAACTGTGGCTGAACAAACACAGCAAACGGAGTTTTTGTTTGTCAAGACAGTCTCCGCCAGGTCCCTGTCACCTTGCCAGGAAAGATGTTGACACCAGATCTTTCTGTCTATGGATCTGAACTCTCTCATGTGGCCACAGGAAGTGCTGGCAGGGTGAGGCCCAAAGCTAGGCGGCTGATGTCTGAGGTTCTAGATTCTCGGTCTAGATTCTAAAATTCCATAGGAAGGAAGGCAATGTTTGGCCTGACACAGAACAACACAGACTCACATCCCACCCTGCGCAGGGCACAAAGGTTGCTGGCTCGGGGTTGGGTGGATATGCAGAGACTAAGAAGTCTTCTGGGACAGAAGGAGAAAGCCCCTTGCTCCTTCCTGCCAAGATGGGCACTGTGACGTACTGCTCGTGGGACACAGGACCCCAAGAGCCCTCACCAGCAGCCTGGCCCCCAGATCTCAGGCTGCTGTGAGGCAGTGAGGATGCATCAGAAGAAAAGGCCTATCAACAGGATTTGGTCTCCACGACAGGCGTCAGGGCCTGTTCGTAGGTTATTTTATTAAGGCAAGAAATTGAAGCCACCATCCTGGCCAGCACTGAATAAGATGATGTCAGACTAGAAGTGCCTCTCCCTGTCTTTCTGTCTTGGAATTTCTTAAAATCAGGATTGGCTTAATATGACCTATGGCCATTCCCTACTGGTATGGACTTGAGTTGTGATTTAGCCAGAAAAGCAAAACCCTGGGAAGAAGAGACAGGAGGCTTCCAGGAAAAGCTGAGTTCTAGAGGTCGTATGAATTAGATCACAGCTGACACTTGACTGTATTTGTAGCCCGAGGTCCAGTGACACTCCAGGTCACACATGGGGACAACAGTTATCTCTCCTGATCTCAGTACAGGCTCTGGGATAAGGGCCTACTGTAGTCACGTTCATCCTTTCAGTAACTTGGGAGGTCTGTCTTTGCCCCTCTCTTTCCACTGAGAGAAGCAAGAATTAGAGGAAGTAATAGTGTGTCCAAGGCCACACATTCAGCGAACGGCAGAGCAGGGGCTTGCACCTAGGCCGGGCTGTCTGGATTCTGAGGCCAGAATCCTAATCACGATGCTCTACAGCCTCTAGGAATCAGGTATTCAGAGTCAGTTACTGGTTTACATTCTATGCAATGTTCTCATCTCTCTCCAAAGAGGGCAGGAACTTTCTCCTGGAAAGAAATTGACCCTGAGGTCAGAAGGACCATGTCCCTCTCCTCTCCCCGTGGTGTCCAGGCCTGCGAAAGAAGGGAGGGAGCAGTGACTGTGAGCACAGGTGGAACAGGAGCAGAGCAGGGTCTGCATGACAGCCCCGCCAGGCCCCAGGCACAGAGCCAACGGGAAAGGAAACTCCCTCTCTGATCACATTCTCAGCCACTCTGCGCAGGAAAGGGCAGGCTCCCCCGAAGCCCAGACAGTCAGTTTCCAGACGGTTTTTCACTGAAGGTTTTCCCAGAGAGTCTCCGGAATTCAGGCCAGTACTGGAGGGCAACAGAACTCTGATTTAGCATCTGGAGAGCAGGCTGCCCTTGGGACCCTGAGAAAATCCATTCTCCTCTGGGCCTGTGTTTCTCCATCTGCAGTGGGCTGACTCCAGTTCAGTTCAGTCACTCAGTTGCGTCTGACTCTGCGACCCCATGGACCGCAGCACACCAAGCTTCCCTGTCCATAACCAACTCCTGGAGCTCACTCAAACTCATGTCCATTGAGTCAGTGCTGCCATCCAACCATCTCATCCTCTGTCGTCCCCTTCTCCTCCTGCCTTCAATCATTCCCAGCATCAGGGTCTTTTCAAATGAGTCAGTTCCTTGAATCAGGTGGCCAGAGTATTTGAGTTTCAGCTTCAGCATCAGTCCTTTCAGTGAATATTCAGGACTGATTTCCTTTAGGATGGATATTCTTGCTGTCCAAGAGACTCTCAAGAGTCTTTTCTAACACCACAGTTCAAAAGCATCAATTTTTTAGCGCATAGCTTTCTTTATAGTCCAACTCTCACATCCATATATGACCACTGGAAAAACCATAGCCTTGACTAGATGGACCTTAGTTGGCAAAGTAATGTCTTTGCTTTTCAGCATGCTGTCTAGGTTGGTCATAATTTTCTTCCAAGAGGCAAGCATCTTTTAATTTCATGGCTGCAATCACCATCTGCAGTGGTTTTGGAGCTCCCAAAAATAAAGTCTCTCACTGTTTCCACTGTTTCCCCATCTATTTGCCATGAAGTGATGGGACTGGACGCCATGATCTTAGTTTTCTGAATGTTGAGTTTTAAGCCAACTTTTTCACTCTCCTCTTACTTTAATCAAGAGGCTCTTTAGTTCTTCTTCAATTTCTGCCATAAGGGTGGTGTCATCTGCATATCTGAGGTTATTGATATTTCTCCTGGCAATCTTGATTCCAGTTTGTGCTTCATCCAGCCCAGCATTTCTCATGAAGTACTCTGCATATAAGTTAAATAAGCAGGGTGACAATATACAGCCTTGATGTACTCCTTTCCCTATTTGGAACCAGTCTGTTGTTCCATGTCCAGTTCTAACTGTTGGTTCTTGACATGAATACGGATTTCTCAGGAGGCAGGTCAAATGGTCTGGCATTCCCATCTCCTTAAGAATTTTCCACGGTTTGTTTTGATCCACACAGTCAAAGGCTCTGGCATAGTCAATAAAGCAGAAATAGATGTTTTTCTGAAACTCCCTCACTTTTTTGATGAAGTTCTTGACATGAATACAGATTTCTCAGGAGGCAGGTCAAATGGTCTGGCATTCCCATCTCCTTAAGAATTTTCCACGGTTTGTTTTGATCCACACAGTCAAAGGCTCTGGCATAGTCAATAAAGCAGAAATAGATGTTTTTCTGGAACTCCCTCACTTTTTTGATGATCCAATAGATGTTGGCGATTTGATCTCTGGTTCCTCTGCCTTTTCTAAATCCAGCTTGAACATCTGGAAGCTCACGATTCAGGTACTGTTGAAGCCTGGCTTGGAGAATTTTGAGCATTACTCTGCTAGCGTGTGAGATAGGTCGTTTTAGCTTTCGTTGGCATTGCTTCTCTTTGGGATTGGAATGAAAACTGACCTTTTGGTCACTGTGGCCTGTGGCCACTGTCGAGTTTTCCAAATTTGTTGACATATTGAGTGCAGCACTTTCACAGCATCATCTTTCAGGATTTGAAATAGCTCAACTGGAATTCCATCACCTCCACTAGCTTTGTTCATAGTGATGCTTCCTAAAAATCTATTTCTCACTTCCACTGTATAATCATAAGGGATTTGATTTAGGTCATATCTGAATGGTCTAGTGGTTTCCCCTACTTTCTTCAATTTAAGTCTGAATTTGGCAATAAGGAATTCATGATCCGAGCCACAGTCAGCTCCCAGTCTTGTTTTTGCTGACTGTATAAAGTTTCTACATCTTGGGCTGCAAAGAATATAATCAGTTTGATTTCATATTGACCATCTGGTGATGTCCATGTGTAGAGTCTTCTCTTGTGTTGTTGTAAGAGGGTGTTTGCTATGACCAGTGCATTCTCTTGGCAGAGCTCTATTAGCCTTTGCCCTGCTTCATTCTGTACTCCAAGGCCAAATTTGCCTGTTACTCCAGGTATTTCTTGACTTCCTACTTTTGCATTCCAGTCCCCTATAATGAAAAGGACATCTTTTTTGGGTGCTAGTTCTAGAGGCTCTTGTAGGTCTTCAACTTCTTCAGCATTACTGGTCAGGATATAGACTTGGTTTACTGTGATACTGAATGGTTTGCCTTGGAAATGAACAATCATTATGTCGTTTCTGAGATTGCATCCAAATACTGCATTTCAGATTGTTAACTATGATGGCTACTCTATCATAGTCTATGATTGTTGACTATGACTGCATTTCTTTCATTGACTATGATGGCTATTCCATTTCTTCTAAGGGATTCTTGCACACAGTAGTAGATATAATGGTCATCTGAGTTAAATTCACCCATTCCAGTCCATTTTAGTTTACTGATTCCTAAAAGGTTGATGTTTACTCTTGTCATCTCCTGTTTGACCACTTCTAATTTGCCTTGATTCATGGACCTAACACTCCAGGTTCCTATGCAATATTGTTCTTTACAGCATCACACTTTACTTCAATCAGCAGTCACATCCACAATTGGGTGTTGTTTTTGCTTTGGCTCCATCCCTTCATTCTTTCTGGAGTTATTTCTCCACTGATCTCCAGTAGCATGTTGGGCACCTTCCGACCTGGAGAATTCATCTTTCAGTGTCCTATCTTTTTGCCTTTTCATACTGTTCATGGGGTTCTTAAGGCAAGAATACTGAAGTGGTTTGCCATTCCCTTCTCCAGTGGACCACGTTTTGTCAGAGTTCTCCACCATGATCTGTCCATCTTGGGTGGACATGGCATGGCTCACAGTTTCATTGAGTTAAACAAGGCTGTGGTCCACGTAATCAGATAGTTTTCTGTGACTGTGGGTTTTCAGTCTGCCTGTCTTCTGATGGAGAAGGATAAGAGGCTTATGGAAGCTTCCTGATGGGAGAGACTGACTGACGGGGAAACTGGGTCTTGTTCTGATGGGCGGAGCCATGCTCAGTTCAGTTCAGTTCAGTTCAGTTGCTCAGTCGTGTCTGACTCTTTGCGACCCCATGAATCGCAGCACGCCAGGCCTCCCTGTCCATCACCAACTCCCGGAGTTCACTCAGACTTGCGTCCATCGAGTCAGTGATGCCATCCAACCATCTCATTCTCTGTCGTCCCCTTCTCCTCCTGCCCCCAATCCCTCCCAGCATCAGAGTCTTTTCCAATGAGTCAACTCTTCGCATGAGGTGGCCAAAGTACTGGAGTTTCAGCTTTAGCATCATTCCTTCCAAAGGAATCCCAGGGCTGATATCCTTCAGAATGGACTGGTTCAGTAAATCTTTAACCCAGTTTTCTCTTGAAAGGAGGGGCTATGTTCCCTCCATTATTTGACCTGAGGCCAAACTATAGTGGAGGTAATGAAGATAATGGCGACCTCCTTCAAAAGGTCCCATGCACACACTGCTACACTCAGTGCCCCCAACCCTGCAGCAGGCTACCGCTGACCCACACCTCCACCAGAGACTCCTGGACACTCACGGGCAAGTCTGGGTCAGTCTCTTGTGGGGTCACTGCTCCTTTCTCCTGGGTCCTGGTGCACACAGGCTCTGTTTGTGCCCTCCAGAAGTCTGTTTCCCAGTCCCATGTAAGTTCTGGAGGCTCTGTGGTGGGGTTAATGGCAACCTCCTCCAAGAGGGTGTATGCCATACCCAGGTCTGCTGCACCCAGAACCCCTGCCCCTGTGGCAGGCCGCTGCTGACCCATACACTCAAACCCAGTTCTGTATCAGTCTCTGCGGGGTCTCTGGGTCCTGGCGTGCACAAGGTTTGTTTGAGTCCTCTGAGCATCTCTGGTGGGTATGAGGTTTGATTCTAAACATGATTTCACCCCTCCTACTGTCTTTCTGGGGCTTCTCCTTTGCCCTTGGATGTGGGGTATCTCCTCAAAGTCACTCCAGTGCTGATTAGTGACCCTACAAAGACAGGTCCAAGTCCTAACCCCCCAGTACCTGTGAATGCGACCTTACCTGGAAAAGAGTCCTTGAAAATGTAATTGTTGTTGTTGTTCTGTCACTAAATAGTGTCTGACTCTTTCTGACCCCATGGCTGCAGCACGCCTGGCTCCTCCGTCCTTTGCTATCTCCCAGAGTTTGCTCAAATTCATGTCCATTGAGTCAGTGATGCTATCTAACCATCTCATCTTCTGCCAATGTAATTAAGACTCTCAAGATGAGGTCAAGCCGGATTTATGGTGGGCCCTACATCTGATGACAGAGGCCCTAAAAGAGACCCAAGAGTGACTTCTCTGGTGGTCCAGTGGTTAAGACTCCATGTTTCCAATGCAAGGGGCATGGGCGCAATCCCTGATCAGGGAACTAAGATCCCATATGCCATGAGGCATGGCCAAGAACACAGAAAACTAAAACAAAATCAAATGCTGGAAAGAGCTGTTTGTTTAAAGAGAGAGAGAGACCAAACAGAAGTCAGACACACAGAGGGAGGGCTGTGTGAAGACGGAGGCAGAGACTGGAGTGATGCAGCTGCAAACCAAGAATTGCCGGTGACTGCCCAAAGCTGGGAGTGGGGATGGAACAGACCATCCCTCCGAACCTCCAGTAGGAACCAGCCCTGTCGACACCTTGATTTTGAACCTGTGACTTCCAGAACTATGAGAGAATAACTTTCTGTTGTTTCAAGCCACCAGATTGCTTCCATTTGTTACAGGAGCCCCAGAAAACTAATACAGCGTCTCCAAGATTATTGCTAAGGCCAGGACGTCTCCCATGGGTTAAGAGAATAAAAGAGGCCTGAACTTTGTCCCCACCCTGAGAAGCTCACAGTTGAGTCGAGAAACCAAAACACCTGCACAGAGTTACTACGTTTCAAGTGCCAGCTTTTTTTTTCAATGTGTAGTTATCTATTTAATGCCAATCCTCATTATATTTTGCAGATTTATTCTGGCTGCACTGAGGTCTCCATTGTGCACACGGGCTTTTCTCTTGCTCCTCCGAGCGGGAGCTACTCTCCAGTTGTGGTGCTCGGCCTTCTCGTTGCAATGGCTTCTCTTGGTGCAAAGCACAGGCTCTTGGGTGCACAGGCTTCAGTTGTGACTCACAGGCTTAGTTGCTCCATGGCATGGGGGCTCTTCCCAGACCAGGGATCAAACCCACGGCCCCTGTGTTGGGAGGAGGACTCTTAACCACTAGACCATCAGGGAAGGCCCCTCTTTACTTAAAAAAATATTTTTTTGGTCACACTACACAGCTTGTGGGATCTTAGTTCCCAGATCAGGGATTGAACCTGGGCCCTTGGAAGTAAAAGCATGGAGTCTTAAATACTGGACCACCAGGGAATTCCCTGAAATGCCATCTTGATGACCCTTTTGAACATAGAATGCAAGCTGCCCAGGCTGGTGGGTGCTCCCAGCCAGGGAGAGTGGTGGGTGGAAATTCAAAGCACGGAGAAGGATTGGCCCCCAGCACCCGCAGGGTGCAGAGCAGGGCAGCTGGGATGTCAGTCCTGGCAGGGTCACCCCCAGAGAGCTCAAAACACCACAGGGCCAGCATCCTTTCTAGGGCATGCAGTGGCTCTGCAAAGGGGCCTCTAGGTGCAGGGATCTAAGCTCAGGGGGTGGCCGTCTGCCAGGACAGAAAATTGATGCGGAGGGCAAAGCCCAGCCCAGGGCAAAGGGCTTTGCAGACTCCAGAGGAGGGGATTAGGGAACCAGAAACTAAGACAGTCATCAACCAGGCTGACCTGTGAGTTTCAGCAGGTTGGTTGGATTCTCACTTTATCCACCCGAAAACAGACATAGCTGTCCCTGCCTTATAAGGGGTTTATGAAACGAAATGGGCTAATATTCACAGTGATTAATGGAATATTTGGCCAAAGTTTGATTATTCAAGGCATTGCTGTCCTCAGAGCCAGTTGTTTGAATTACAGATGAGTTTCAAAGAAGTCAGTGTTCTTCCCAAATATGTACTCAGTGTCTTCAACCACCGACCGTGGGAGTCAGGGCTGCAAAAGCCGGGTTTGGAGGTGGACAAGCCTGGGTTTGATTCCTAGCTCAGCCTTTTCCTGGGATGGTTGCCCTGGAAAAAATTACTTATCTTCTCTGAACTTTCCTGACCTCATCTATAAATGGGAGATCTATAAATGGGAGATCGTATTGACACCATGGGTGAGAGCTTCACTGTTTGGCAAATAGTAGGAGAAGGCAATGGCACCCCACTCCAGTACTCTTGCCTGGAAAATCCCACGGACAGAGGGGCCTGGTGGGCTGCAGTCCATGGGGTCTTGAAGAGTCAGACATGACTGAGCGACCTCACTTTCACTTTTCACTTTCATGCATTGGAGAAGGAAACGGCAACCCACTCCAGTGTTCTTGCCTGGAGAATCCCAGGGACGGGGGAGCCTGGTGGGCTGCCGTCTATGGGGTCGCACAGAGTCGGACACGACTGAAGCGACTTAGCAGCAGCAGGTATTTGGTGGTATTTCTAAATCACACATGAATTCAGATAAAGGCGACTGTGTGAGGTGGTGAGCAGTGACAGTGAATGTGAGCGGAACAGGCCGCAGGCCGCGGAGGCCAGAAGGAGTGATGTCTAATTGAACAAAGCGTGATCCTACCTCAGGGCAACTGCTCTTCTCTCTGTTGTAATGCTTTTTCTCAACATTTATCCCTGGTTCTTTTCTTTACTTCTTTTTTTTTTCTTTTCTTTATCCCTTTAGATGGTTACCAAATAAATTAAAATGAAAATTTTACTTACATTTTGAAATGAAATTTTAAACTACGCGGAGGCCAGAAGGAGTGATGTCTAATTGAACAAAGCGTGATCCTACCTCAGGGCAACTGCTCTTCTCTCTGTTGGAATGCTTTTTCTCAACATTTATCCCTGGTTCTTTTCTTCTTTTTTTTTTTTTTTCCTTTTCTTTATCCCTTTAGATGGTTACCAAATAAATTAAAATGAAAATTTTACTTACATTTTGAAATGAAATTTTAAACTGTATCCCCTACTCCCCACCCAACACTCTTTATGACTCTTCTCTGCTTTGTTGCTTTTTCCCCATAGCACTTATTATCACTGAACACGCTATTTTAATGATTTGCTTATTTTATTTATAAATCTTTCTACCTGCACCCCACACCTCCTACCAGGTAAACTCCACTTGTAAGATTTTCATCCTTTCTTTTCTTTTTTTTAATTGTGGTAAATGTCACGTAGCATAACACATACTATTCAACCATATATAATTGTACAGTTCAGTGGCACTAAGTACATTCACACTGTTGTGAAGCTCTCACCAACATCCATTTCCTAAATTTTTCACCTTCCTAAACCGAAACGTGTCCCCATTAAACACTAACTCACTGTCTCCCATCCCCCCGACACCACCCTCTCCTCGCCTGCTGCTATATTTCCGCCTCCTAGAGGTGTGCCTTGCACACAGTGGGCGTGATGGCTACTTTTGTTTATTAACTTGACAGGGCCCCACGGTGCCCAGATATTTGGCTAGACATTATTTCTGGGTCTGTGGTGGTGTTTCCAGATGAGGTTAACCCTGGAATTCATAGACTGGGTAAAGCAAATTGCCCTCGGCAACGTGGCTCTTATCCTGTATGTTGAGGCCTGAACAGAAGAAAGAGGTGGAGGAAGGCAGAGTGTGCCGCCTGCCTGACTGCTGGAGCTGGGACTTTGGTTTTGCCACTGGTTTGAGACCTACATCATCAGCTCTCCTGGTTTTCAGTCCTCGATCTCCGGATGGACACTCACCACTGGTTCTTCTGGGTCTGCAGCTCACCAACTGTAGATCATGGACCTCCTAATTGCATGAGCTAGTGCCTTCTGATAAGTTTTTTCATATCTATCTATTTCCTAATGGTTCTGTCTCTCTGGAGAACCCTGACTAGTATAGTAAGCATTCAGGAACTAGCTGTTTTTCTGGATTTTCTCTTGTTTTTCTTTAGAGAAATCACGCGATTTATTTATTTGGCTGTGCTGGGTCTTCGCTGCGGCATGCAGGCTTTCTCCAGTTGTGGCAGGTTCCGCCCAAGCTGTGGTGCACCGGTTTCTCGTTGCGGTGGCTTCTCTCGTTGGTGAGCACAGGCTCTAGAGTGTGAGCTCAGTAGTTCTGACACAGGCTCAGCTGCTCTGCGGCATGTGGAACCTGCCCGGAGCTGGGATCAGACCATGTCCCTGGCACTGGCAGCAGATTCTTACCCATTAGACCACCAGGGAAGCCCAGTAACTAATTGTTGAATGAACAAATGATCAAATGCATGTAACTGGGAGGCCCAGGATACAAGTGACTTTAGGCATAGCTGAACCCAGTAGATTAGAAAAATTCCCCTGGGCACCACCTCACTATATCTCACGGTTCTCCTATCTGTTTGATTTTGCCTTTCAGTCCAGGGGCCACTTACTGCCCTAGGTTCACATCCTCCTTACTTGGTGATCCCTGGTCCAGGAAGATCCCACATGTCTCGGAGCAACTAAGCCCATGCACCACAACTACTGAACCCGAGTACCCCAGAGCCTGTGCTCAGCGACGAGAGAAGCCACTGCGATGAGAAGCCCGTGCATCACAACCAGGGAGTAGCCCCAGCTCTCTGCAACTAGAGACAGCCCACGGGTAGCAACAAAGACCCAGTGCAGCCAAAATTAAAAATTTTTAAACATTTTAATTAAAAAAAAAAAAGTTGTGACACTGCTATGCCTTCGCTCATCTTCTTGCCTGTAGCTGATACTCTCCTCTTCTTCAGAAACCAAGATAATTCTCCATATCCTTGAAGTGCTACAGTACCTGATAAGGAAGACAGATGCCACAAATATTATTGCACAAATGAATGAATGACTCAGTAAACAGATAAAATCTTCCCTGCTGCTGCTGCTAAGTCACTTCAGTCGTGTCCGACTCTGTGAGACCCATAGACGGCAGCACACCAGGCTCCCCAGTCCCTGGGATTCTCCAGGCAAGAACACTGGAGTGGGTTGCCATTTCCTTCTCCAATGCATGAAAGTGAAAAGTGAAAGTGAAGTCGCTCAGTCGTGTCCGACTCTTCGCGACCCCATGGACTGCAGCCGACCAGGCTCCTCCGTCCATGGGATTTTCCAGGCAAGAGTACTGGAGTGGGGTGCCATTGCCTTCTCCAAAATCTTCCCTTGGAGATATAATAAGGGCATATTTAGCATTCTGCAGCTTTCCTGATGGCTCAGTGGGTAAAGAATCCGCCTGCAATGCAGGAGACCCCGGTTCAATTCCTGGGTCAGGAAGACCCGCTGGAGAAGGCATAGGCTCACCCATTCCAGTATTCTTGGGCTTCCCTGGTGGCTCAGCTGGTAAAGAATTCACCTGCAATGTGGGATACGGGGTTCAATCCCTGGGTTGGGAAGATGCCCTGGAGAAGGGAAAGGCTACCCACTCCAGTATTCTGGCCTGGAGAATTCCATGGACTGTATAGGACACGACTGAGCAACTTTCACTTTCACTTAGCATTCTGCTGGCAAGAACAGGATGGGGGCCTGGAGGGAGGTGTCTATATGATGCTGGGGCTCTGTAGGGAGGCCTTCCTTGAGGAAGGGACATGTTGAGAAGGGTGGGCTTTGAACAGGTGGGGGCAGAGGGGAGTAAGGAGTTTTTCTTAGAGGTTAGATGACAAGCTAGTGCTTGACTTTGTTGAAATAAAATCTCTTGGTGGGGAGGTAAGAAGGGTTGAATTCCACTAGTAACCATTAAGACAGATCACAAGGGAAAATGATACCCAAGACAACTACATTTCGATAGAAGGGCAAGTGGAGGGAAAGTTCTAGAACACAGGACATGTTCCCAAGGCACTCAATGAAGTCAAAAGTGGAAAGAATCCTAGGCCCTTGGGGAAGAGGTCCTAAGTGTTTCCATTCTCGCAAGTTGCATGCTTTACAGTTTACAAAGCATTTTCCCATTCAGGATCTACCTATTCCTGGGTGGCAGGCATTTCTTTATTCAACAAATATTTATCACGAGCCTTCTGTGGTGGTCCTGAGGGCTAAATGATCTCTTTATATAAAGGATTTGGAGCCACAGTGGGCCCTGGAAGGCCAGCAGTGCATGCTTGTAGTGTGAGACTGGGGCAGGGAGATGTGGTACAGCTGTTTTTATCAGCCTGAACTTGGCCTTGCATCAGACAATAGAAATTCAAAACACGTTTTCATGGACCCCCTAGTCCATCAGGGAGAGGGACCTTAATTCACTAATTATATAATACAGTCAAGAGTTTGTTAATTTCAACTCAGATGTCTGAGAAAAAAGTGGTTTATTACTATTAATAGGTGCTATAGACCACATGTATATGAGCGTTTACTCAATTCTGTGCCAGGCATAGTTTTAGGTATTTTACCTAGTTTAAATTTCACCCTGTGAGGCAGGCACTGTTATGATTGCCATTTAGTAGATGAAGAAACTGGGGCACAGAGAGGTTAAGTAACTTGCCTGAAGTCACACAGCAAGCAAACAATGAAGGTAGAATTCAAAATCAGTAGTCTGGCTCCAGAATCCATATCCTTGATCCTGTAGTACATTACCTCTTGCCTGTAAGCACCCCTCACTGCTCTGTATGTGTGTGTGTTGGGGGCAACTTAGATGATTCAATTAATGGGATCTCAATCTTTCCTCATGCTTGTATCTCTGGTTACATGCACACACATGCACCCCTAACCACCACGCACTTTCTCCTCTTTAAGATGATACCCAGATATATGGGAGAGAGGAGATGGGAGACATGCCCTTGGAGATGACTGGCTGAATAATGCATTATTTAAAAATTTTAACCATTATCCAGTTCACAATTACAATTGTGAAGAATACTACCTAGGTCAAGCAAAAGAGTCTAGAATCCGGTTTTACTGGTGAGGAAGGCTCCATGAAGAAGGGGTTGGCAAGGTGAAGGGAAGACTGCGCCCCCTTCTCCTACAGTCAAGGTCAGAAACCCAGAGGTGCTGCCCAGCAGTCCCAGTGGTTCCCAGAGAGCCCAGAGCACCTGCTCCGGCTCTGAGCTACCCCAGCCCGAACACTCCCTGGAGAGGCAAACTTTGGCTGCCACATGAACCGACATGACTGTTGGCCTTGGCGTCTCTCTGCTGGGCCATGATGACTAATTTTAACTGACCCTGCTGATTCATCCGAGATGGCTGGAAACCTCCTCCTCCACCCCACCCCCACCTCACCCCACCCCAAGCCACAACCGCAGGGCCTGCTGAAGAGCTGCCAAAATTCTTCAAGTTCAAAGTCATTCCTGAGCTGCTCCAAGCCCACATTCCAGCCTCGTCCATGACCAATCCCCTTCACGAAACTTCTGACCCTGCTAAACTGGTCTTCTCAGGGTTTCCTGAAGATTCCATATGCATTCTTGCTTCCCTAGCCCTCTCTGACCATCTTTCAGCTCCTTATTCAGATGCCCCCTTTTTAAGAATGCCTTTCTCATCATCAGAAAGGGTGCTAGCCCTTCTCTGGCTATGCCATGTGGCTTGTGGGATCTTAGTTCCCAACCAGGATTTGAACCTGGGCTCCAGCAGTGAAGGTGCAGAGTCTTAACCACTGAATTGCCAGGTAAGTCCTTTCCCGCTTCCCAAGTATTTTATCAGTGGTGATAAAACTCATCTGGAGGATGATGACCCAAACATCCCTAATAAATCTGAAACATCTACTCTGTGAACTATTAAGACATGATTTATAGGAATGTTTCATTCCCAGCTCCTCTTCCTCATCTTCCCACTAGATTATAAAAGCATTTTATTATCTCAGGCCATGACTGGCAGACACAATGCTGTGTGTCCACCTAGCAGCCTCTCTTCCTCCCGGACACACAAATTTCATTCCCATGGCGTGGCCATGACCTGGCTGATGGACTATGGCCAGAAATGGTGAGCCTCAGTTTCAGGCATGGCCTGTAAAACCTCTCACACACACTCCTGTGGTCTGCCTGCTGGATCTATTCAGTTCAGTTTGGTCGCTCAGTCGTGTCCAACTCCTTGAGACCCCATGGACTGCAGCACACCAGGCTTCCCTTTCCATCATCAACTCCCGGACATTACCCAAACTCATGTCCACTGAGTTGGTGATGCCATCCAACCATCTCATCCTCTGTCGTCCCCTTCTCCTCCTGCCTTCAATCTTTCCCAGCAACAGGGTCTTTTCAAATGAGTCAGTTCTTCGCATCAGGTGGCCAAAGTACTGGAGTTTCAGCTTCAGCATCAGTCCTTTCAATGAATATTCAGGGTTGATTTCCTTTGCAATAGACTGGTTTGATCTCCTTGCAGTCCAAGGGACTCTCGAGAGGCTTCTCTAATACCACAGTTATACAGCATCAATTCTTCAGCCCTCAGCCTTCTTTATGGTCCAACTCTCATTTCCATACACGACTACTGGAAAAACCATAGCTTTGACTAGATGGACCTTTGTTGGCAAAGTAATGTCTCTGCTTTTTAATATGCTCTCTAGGTTGGTCATAGCTTTTCTTCCAAGGAGCAAGCATCTTTTAATTTCATGGCTGTAGTGATTTTGGAGTCCAAGAAATAAAGTCTGTCACTGTTTCCACTGTTAACCCATCTATTTGCCTGCTGGATAGGGAGGAATCAGGTTTCTGAAGTCCTTGGTGGGCAGAGCCTGGGTCCCCGAACCACTGTGTGAAGCAAAGTCCTCTCTCCACTTGCACTCGATAATGAGGTAAATGAGAACCAAACCCACGGAGCCACTGTGAAGATCTAACAAGCCAGTGAGATTCGGGGGATGTTTTTATAGGGGCTAGTGCTGTAATACATGAATGCCTCCATATTTGTGGTTCAGCCCTCACCCACATCTAGTGCATAAAGAGTCCTTAATATTCATCCTGGCGTCCCACATGACTTCTCTTCCAACCATCCTCTATATGCAATCCTGACCCTGTCACTCCCCACCCCCCATAATCTCCCAGGGTCCCCATCATCCTCGGAAGTTTTCATCTCTAGCTCCTCTTCCTCTTCCCAATTTTTAAATGTTGGGGTGTTCCCTGGGGTCCTTCTCCTCTTCCCTCGCATTCTCTCCTGGAGTGATCCCCGCCACTTCATGTACACTAACGGCTCACCCTCTGGTCCTGTGTCTGTCTGATGAGATGATTCTCCACATGGCCAGGTAAATTCAGGATGTTCTGTGCTGCAGCCCCAGAGAGGGTGGGTGTGGGGACAAGGCCTCTCTTAGCAGAATCAGAATTCTTTAACTCCCAAGGAGTAAGTCCAAGTCTTGCTCAGGGGAAAGAGGAACATCTCCTGTTGCCCAAGGGGGTTTTTAAGAAAGAAATGACCTTGCTGGGGTGAGCTGTGTTTGATTTTAGGTAGTCTAGGGGGTGAGTGAGGGTCAGGTTTCACTTTGTTTCTCTGCTTCCACAGTCCTCGCAGGAGAAGCGGACCGAATGGCCTCCTCCCTGGAGAGCTGAGTAGCTAAGACCTGGGCTTTGGTAGTTTTTAAAGGGGATGGAAGAGGAATTTGGAAAGAGGTGGACGGCAGTCACTAGAGAGGAACAAGTTCTCGACTGCAGGACGCTTGCGAGGGAGGGAAGGCAGGCACCGCCCGGGTGGGCTGCGGGGCCTGCCTTCCCCGCCTCCCCCGCCCGCCTTCGGGAGTCGGGAGCGAGGGTTCCTGTCTGGATCCCGCCAGCCAGCACTCGCCGCCTCCGTGCCTTCCCCACCGCCCTCCCGCGGCGGCCCGGGGGAAAGCAGGGCTGCGGCCTGCGGACCCGCGGAGGAGGGGCCCCTTCTCCTTTCTGGGGGCCGGAGTCTTGCGGGTGCCGGCGCTGGCGGGGAAAGATGGAGATTCTGGAGAAGCCCGGCCAGCTCTTCTCCGATGCCATCTCGACAGTGCAAGCCTCGGGGACGCGCGTGTCGCCTGAGGCCTGCGAGGCAGCTGTCTCACAGACGCCCGAACGCTACGGAGCCTAGAGAGTCATTCTCCGTCCCTTCCTCCCCGGCACCCCGCCCGCCTTAGTAAATAGCGCCACCATCTGCTCAGTTGATTCAGCCAGAAGCTCAGCTCGGGCTGCCGGCGCTGCGCTGGCCTCTCAGCTCACCTCAGCGTCCCCAGCCTCCCTGTGGCGCCAGTCCCCTCTTGCCCCTCGCCCCTCCGCCTCGCCTCTCCCTCAACCCAGAGGTGGCCCTCAACGGGTGCCCCTTGTGGCCCAGCTGGTAAAGAATCCGCCTGCAATGCAGGAGACGTGGATTCCATCCTTGGGGTGGAAGATCCCCTGGGGAAGGGAACAGCTGGTCCAGTATTCTGGCCTGGAGAAATGGACTATACAGTCCACCGGCTCACAAAGAGTCGGACACGACTGAGCGACTTTCACTTTTGTCCCCAAGCCAATCTGGTTTATACAAACCAAATTAGCTGGACAGCGGTCGCCTGGCCGGGGGCGTGGGGGGCGGGGGCAGCAGGGACTGACCGGAAAAGGGCCTGTGGGAACTACTTTTGGGAGTGATGATCATAATGATCTATATCCTGATAGGGGTTCACATTACACAGGTGTATAAATTTATCAAAACTCAGCAAGAGTCCACTGCAGTTGTGTGGATTTCATTGGATGTAAATTTTACATCAAAAGAAAAAACTGCAAACAGAATTCTCACTAATGACATACATGCTGAAGTATTTAGGAAGAAGTGGATGGGCAGTTGTTTGCAGTTTGCTTTGAAAGGCCTCGGAAATAAGATTGGAAGCATGGAGGGTTGGCTAGATAGCCGATAAGATGGTCACTTTAAAATCTGTTTAACCTGTTGCTGTTGTTCAGCTGCTAGGTCGTGACCAACTCTTTACAACCCCATGGACTGCAGCACACCAGGCTCCCCTGTCCTTCACTATCTCCCAGAGTTTGCTGAAACTCATGTTCATTGAGTTGGTGATGCCATCCAACCATCTCATCCTCTGTCATCCCCTTCTCTTCCTGCCTTCAATCTTTCCCAGCATCAGGGTCTTCTCAAATGAGTCAGTTCTTCACATCAGGTGGCCAAAGTATTGGAGTTTCAGCTTCAGCATCAGTCCTTCCAATGAATATTCAGGGTTGATTTCCTTTACGATGGTTTGATCTCCGTGCAGTCCAAGGGACTCTCAAGAGGCTTCTCTAACACCACAGTTTGACAGCATCAATTCTTCAGCCCTTAGCCTTCTTTATGGTCCAACTCTCATTTCCATACACGACTACTGGAAAAACCATAGCTTTGACTAGATGGACCTTTGTTGGCAAAGTAATGTCTCTGCTTTTTAATATGCTGTCTAGTTTGGTCATAGCTTTTCTTCCAAGGAGCAAGTGTCTTTTAATTTCATGGCTGTAGTCACCATCTTCAGTGATTTTGGAGTCTGAGAAAATAAAATTTTTTATTTTTGGATCCTCCCAAAATAAAGTATCTCACTTTTCCCATTGTTTCTCCATCTATTTGCCATGAAGTGATGGGACTGGATGTCATGATCTTGGTTTTCTGAATGTTGGATTTTAAGCCAACGTTTTCACCCTCCTCTTTCACTTTCATTAAGAGGCTCTTTAGTTCTTCTTTGCTTTCTGCCATAAGGGTGATGTCATCTGCATATCTGAGGTTATTGATATTTCTTCCAGCAATCTTGATTCCAGCTTGTGAGTCATCCAGCCCAGCATTTCTCATGATGTACTCTGCAGCTGCATGAAGTGAGCTCGCTCAGTCATGTCCGACTCTTTGCAACCCCATGGACTGTAGCCCACCAGGCTCTTCCATCCATGGGATTCTCCAGGGAAGGATACTGAGTGGGTTGCCATTTCCTTCTCCAGGGGATCTTCCCGACCCAGGGATCAAACCCAGGTCTCCCATATTGCATGTAGGTGCTTTACCCTCTGAGCCACCGGGGATAAGCAGGGTGTCAATAAATAGCCTTGACGTACTCCTTTTTGCATTTTGAACTTAGCTTCATGAGAACTTTCAGAATGAAATGTTGGGAAGAAATGTCTCCTGCCTCCACTTCCCCCACCCTTTACATTATCTCCATGCAACTAGTGTGGTGTTTCCAATGCAGGAAATCAGACCATGGTCCTCACGTGCTCAAAAGCCTTCCTCAGCTTTTGTTTATTTCTTAGGCTGCATCTTTCACCACTTGCTCCACCAATTTTTACACCATAAAAACACCAAAATATTTTCAGTTTCCTGTATCTTTACATGTTCTTTACAACTCTGGTGGCAGAAATGTCTAGTTTTCATCCATTTTACGTTTTCCCCTTTTTCCAAAGTAAAAGACTTTCCAGTTTTTATCTGGGAATATGGCCATATAGAAATACACACTACATTTCTCAGCCTCCCTTACAGAGAAGTGTGACCATGTGATGTTTAAGGAGAGGAAGTATTGATCACAACTTCCGGGAAGTGTCCCTAAAGGTAGAGGACATAAGCGTCCTCACCTTTTTTGACTTCCTGCTGGTTGGAATGATGATATGATGACTGGATGCAAGTAGCCATTTTGGATCAGGAGGTGGAGACCATGTGTGTAATATGACAGAGCTACTGAAGTAGACTGAGGCTGGGGTCCTGACATGCCATATGCCCTACCAACCCTGGGCCACTACCTCTGCACTTCTATATGAAAGAGAAACGAATATTCTCTTGTTAAAGCCGTGTTTCTTTGGATTTCCTGCCACCACAACCAAAACTTAGTCCTTATATACCAACTTCCATGTCCTAGAGTATTTCAGTCCTTGTGCTTGGAATATTCTTTCCTCACTTTGCTCCAACCCCTGTTGATCCTTCAAATTCCTACCTAGACATCACCTTCTTTGCTGCATGCTCCTTGATGGAATTAATAATTTCCTCCTTTATGATTCCTTTGCATTTTGCTTCACAGGGAGCAATTATTGAGCTCTTACTGTGTGCCAGGCACTACCCTGAATCCTACACATGCACTCTTCTTTTAATCCTCATGATGACATTTGAGATAGGTAATTATTTTCAAAGTTCCTATTTTACAGATACAAAAACAAAAGCCCTGAAAAGTGATGAAAGCGTCCCCGGATCACAGACACAATACCTGATGGAGCCAAGCCTCGAATCCAGGTGTCTGATTCCAAAGTCTCCACTCCTGTGCGGAACTGCCTCTGTTTCTGCCCCTCTCACACAGTCTGTCACCGTCTGTTTACACATGCCTTCCTCCCTTTCCCTCTAAAGCTCAGGGAGGATTGATTCTCACCCTGGTCTCCTTGGGGTGCAGCACAGAGCCTGGCACTCAGTGAGCACGAGTGTTTGTGGAACTGCAATGTCAGTTCTAAGTCCCCCATTCAAAACCTCCTGCTTGGGTGCAGGAGGACCTTGGCAGGGAGGGGTCTTACATCCCCCACCCGCATAGCACTCCTTTCCTCTGAAACTCTTTCCTCTGAACCCCTCGGGCTTTTGCATACACCGTTTATTATTTCTGCTTAGGAGACCCTGCAGGAGTTCCCTTATACGTTAAGATCCAGTCCAGCTGTCACCTCTGCCAACAGGTCTCCTCCATGTGGACCTGGGGGCCTACCTTCTCATTTGCCTGTAGCTCTTTGTTCAATCTGTTGTGTTTCTAATCCCCCTCGTACGTTTCCTCCACCCAGCTTTGAGGTCCTTGAGAGCACGGACCATGGCCTATTTAAATAACGGAAAGCCAGTCGTGGTGGGTGCCACGAGAGTAAAGATGTAAAAAGATCCCGTCTGCCTGCCGGCCGGCTGGCTAAACAAAAGAACGCAGTGAGCGGGGCGGAGCCAGGGATGGAGGCTTTTCTCCTCGCCGCCTCTAGATGGCAGCAGGGTCTCCTGATTGTGGGCCTCCCAGCGCACTGTCTTTGCCTTCACCTCCAGGAACCTGGATGGACTCAGTTCAATAAAACAATTCAGGGAGTTTATCGAACTGGCTCTTTGGTAGGGGTTTGCAGAATCCCAGGTTAGACCAGTTTCTATCTGTGAAGCACAAATTCTGAAACCAGACTGCCCAGCTTTGAATTTCGTGCTTGGCCCATTTCCTAGCCCTGTGACCTTGGGCAACTTAATATCACTGTGCTTCTCTCTGCCTTTGTGAAGAGTGGGGCTTAGAAAAGTGTCTGTCCTGAAACGCTGGAAAGCAACTCTGCTTCCATTTCTTTTTCTTAAGCGTCTATTGGAAAGGGCTCCTGGGAGGGGTCTTAAGGCCAGTGTGTCTGTAGCTTTTACGTCCCTACCTGTGAAGAAGCTCACAGGGTAGAAATGGGGTGCTGCATCCCAAAGCAGAGAGAGCCGAGAAGCCTGCATCCATGTTGGAGCCCAAGGTGGGGAGGAAGAGGGCACACCTGCTGGGAAAGGGGTGGCATGGGGAGGGGGGATTCTTGGAGGGGGAGCTATTTCTGTGAGATCCACCAGGACAGAGGGAGGGCGGACTGATGAGGGCGGGGCAGCATGGGGTGGTGCTGGACTCCTACAGATGACAGGTTGGAGGAGGGGCTGGGGGGGGACTCTGAGCCTCAGAGGCTGGGGGTGTAGGGTGCGGGGAGGAAGGAAGGCAGGTGACCCTGGGCTACACCTGTCGACTGGGATATTGGGCTCTGGTCCCTGCCAGCCCTCCTCCAATAAGCCCCTCTGGGCCTCCAGGGCGAGGAGGGAGGAGCCTTGCCATATAAACTATATTTTTAGTTCCCTGTGCCTCTCCCCAGCTGCTATAAGACACCTCTCCCCGCCCCCAGCCCGCTTGGCTGAAGGCTCCAGGACAGCTGGGCAGAAGGGGAGAGGCGGTCAGTGCAAGGGCTGCTGGTGGGGGCTGGGAGGAGGGCGGGCCCCGGGGGGTCTGGGGCCAGCTTTGGAGGGTCCTCAAACTCATGCATGACCTCAACAGATCCTGCAGGCTCCAGGCCCCAGCCCTGCTCTGAGTCTCGTCTGGCGCTGGTCCGGGAGGCAGACTCTGCCAGGAAGGAGCAAGCTGAGCTGGAAGTGGGTGGGAGGTGCTGCCTGGGCTCGCCTCCAAAGGGGCGGCTTCCGGGAGGAGGAGGAGGTGGAGGAGGAAGGGGGGTGGCCCAGGTTGAGGGGACCTACAGCTTTGAAGATCCAAAATGTTCTTTCTTTCCATCTTTGGTTCCCCACGGTGGAGTCTTAAAGTGTAACACCTCTTCCCTCCCCCAGATTCACTGGGGCGGGGCCGCGGGAGGGGCCGCGGGGGGCGGGGGCGGGGAGGTGTGCGTTTTTAGCTGGGTTCATGAATTCCCAGGTCACCTTTGAAAGAGAGTTTGGTGCACAGTCATCTGGGCCTCAAACTTGTGGAGGAGGAGCTGGAAGCCCCTTGCTAGAGAGTTCTGAGTATGTAAGTGAGGAGAGGTGGGAGTCACAGGGAGCAAGATGGAGAACGGCCTTTTTTGACTAGACAGGCTCCTGGCTTACCTTGCCAGCAGAGGGCATTCAGTTTAAAAGCCTTGGGGATGTGTAGTCTGGACAAGAAAAATCTTAGGTGAGCCTGAAACTTCTTTCAGCTGGTTCTACATTCCCAAGGAGCACCAGAGAACCAGGACAAGGGAGTGAACTTGACAACAAGGCATACTTTGGTTTTTAGGAAGTGAGTTCGCTGCTCCTAGAAGTATTCAAGCAGATTATGATCTGTAGGGAAAATTCCTGCATTTAGTGCAGGGGTCTCCCAACCTCTGGGATCTAAGGCCCAATGATCTGAGGTGGAGCTGATATAATAACAATAGAAATAAATTGCACAATGAATGTAATGCGATTGAATTATTCCCAAACCATCCCCCCACCCCCGGTCCATGGAAAAATTGTCTTCCACGAAACCAGTCCCTAGTGCCAAGAAGGCTGGGGACCGCTGATTCAGTGGGAACTTTGATACCATCTAGGCCTCTGTAAGTTTCAAGATCCTATGTCTCTACGATTCTAGATTTCTCTTTCTTTAGTTTTCTGACTCTGAATGTAGAACCCAAATTTTCAGAGGGGTGAAAGCTGAAGACTCTGACCCTCTAGAACTGTAACTCTAGGATCTCAAGTGCCCAGAGTTTGAAGACTTGAGGATGATTCTATATGTTTCAGATTTTCCCATTCAAAGTATTCCGTGATATGAAAGGGAAGAAGAGGAAGAGGCAGGTCTCCCTCGGTGGGATCTAGTTCTGCCCCACTGGGTGTCAGACTAACTCACCTGTGTGTGTGTATACATGAGCGTGTAAGGCTGCAGAAAACTTTGCATGCAGAGGCAGCCTAGCTTTCCTGTTCTGTGCCTTTCCAGTTTCCCTGCCTCAGCTATTAGAAGGCTCTCACAGGGATAATTATAGCCCCCAAACAAAGCTGGCGGCTGCAGGTAGCCATAGCAACTGCTAGTACCGCCAGTTCTGTTGTAGAGATGTGTAAGTACAAACAGATGTTGGTCCCTCCTATTAACTTAAAAGGTAAAACTTAAAAGGTTCATCAACTTCAAAGCCATGGGTTTCCATGAACTTGCCAGTTAGTGAGGGTGCCTGCCAAGGGGGTGACAGCTTTATATTAAACACTTTAGTGCTGGTAACAAATTGATGAGATTTTAAGTACTCAGGCCATCCTTGGAAAACTCCGGAGGCTGGAGATGGGACAAGGGCTGTGGATTGGGCTGTTGGTTCCAGCTCTGCCGCTTACCAACTTCAGGCAGGTGCACAAGATCTCCAAGCCTTTGTTCTGAACAGCCATGTGGGATAACAATGAGCCCTGCTCTGCGAGCCCCTCAGGGATGTGCCGAGGTTCTCAAGAGGGCACCGGGTGGAAGGTTTTTGCAAGTGGCATAGCCAGGGCTGGGGATTTAAATCGGAACCAGCGATGCTGATTCTTTCAAGGGTGGCCCCAGTGGGCCCCAGGGGTTGGTCCAGACTGGGGGCAGCTCGCTGCTGCTTCTCTTCTCGCTGCTCTTCCTTCTGCACTTCCCTCCCACAGTGATGGGCTCACCCTCCAGCAAGGAGCCAGGACTAGGAGCTGACACCTCAGCAAACTCTCTCAGAGCGGCCTTTCTCTTTGATCCTGAGCCTGGCACCGAGCCGGCCCCTCGGTAACAGGATGGGGAATGGACAGATGACCAAATGCTCAGCTGGGCCTGTGTCGCGGTGCGTGGGCTTCTCTTGTGTGGCCCCCAGGCTCTGGTTGCAGCCTGCATGGGCTCAGCAGTCGCAGTGTGCAGGCTCTCTAGTGACAGCGCTTGGGCTTAGTGGGCACGTGGGATCTTAGTTCCTTGACCAGGGATTGAACCCATGTCCCCAGCATTGGAAGGCAGATTCCTTACCACCTGACCACCAGGGCAGTCCCTTAGTTACTCATTTTACAACTGAACCTTTCACTGTGAAAGCTGAATGACTTCTGGAGATATACCAGCTCGGTGTCCTGGGTTAACATGGAACCGCACGCGTGGTTTCAGGAGCACATTGTCAAGAAGGGGCCTTTGTGCTTCTGGTCTCTTTGGTTGTTAGGAGTTTGCTGACTCAATATCTAAATAGGGATCACTCAATGATACACAAGAGGTCACCCAGGAAGTGTGATGGTCATCCTCGAATTGAAATGGGAGCAGGCTTTACCAGAATCAGAATGGAGACCCAAGGTTGTTCTGGAGAAGCTCTGAGTTTGAGGGTCTTACTTGGTGCTAGCCATGGAACCCTTTCACCTAGCATTTCCTACCACATAGCCAATTCTTATCAATCATCCCTGTTCATATTCTGAAGAGGGGATCTGATTGGTGTAGTTAATAGACACTGGCTATTTGACAGAGCCATGCCATTGGCTGCCTCTAATTAGGTCCCAGCCTTGGTTCAATCAGCTGTGACTAGCCAGGGGATTTGGGAGAGGACATGACCTCAGGGGCTGGGGCAGGGCAGTTATCTTTAGAAAGAGCTGTGTACGTAGGGCAGTCATAACTGACAGGTCCAATACAGTCCCAGGGGGGCCAGGACACCTGATGTTTATCCTTGCTGAGTCTCCTGGTCCACAGCTATAAAAGAGGATGATGCTTTCTACCTTGCTGGGGCATTGGGAAGACTAGATTAATCCTGCCCAAGGAGGCACTTTGTAAACTGTAAAGTTCTGTGTAGACCCTCAGCTCTGTAAACTGAACTGTAATGTTATTCCTCTTATTTATCTGTCTCTCTTAGGAGATTGAACACCAGGATGTGTTTTATCTGGTTTGTGTCCTCAGCATGTAGCAGTTTCTGACACACAGTAGGTATAACTACTGTGTCCTTATAACTGTTTGTTGGATGGATGGCAGAATGGATGATGGACAGATGGATGGATGGTGGGTGAGTGAATAGAGGGGTTGATGGGTAGATGAATGGATGATGGATGGATGGATGGATGGGAAGATGGATGGGAAGATGGCCTTTCTGGGAAGGCCATCCGCCTTTTTAATTCAGTGAACATTATTCAGTTCATCTTGGTATACAGTCCTGTGCAAGGCCTAAGAAACACACAGGTGATGGAAGCAAAGCTCCTGCACGTGATAACCAAGTAAAGTGTTTGAGAGCATGGACTCAGGGGCCTGACTTCCTGGTTCAAAACCCAGCTCTTCCATCAACTATCTGTGTGACCGTGGCACACCTCCTTAACTTCCCCTCCACGAGATGGGGGTAATGTCTGTATTTATCATATAGGGCTATCGGGAGACTAAATGAGTTACCAAATGTAAAGTGATTAGAATAGAGCCTGGCACCCGGCAAAGTCTCTGAGTATCGGGTGCTAGGGTACTAACTGAGGAGCCAGCATGGATACAAAGAAGTAGGATGCAATGAGGTAAGCAGTGTGACAGGAACACAGTGAATAAGTGGAAAGGGCAGGCAGTTAATTGTGCCTTGAGGGAGGACATGAAGCAAAATTTTTCAGAGGAAAATATCTGAACAATATTTGAGCTTTCTGGGTGGAGCAGGAAAATGCAGGCTCCAAGAGGCTATGGATCTGCCTGGGTTCACCCAGTTATAAGCAGGAAACCATCAAGGTTCCTTCCCACCACTCTGAAGAGTGAGAGGCATTCTGGCAAAGTGGGCTTCTAGAAGGTGGGCAAAGAGACGGCTAAGGCCAGGACAGTCCCAGGGCCACGCCAGGGTGCCTGCTGCCCTGGGCTTAGAGACATGGCAGGTCCTCTTGGGGGTAGCTGACAGCAGGGGGAGTTGGGTTTCAGGCCACTGGCATTGGCCTTAGCCGTGCCCTTTCTGTTGGCCTCTGGGAGTCCAGACAGTGGCCCAGCCTCCTCCCCGCTCTCCGCACACACAACCCCACCACCACCACACCCGTGACCTGAGTTGGCCTACCTCCCCATAATGGCACCTGCCTCAAAATAGCTTCCATGTGAGGGCTAGAGAAAGGAAAAGATTAGACCCCTGCATGAGAGAGGGGGTGGGGGGGGAGGGAGAGAGAGTGAACGAGCTGTCAAGTGATCCCTGTCAAGCATTTGGGAAGGTATAAAATCCCTTTGGGGCCAGGCAGCCTCAAACCCCAGCTGTCGGAGACAGAACACCCGGTCAGTCCGCCCTTTTTCTTTTTCTTCTTCAGACTGCCCCATGGGGCTCAGCGACGGGGAATGGCAGTTGGTGCTGAATGCCTGGGGGAAGGTGGAGGCTGATGTCGCAGGCCATGGGCAGGAGGTCCTCATCAGGTAAAAGGAAGAGACCCCACTGCCCCCATCACCTCCTTCCTCAAGGTCAAGAATGTCTGCCTGCAAGGTGGAACGTCTGCCCCGGGGTTGACCAGTTGGCTGCTGTGTTAATTAACTTTGTTAAACCCCCTATTTGGCTCTCCTTTGTTTTTATGTGTCAGAGGTTGGAATCAGGAAAGCAGATCCATTTCACACCTGTGCTAGCAGCTGGGAGGAGCTTTAATGATCAAATCCTTGATGCTTAGAGCCCACCAGGAGGAATCCTAAAATTATAGCTAGAGTTAACAAGAAAGGTCTGCGAGGTCTTTCTCACCTCACCTAATGGATGAGGACACAAAGGACCTAAGAAGGGAAGGATGACCCCAGAGTCACAAGTTCATTAAAGTCTGTAAAATGCCAAGGATTAAGACATGGCCTTCAAGATGAGATATGGAGTTCTACACCTGGCTCTGCCACCGAGCTGTTGTGTGACCTTTGGGAAAGCACACAACCTCTCTGAGCCTCAGTTTCTTCTCCTATAAAATGGGAGGGGGGAATCCTAATATCTACATTATACAGTAGAAGTAAGAATTAAATAAGATGCTGCATCTAAGGGGCCCAGCATAATTCCTGGCATAGAGTGAGTTCCAAAAGATATCAGTAACTCTTGGAGATGAAGCTTAGAATTGGGCCCTTTAAAGTATAATAATAATAATAGCAATTACTGTTACTGTGTTGGGTCTTTGTTGCTTTCTCTAGTTGTGGTGAGCCGGGGCTACTCTTCATTGCCGTGCTTGGGCTTCTCGTTGCCGTGGTTTCTCTTGCTGGGGAACATGGGCTCTAGGTGCAGGAGCGCAGGCTCCGTAGTTGCGGCTCTAGGGCGCCAGAGCGTGGGCTCAGTAGTTGTGGTGCATGGGCTTAGTTGCTCGGCGGTATATGAGATCTTTCCAGACCAGGGATCCAACCCATGTCTCCTGCGTTGGCCGGCAGATTCTTATCCATTGTGCCACCACAGAAGTCCCTAATCCTGACTTTTGATGTTGGGTATGTCTTTTGAAGGCTCAGAATAATCTCCAAGCACATCTTGCCTTCTTTAGCTAGGGATTCTTGAATAAAGAAACACCCTCCCATGCCCCCCCCCCACCAAAAAAAAAATTCTGAGTTTTGTAAGCAGAGGATGGCTTGTGGTTCAGAAATAGAACCTCATGGTCCCATTGCCGTCTTCCCCAAGTGGTGATAGACTCCCCTCTCCCCCTGGTCCTTTCTCATGCTCTGGACAGCTCACCCCCCCCCACCAAAAAAAAAATTCTGAGTTTTGTAAGCAGAGGATGGCTTGTGGTTCAGAAATAGAACCTCATGGTCCCATTGCCGTCTTCCCCAAGTGGTGATAGACTCCCCTCTCCCCCTGGTCCTTTCTCATGCTCTGGACAGCTCGAGTCAAAAGCGTACATCGACATTTCTGCACCTGGAGGAGGTGGGCCTTGGTTGCCATGAGTGAATGGATTGTCCTTCACACTTTATAGATGAATTTCTCCTTCTTTACGAGTCAGAGCAGGTTTTCCTCTCCCATTTAGACACCCTTTCAGCCTCCTTCAGGCTTCACTCATTTCCAGCTCCCATGTCTGGGAGAATGACCCAGACATAAGCTATAAGCTCTATTATCTGGAGTTTCAGCCCTTAGTGGCCCATGCCAAAAGCACATGAGAAAAAGGATGGTCAAGTTCCCTGTTGAATCTAACTGGCATCTTGGGGGTTTCCTTTGTGTCTTTCTCCTCTTACGCCTCGGTCAGTTGGCTACTGGCACTGCAACAGGTCCCATTTGATTGGACAGAAGACTCTCCAAAGTAGACATCAACTCCTCAGCTCTCCCTTTGCTGTGTGACCTTGGACAAGTCACTAATCCTCTCTCGGTCCCATTTCCCTATTTGTTGAGTGGAGGGATTGCCTTCATGGTCTCTGAGATCCCTGCCCACCCTCATGCCTTGGCATTCTTTGAGTCCTTGATCCTGCCTTGCTTTTGGAGAGGAGGCAGGGTAGCTGGGTGGGAGACCAGTTTGCCAAACAGGAGTCTTTCCCAGGTGACCTGGGGGCTGTCAGCCCTAAGTCAGTCACTTGGAGGTCTGGAAGGAGACTTGGGGTATTGTATCATGGGAGAAACAGCCCCTCCCTTCCCAGGGTGGATCAGAGAAACTGCCAGGGGCCAGGAGCCAGGGGCGAGATGTGATGCTGGAGACTGCTGACCCCTGGCAGGCCCCAGAGAGCCTGATGCCCCATCACGTCTTAAGCCGAAGACATGTAGAAACCATGCCGACAGCTTCTGCCCCCTTGGTGTTTGGGGGCCAGGGACAAGGAGAAGGGAATGCTGAGTCCCAGGGTGCCCTGTGAGAAATGACCTTGTGATTCTGTTCCAGATGCCGAACCTGGGCTTTCTTACTCTTCTTGAAAAGGTCATTTCTCCCACGCTTCTGGTTATGACAGATAGCAGATTCTGTTCAGTCTGTTAATAAAACTCTGAGGGCTTCATTGCAAGTACGTGATCATTATGTCCTAGAACATAATAGCTGGAAGGTCAGATGCAGAGTCTGGCTCCAGGAAACGGGGATTTTTAGGAGGGTGGAGGCAGCTGAAGAGGGCTTTGGGCCCCTGCCTTTCCTTCTTTTCCCCAGGGCTTTTCTGCTTTATTTATTTTTGCATTTGAGCAAAGGATTTCAAGGCCATGAAAAATTAGGAAGTCACTGCTGGTGGCCAGTATGTCTCATGTCTCCAGGAGAAAACATGGCTCAAGAGTCCCAGTCAACCACTGGCAGCTACAGACAGAACCCAAGATGCCCACTCCTAGTGATGACGATGATGGTGGTGAGGATGGTGATGATGGAGCTGGTGAGGATGATGGAGGGGATGATGGAGGAGATGATGGTGATGGAGTGGTGGGGATGATGCAGATGATGATGGTGATGGTGATAGTGGCCTAGAGATTTTGATGAGGACAGCAAATATGTATATATATTACACACTGATTGCTAGGTCCTGTGTTAAGTGTTCATGTATATTAACTCATTTCAGCCTCACAATAACCTCATGAAGTAGACATTATTATAATCCCCACGTTTAACAGAGAGGTTAAGAGACTTGCCTGAAATCCCAAAGCTGGAGTTCAAATCCAGCAGCCCGGATCAGCACGCCCACTCTTGAACCCTATGCCACATCGTCCCGTAGTCTTAGCACTAGAGGTGCGTTCCCACCCTCATGTGGCTCTTGGGTTCTAGAGCAGAGAAGAATTTATGCAGGCCTGGGAGCGTCTTTCATCTTTCATGTGGGTGTCTGGTTGGGTCTCAGCTCAGAGCACAGCTGGGAACTGGCCTCCTTTCCCACTGACCTGTAATCAGCTAGGCAGGTTGACGATAGGATTGAAGATGAAAGCACAAGGCAAGCACGTGCTTCTGAAACACTGGAAGAAAAACACGCCCCACCCCCCACCCACCCATTTCTACAGGGTGAGGGCCTTCCAGCTGCTCATTTTCTGAGTTGCCACTGTCACAAGTTCCCAGGTAGGGCTTTCTGTGGCTTCACAGGGACTCCCAGCTGTCGGCCTTGGCGGCAGTGGAGGGAGGCAGCTGTGGGAAGGAAGACCTGGTGGGCATTCAGGAGCCAGGTTTTTCTGCAATGTTAAAGTAAATCCGGGGCTCCCTCTCTGGCTGACAAGTGCTAAGAGTGTAGGGTGAGGTCTGGGTTGGAGGGGTCAAGCCTTAGAACTTGGAAGCTGAGAAATAAACTTTTTGGTTTACAGATAGTTGATCCAAGACCCAGAGGAGCTGAGTGACTTTTTCAACATCACAGAGCACAGCAGAGGCAGAAACTGGGGCCAGAACTCAGCTTTCATAATTCTCAGCGCTTAGTCTCTTCCCCAGACATCTGGGGGTCTCCCAAGATGTCTCAGACCCCTGGCGGCCTTGGGTCCCAGGTCCTCGGTCCTCTTCTTCCTCAGAGAGTCTCCCTCCAGTGTCCCGACCTTCACCTGTGGGTTCTGGGTCTTGCATCTGTCAGGCAGGAGTTCAAGGATCATTGTCACCAGATAATAATAGTCAGGATCTCAGGGACCCTAGGGTGAAAGGTGCTAGAGATGAGCTGTCAGTGATGTAGAAGGGTTGGCCGGGGCCCCAGATGAGGTAGTGACATTGAGCATGGCTGTGGGCAGCACTGGGTGTTCTGGGAAGGCAGGGGGGACACACCCCTGGGGGAAGGGGGCGCTCCCTGTCTGTGCTATGCCCTGTCTGTGTGTGTGTGTGTGTGTGCGTGAGCACACGTGTGGTTATGGGTATGTGCTGTGAGATACTTGTGCACACTGGAGTGTGTCCACAGTTAGGTTTAAGGGTGTTCCAGAGCCTGGAAACCACAAAAGAGAAAGCTTTCAAGGAACTGAAGCCATCAGACAAGAGGAGGGGGAAGTCCAGCAGACAGGGTCACTCCAGCAGAGGTTTCCCGGTGCAACACAAAAGAGAGGGCATGAGTTATGGAACCATCTGTGTGGGTTGGTGTCTGGGCTCTGCTACTGACCGGACATGTGACCCTGGACAAGTCACCTACCTCTGCAGTCTTCCCTTTGCCCAAGAGTGAAATGGGGAAAATCTCTCCCTCCTCCCCGTGGCAGGTGCGACTCCCTTTAACGATCCCCACCTTTCTGCAGAATGAAAGACTGAAGTCCGAGGCAACAGGTGACTCCTCGGATCACTGCGGCCAGCTCACTGGGTCCCTGGCAAGAGTGGGGACCTGGTCTTTGGCAGATGGCTCCCACCAGAGATTCTCACCGTCAGTACTGTGAGGGGCCTGGGAAGAAGAGGGAGGCAGAGCAAAATAAGCAAGAGCTTTCTGAGTCTGAGAGCTGTTCAGACTAGAAAAGCTGTCACAGGGAGTAGTGAGCCTCCTGGAGCTCGAGGTATTTAAGTGGCCAAAAGATGATCCTCGGGCAGGAAGCCGCAGAGATGGTCCCCTGCATAGACTACATTTTGAGTCACTCAGACCTGATTTCAGTCCAGCTCGTCTGCACCCCGGCTATGTGATTTTGAGCTAGGACCTCATACTCCTCAGCCTCTGTTCCCTCATCTGTAAAATGGGGATAATACATCCCCAAAGGGAAGTGCAAGTGCAGAGCCTAGCACGGGCCTGGCACACAGCACGTGCTCCACAAATCCTTTAGCCCCCTGCTCCTCCCTGCTCCACTGTGACACCATCTAGGCATCACTGCTCCCAACAACTTAGAGCAAATAGGGGTGAGGCCAGGTACCATGCAGATGTTTTTCCTTCCAGCCTTTCACAGTAACAATGAAGCAGATGATGAAGCTAAAAATAGTAATTGCAAGCATTTATAGGACTCTTCCTGTGTGGCCCTCAGCCTATACCATCTCATTCAGTTCAATCCTCACACTACTCTAGGGAGGGACTCCTTATCCCTATTCCTTGGATGGGGAGACTGAAGCACAGAGGTGAAGTGAATTGCCCAGAGTCACACAGCTAGCAACTGGGAGGGTGTGGATTTGAACTTGAGTCTGGCCACCTCCTGACCCCTGTGTCTAACTCAAGCCCTTCTTGTACCCCCCAGGCTCTTCACAGGTCATCCCGAGACCCTGGAGAAATTTGACAAGTTCAAGCACCTGAAGACAGAGGCTGAGATGAAGGCCTCCGAGGACCTGAAGAAGCATGGCAACACCGTGCTCACGGCCCTGGGGGGTATCCTGAAGAAGAAGGGTCACCACGAGGCGGAGGTGAAGCACCTGGCCGAGTCACACGCCAACAAGCACAAGATCCCTGTCAAGTACCTGGAGGTGAGTGGCGGGGCCCGGGTGGCTGGGAGGATGGAAGGGGAGGCCTCGAAGACCTGAGATTCGGGCTCAAGTCCCAGCTCAGTTATAACTTGCTGGGTAACCTATGCTGTTCCTCTTTATTCCCAGTTTTCTCATCTGTAAAGTGGGCTGCTACCCACTTGGCCTTCTTCCCGGGTCATTAAGAGTAAACATATTTTCCCCCCAGATGAGTATCTTGTTACCAGGGGAGAAGTAGCTGTGAAGTACACAGCTTGCATTCTGTCCACGGGGAGGCACCATTATAACTTCTCGACAGATGAGGAAACTGAGGCACAGAGAGGTTAAGCAGCTTGCCCCCGGTCACAGAGGCACCAAATAGCAGAACCAGGATTCAGACTAGGTCTCTATTCCTCCAGAACCCCAGCTCCTAGTCTCTGTGCCACGGCAAGTCGGACATATACAGAACTCACGTGGAGGAGTTCAGTAGCTGGGGCTTGATTCTAGGCTTAGAAACTGCATTCAGTGTTGTCTTTTTCCTCACAAAAGAAGTTCAGAGGTCAGGAGCCCAGAGCTGGTGTGGGAGCCCCATAGGTACTGGGGATGCCGGCTCTTTCTGTGTTGGCATCCTTGGCATAAATATGGTGTCTACCCTCAAAGTTGACTCGTGGTCTAAGATAGCTGCTGGAGCTCCAGGCTTCTGGTCCATATTTCAAACAGAGAGCAGGAGGAAGAGACAAAAGCTCTCTTTTGAGAAACCCCAGGCACCTCACCCAACAGTGTTATTTACATCTCATTGTCCAAAAGTTAGTCATGAGATCACGTCTATCTGTGTGGAAAGCTGGGAAACATAGTCTATTGCCACTGCAAATACAAACTAGTGTTCTCTTACAAGGAAGAAGGTGAAAATGACCATTGGGCACGTAAATAGCATTCTCTTCCCCAGGCAGGGCCTCTTCTCATCCCCATTTTACTGATTTGGAAACTGAAGGCTCAGAGAGGTTGAGTAGCTTGCCCCCGGTCACACAGCTTATAAGCCAGGAGGGACAGTCTGATCTATGTTACTCTGGAACTCGCGCTCTTAATTCCTGATGGTACAACGTTTCCCATGAGCAACCACCATCACCATCGTCTTCTGTCCCACCATCTAGCTCCCCTACCTGCTCTCCCAACGGTTACTGTGAAACTGTGAGCTGCTCAGTCATGTCTGGAGAAGGCAATGGCACCCCACTCCAGTACTCTTGCCTGGAAAATCCCACGGATGGAGGAGCCTGGTGGGCTACAGTCCATGGGGTCGCACAGAGTCGGACACGACTGAAGCAACTTAGCAGCAGCAGTCGTGTCTGACTCTTTGTGACCCTCTGGACTATAACCTGTCAGTCCAGCCTCCTCTGTCTATGGAATTCTCCAGGCAAGAATACTGGAGTGGGTTGCCATGCCCTCCTCCAGGGGATCTCGAACCCAGATCTCCTGCATTGTAAGCAGATTCTTTACTCTCTGAGCCACTGGGGAAGCCCCACCTGCTCTCCCACATCACACACAAACAATTCCACCTGCCCATCTGAGCATCACAGACATGAGGAACAGTTCCTGCCCCTGGGATTCTGCGCAAGTGGTGGTTTCGCCTCCCCGTCTTCTCTTGGCAAATTCCTGTTCATTCTCCAAGGCCCAGCTCAGAAGTCACCTCTTCAGTTCTGGCCCACGAGGCAGTCAGCTGCTCCACCTGCCAGCCCTCCCCAGCAAAGGCATTTATTCCAGCCCTGCCGTGGCGCCTGCTGGCTGTATTGTAATTTATCTCTTTACCCAGCTGTCTCCTGGGTGGGACAGGAGCTCCTCAAGGTCAGACCCTGGCTTCTTCCATATCTGAACCCCAATGACAGGCAGGGGGCTCACAACCCAGCTTGAATGATGGATCCCATCTCCAGGGACGAGCAGATAGGCTTAGAGAGAAACCAGTGCAGTCTAGAAACAGGACCACCAGGTAGCAGACTAGAACCGGGTCTACTTAAAACAAGTCTGTAAAGAAAGTGGAAGTGAAGTCGCTTAGTCGTGTCTGATTCTTTGTGACCCCATGGACTGTAGTCCATCAGGCTTCTCTGTCCATGGGATTTTCCAGGCAAGCGTACTGGAGTGGGTTGCCATTTTCTTCTCCAGGGGATCTTCCTGACCCAGGGATCAAACCCAGGTCTCCCGCATTGTAGGCAGACGCTTTACCGTCTGAGCTACTGCAAAAAATTAAGACAGCGCCCCCGCATCTGCTGTTCCCCTCACCGTGGAACCTTTGTCCTGTTCTTCATGAGAAACTGCTCCTTCTCACCCGTGAGCAAGGGGGCCCCAGAGGGTGCTGGGTGCTAAAGACTTTTCTCAGTCTTCCAGCTGCCTCAGCCTACAGTTTTCTAAGTATTAGTGACTCAAAAGGTGACTCAGGAAAGGCTGAACTGAGGGACCCAATGGGGTCAGGATCTCTGTCTTACATGTGAGGTCATCCGTGAAGGTCAGGGTGGAACTGGGCCTGGAACCTGGGTCTCCAAGTTCCCGCTAGGTCAGCTCATCCCCTCACTTGGCTTTGTTATGTTTATGACATTAAAAGGGAATTAAACACATGTCCCATTCGATGCCCAGCAGTAGGTGTTTGTGGTGCTGTCCCGGTTTCTGAGCCAAGCAGGGTTTACTAGGTGTTGACATTTGTGCTTCTGAGGCTGCCCCGCACGTGCTCCCCTCACCCCCACCCGTCAGCTTTTGGCCGCTTGTACCCTGGATGCCGTAGAATATGAACAAACCCGCCAGTGGTGGCCTCTGTCTCCCTGGCTCCGGCTGTTGTTTGTCCACAGTCCCCTGGGTACAGATTCCAGCTCTCTCATCCACTTGCAACATGACCTCGGTCTGGGCCTCTGTAAAATGACACCCTTTGTCCACAGGCCATTGGCTGCAATTGGCATCAAATCTTTCTGAACTGTTGAAAAAGCAAGTAGCTTCTTACTATATAAGGTTGCTCAGTCCCTTAAACGAGCCCTGTGCTGTGGAGACGTTTATGCCCATCTTTCTGGGCATGACAATGTGGATGGTAGAGTCAACGGTGACGGTGAGGCTGCTGTAACATGTTATTAGTCTTGGGCCCGAGCATAGACCTGGTCCCTTTCCTCTTCCTCTCTCTCCTTCCCTTCCACCAATGCTTCTGGGGACCAGCTCCGTGCTTGAGGCAGAAAATAAGATGTACTGACCATCTTCCCCCCACCATCCCTCCAAAAGGCTACTGAAAGAGATCACCATCCTAAGCCATTAAATGCAAAAATTAAATCCACACACATGGAAGTATTTTCTAGACTTTTCTGATTGCAAAATCCTGGGTTAAAACCATGTAATAGGTTGGGTCCTCATCCTGAGCTGAACCTCCAGTACCTTGGCTCTCTGATGTGGAGAGCCAACTCATGGGAAAAGACCCTCATGCTGGGAAAGACTGAGGGCAGGAGAAAGGGGCAACAGAGGATGAGATGGTTAGATGGCATCATTGACTCAATGGACATGAGTTGGAGCACATGCAGGGAGATAGTGAAGGACAGGGAAGCCTTGCGTGCTGCTGTCCATGGGGTTGCAAAGAGTCTGACAGGACTGAGCGACTGAATAATAAAACATCCTGAACATAGTAGAGGAGCGTAGCGTGTGTGCATGCTAAGTCGCTTCAGTCATGTCCAATTCTGTGACCCTAGGACTGTAGCCCACCTCCGTCCATGAGAGTCTCCAGGCAAGAATCCTGGAGTGAGTTGCCATGCTCTCCTCCAGGGGATTTTCCCAACCCAGCGTCTGAACCTATGTCTCCTGCATTTTCAGCATTGCAGGTGGATTCTTTACTCTGAGCCACCTGGGAAGCCCCTGGTTGGGGGTGGGGGTAGCCAACCCACCAAGCCATGTGACTGTGACCACAAGCCCAAGGCCTGACCTTTCCTCCTCTGTATTAAGATGGGCCTCTATTATCCCATCTGTATTTGTCTCATGGGTTGTGGGGATTAGAGGAGTTAATCCATGGAGGCCACTCAGAAGTGTGCCTGATATATAATAAGTGCTCAGTAAATGGCCCTGCAATAAAGCAAAGCTGGGGCTGGGGTTGATTCCCATCTGGCCCCTGGCTTGTCCTGCCGTGACCAGCACCCCTCTGCTCCTGTCCCTGCAGTTCATCTCGGACGCCATCATCCACGTTCTACATGCCAAACATCCTTCAGACTTCGGTGCTGATGCACAGGGCGCCATGAGCAAGGCCCTGGAACTGTTCCGGAACGACATGGCTGCCCAGTACAAGGTGCTGGGCTTCCAGGGCTAAGCCCCACCCCTGTGCCCCTCACCCTACCCACCTGGGCAGGGCAGGCAGGGACTGAATCCCAAGTAGTCATAGGGTTTGCTTCTGAGTGTGTGCTTTGTTTGGGAGAGGTGGTGGGAGAGGTGGGTGGGTTGTGGGGGGAGGGAGCTTTGGGAGAGGCCTGGGGACTGGGCTTTCAGTGGAGGGTCATCAACTTGGGAACCAGGAGAGGCTTGACTGTGGCTGGCTGCGTTTGGGTCGAACTCAACTTTCCTTTCACTTCAATGCCAAGCCAATTCCTACCAACCTCTAAACTGACCCGCACCTTTACCCTCACCTTAAATCCCTAATCCGAGCTGTCGACATAAACTCCAGCCTAATTCTCTGACCCCATCACCTAGCCCCTTGAAGACAGCAGAGTGTCGGCTTGCCCTGAGAAGGAAGTGTGGGCCAGGTGGGACAGTCACACCCAGCCCTAGGGAGGCATGGAGGCATGGTGTCTGCAACATAATGTCCCTTCTCAGGTGAGGGAGTGACACCTGGTTTAATAAAGGATTTCTCACGTCACAGTCTCTGTCTGGTGTTTTTCATCTCTTAGAGCACGGGTCCCTAACCTCTGGGATCTCATAACTGATGATCTGGGGTGGAGCTGATGTAATAATAATAGAAATAAAATGCACAGTAAAAGTAATGCACTTGAGTCATCTCGAAACCATCCCCCCATCCCCCACCTCCACCCCTCACACCCCTCCATGGAAAAGTCATCTCCCAGGAGACGGATCCTGGGGACCGCTGCCCTAGAGCAAGTGTGGGGGCCCAGAGAAGGTGCAGACTCAGGGGAAGACGATCATCATGGTTACCACAACTTAGCAAAGATGCTCAAGGACACTAGTAAGTGGCAGAACTCGGTTTAAAGTGCAGCCTGGAAGCTGGCAGGGACTCCAGCTGAGGAGACAGCTAGGCGGCCAGCCGGTGGCAGGGCTGACCTTCTGGCCACAGAGAAAGGGCAGAAGCATGGAGAATAACTTACCAAAGCGGGCCAAGAGACACAGTCCATATCTACAAAGGCTGAGCGGAGCGCATGGGTGGAATGTGTAAGTTTCGCTGCAGGGAACTAGAATAAAACCTTGGCCTGTGGCCGCAGCAGCCAGGTAGCAGGCTGGAACAGGCTGTAGAAAGGGGTCTGGTAGTCTGGATCAATGCGAGCACCCAAGCTGAGAGGGGCTTGAAGAGCATTCAAGACTCAGGGTGCCCTCTGTGGGAAGCCCCGAGTCCTCCACCCCATACATCTCCAGGGGCTCCCAGGACAGGCAACCTGGTGCCCCCTGCCCTCGAGCGGTCAGACCCCTGTGATGAGCCCGACCTCCCTGCCCCAAATCTCAGACTATGCCAAGTTTCACAGCCACTGAACTGACCAGAGCCCATCTTCAGAAATAGACATGTCTCAAATCCTAACGGGCTCATTCATCCGGTCCTGCTGCAGCAGCAGAGGGCAGAGTTAAAGTCCTCCTGCTGTGCTTCAGGTTTCAGGAATTCTTAGACAATCTGATAAGTTGAGAAATGAGTGGAAGGGAAAACAGCGGGAGGGGGATCTTGGAGCCTGGAGAAAAATTCCATGTATTTATATAGTAACTCCACTGAATGGCCAAATGACAATATGTCTGTGTAGGATACGTATGCGGGATGTAAAGAGGAATAATTTGGTCCCTGCCTTCAAGCAATTGAGCATCTAGTCAGGGAGACATGTGTGCTCTGATGATTAAATCAGGGCTGAATAAAATTCAGGGTTGCAGAGAAGTACCAGGTATTTGTCACACAACATCAGTATTCATATAACAAATATTTGTGGAGCTCAGCAGGTAAGAAAAGCTCAGTTTATACCTTTGATGTGCAAAAAAGGCAACTTCTTTTTTTTCTACAACTCAAATTTTTGTTTGGAATCATCAGTGTGGCTGGATGGCAAATACTTAACCTCAATCTCTTTAAGAAACACCCCATCCCACTCCCCACAATCCAAATGTCCCTGGGATTTTGACTAATTCCAAGAAGCCTGCATGTGCCGGGCTGTGGTGTTTGTGGGCAGGGAGGTGGCAATCTGGTCACTACTGTCATCTGTCCCCAGCAGTATCCTCGGGGTGCTGCACTCCCCCTGGTCTTGAGTTACTGTCCCCATCAGGCGCTTAAGGAAATTCTGAGGCCGCTCAAGGCTCCCTTTGCCTGGTGCCACTTCTTTCCAGGGACCCGCACACCCACCCCCAGGGCTCTCCACCTGGGATATGAGGCAGAAGTTTCCTCTGTTCAGACCCCAGGGGCCTGCCTGAGCTTTCGCACTCTCTGCAGGGATTAGCAGGGCCTATGCCTGGCTGTCCTGTACAGTGGTACAGGGTGTACACTGCACATGAGTGCCTGGCCAGGGGACTAATAGAGCTAGACCCAGACTGTGCTCTAGTTGCTAAACTGCGCACTGGGAAAGGATGCCCCGTCCTCATTCACATAAGGGTGCTCTGTGAACTCGTGGTGGCCCCCAGCACAGACACAACCACTTTCTTTGGTAACCTCCACCAACTGCAATCTTATTCTTTCCTTCAACTCCTCTCCTTCTGATGGTTCAGAAAACAATTTTCCAAACTGGACAGCACGGATGCCTCATGATCTCCTCCAAATCTTTTGCCCTTTCTGTGTGTTCTTTCTGGTCCTCTCAGGCCTGAGCTTTTGAATCTGCAAATCCAGGCAAGGGACATGTTTTTCTTGCTTTCAGCTGTCAAGTCTTTTCCCGAGGCTTGGGCACAGAAATACCTGGCTGTCTCAAGAGGAAAGAGCAAAGGAGAAAAGGAAGCTTCAGGGGAAAATGCAGGATAATACTTTTTAAATGTGATCCTGCAATGGAATGTATTCTGCGTTAACCTCACACATATTTCTTGAGCAAATATTATGGACCAGGCCCCACATTTGGGACTAAGGGTCCCAGCTTCAAATAAGGCAAACGGTCTCCACCTTCTGTGGAGTGGGAGTGAAGAGGAAAGAATCTGTGCTAGGCTTTGAGGGCAGCACAAAAATGCATTCATCAGACATGTATCCATTGAGGGCTACATCATGACAGGTCCGGGGCTCCTTCCAGAGTGCCCTGGTGAAGCCCACAGGCCTGGCCCCGTCTTCTGGGAGCTTATGGGCTTAGGGCTCTTCCCGCATGGATATGGGAAGGCTGAGCCTTGAGGATTCTGGGGAGATTGAGGGGTCCAGTCCTGGGGACGAGTCATAGAGATGGCGGATTATTTGTTGGTCAATCATACATGTGTTATGTATGTTTATATATAAAATACCTCTTCAGTGCCACCTTTCCTGCATATACTCTATCTGCCTTCTGGAATCTCCGTGAAACATTTCTCACATGGCTCACATCCTCCTCCATGACTCTTTCCTAGTTTCCATCTCATGGCTATTTTGCATCCTGAGAAGAATTTTCCTCATCTTCTTGTGCAGTTTTTCAATTTTTCAAATGTTCTTTTATCCAGAATTACTGAGGTGTTAGGAATGTGTATTTCACCCCACCTAGTCTGCCATCTTTCCAGAAGTGGACATCTTTACTACAATTTATGATTATGGTTTTTCCCCCATTTTGTTTGTTCCCTTTGACTTTTGTGTTTCCTCGGTCAGACACAGAAGGTAGGGGTCCCCTCAGCTTTGGTCATCTTTGTGTACCGATCCCCTGGCCCAACTCCCACTCTATTATGGCAGTTCAAATGGTGGGAATTGAAGATGGGAACGAAGCCGCCCTTGTTTCTTTCCTGGACATGAAGGCATGTTCTCAACTGTAGAACATTCTATTTGCTTATTTATCCATGACACGTGGGGTCTTAGGTCCCCATCCGGGAATTGAACCCATGCCCTCTGCAGTGGAAGCATGGAGTGTTAACTGCTGGACCACCAGGAAAGTCCCATTTATATATTTATTTTTATTTTTGAACATTTGAAACATTAGATGATTCAGACAGTATCAGTGGAGGCTGATTCTGAATATCTGGTTCCTGAGGTTGAATTGTGTGTGTGTGTGTGTGTGTGGTTCTGTGAGGACGCCAGCAGTGTGGGAAGCTCTTTGTGTGAGTCTGAGTGTGTGATCATCTGTCTAACCCCTCTGCTGTGAGGTCCAGTCTTGACCTTTTACCTGCTGCTCTGAAATCCACGGGACTCAGGCCCCTGGGACAGCTGAGGTGACTTCTTTGGACTGTAAAATCCGGCTCTAACGTCTCTGCCCAGGACTGTGGCTTTTGGGGGTGGAGACAGGCTGAGAAGTTGGAGAGGACATAAAAGAAATTAGGGCTTGGGTAAGATCTGAGAAAGTCTAAGCGATAAACTGTGAAGGGCTGTGTATGCGATGACTCATTTGAGCTCTTGACTTGGCAAACCTTTAACTGAGCAGAGCTGGAGTTATCAGGTGATGCCCAAACAAATGACAGGCCAGGCTTCATAAAGTCTACCAGATATCACGCACACATTTGCCTTTTAATCCATAATTTAAATTATATCTTGCATTTTCTTTTTCACTGTGCACCCTCCCTCTCTCTCTCTCACAGACACACACACAAGCTTCATTTTTTGTCCCCAAGCAAGTGAAAGGTGCATCTTTAAAGAAAAAAAATAGCCACAAAAGCTTCACCTCTGTTGACCCACATCAATTCTGTTGCCTTGGTCCAACCACATGAGTATACACATACATTACCCACAGATATGAAACTCTTTCTGTGCTGATATTTCCCACAGAAAGCGAAAAATACTGAACCTGTGTTACCACATTTGGAAGACCAGGATCTTTGCTGGAAATATTTCCTCTCACTAAAGGATATTATCTTCCCAGGGAAAGTGAAAATCTCGTGTCCCAGGTATAGAATGTTTCACATGCTGGCTGGTGGCCTTTCCCTCCATCATGGCAAATGCAGAGTTCAACCACCTCATCAAAAGTTTTCCCGTGAATTATCCAATTCAAAACATTCAAAGAGCAGGGTGGCCCCCCACTCATCACAGAGGGGAGGTGAGCTTGTGTGTCTAGTGAGTGATGAAACCGGGTTATTTGGAGCCCCAGCTTCTCCGGTTACTATGAGCGAGGGCTACTCTTCACTGTGGGGCAAGGGCTTCTCATTGTGGTGGCTTCTTACTGTAAAGCACAGCTTCTAGAGGTGTGAGCCTCAGCAGCTGCAGCATGCAGCCTCAGGAGCTGTGGCTCCCAGGCCCTGGAGTGAAGGCTCAATAGTTGTGGCACATGGGCTTAGCTGCTCTGCGGCATATGGGATCTTCCTGGATCAGGAAGATCTGTCTCCTCTATGGACAGGTGAGTTCAGTCCTAACACAGGTTTTGAGCACTGGAGACGCAGGATCTTCTGACAGGTGTGAGAAGGAGCGGGTATGGCAGAGCAGGGGTTCTGCAGAATGGACACCCCTGCCTCAGCTAAGCAGTAGGGCTTTCAGCCAAAGTAATATTTAGAGTCTGATGATATTTTGTTAGAAGCAAGCCAAACAAGGGTATCCTGTTGCAAAAGGTTTGCCCAACCACGAGCCTAGATGAGTGGCTCTCAGTGGGACTTGTATTGTCCCCTACGGTGACATTTGGGTATTGGGGGAGTGTTTCCTGCTCCACCAATATTGACATTTGGTGGGGGGAGGGGAGAGGGAGGTGTGCTGGGTGTTTTGGAATCTGCAGGAAAAAACATACAGAGAAGATTTATCCTGTGATCTAGACCCTTACTCTAGATCTTATAAATTTTACTTACACATACACTGTCTTTGAATTGTTTAAAAATACATCAAATGTTCCAGGAACACAGCTACTGTGTAAATTGGGGAAAAATTATTATTGGGAACTTTCCAAGTCTTGTCATTTCAGAAAAATGACACCCCTCATGGCAGGGACTGTGGTGTCTGCGACCATTACAATGGACTCCAGGGCATAATCTGACGGCCCCTCTTTCAGGTACGTGGTAGGATATTTCAGGGTAGGTACGGCCATAATGCTTGTGTGGCCAATGAAATGCGAGGAGACGTGCGTCACTGCCGGTGGAGATTTTACGAGCTAATGAGTATTCTCGGCAGCGGTTACGGCGGTGGTGATCATGCAGGTCTAGGTGGGGTGCTTGTGGTCCAGCTGGGTCTCAGGGACGTGCAGAGCTCCCCCAACCACACTGAACATGAAATGTGAGTGAGAAATCACCTTGAGGGATTGGGAGAAGATTAAGAGTCTTTGTCACTGCCGCAGAGCCTGGCCTGTCCTGACTAAGCAGTCCCCCACCCACCAAGCTTGCGCTGCAAAGTACTGCATAGCTGGTGAGTCTGTGAATAGGTGCAAACGCTGAATTGCTCCACGTGTCCTCTGGTGCCATCATGCCCGAGCATTTAAATATTGAAAAACATTTTATTTGATCATTAAAACACTTTCTTTTTATCTTTATACATATCATAGCTAGGATATGATATTAAATTTTTAAAATTATGGATATGGTAGATTATATTATCAATGAGCTTCATTTTAGGATAATAAAGGAGTTGTTACCAAATATTTGTTATAAAGAAGGGATATTGCCTGATGGTGCGGATAATCACTGATCCTGAGGCCTCTGCAATGGGGCCAACTGTTCTGATATTCCAGTAGTATAAGAGGCTGGGGTGGGAGGTGTAGGGGAAAATATTCATTGAAGTTACAGCACAGTTAGATAATAAACTTCAGAAATTGCAGGTTCTAAACTAGATGCTCATCAACATGATTGTGCATTCACACAAGTAAAGGTCACAACACCAAAGAGAAACCAGTATCTGGGCACAAATGAATCTTTCACTAACTGAGTGTAACCCTGATAAACTTGGAGACTCATGTAGCTCAGTCTCAGAGTAATGTCATGTTTAAATGAGACCATTCAGCAACGAAAAGTAATTAAGGAGAAATTCCATTCTGGAGTTTCTTGAAGGCCCTTAAAAGATCCCCCAATACATAGGCCACATCACTACCTCTTCCCCTCCTCCTTTTTTTTGTGGTGTGGACTACTCTTAAAGTCTTATGTGGAATTTATTACAATATTGCTTCTGTTTTATATTTTGATTTTTTGACACTGAGGCATGTGGCATCTTAGCTCCCTGACCGAGTATGAAACCCATGCACCCTGTATTGGAAGGTGGCGTCCCAGCCACTGGACCACCAGGGAAGTCTGGACACCTCTATTCTTAAAACTCCTTGCCAACACAACTTTTTCTCATCTTTCTCTCCACCCCCATGACTTTATTATATACATAAAATTAGCTTCTCTCAAGTAATTTAAAAAATTGTCTTCCTCTTTAGGAAGAAGAGAAGGAGAGCAAAAAATGGACAAATAACCACAAGATCAGAGAAGGCGATGGCACCCCACTCCAGTACTCTTGCCTGGAAAATCCCATGGACAGAGGAGCCTGGTAGGCTGCAGTCCATGGGGTCGCAAAGAGTCGGACACGACTGAGCGACTTCCCTTTCACTTTTCACTTTCATGCATTGGAGAAGGAAATGGCAACCCACTCCAGTGTTCTTGCCTGGAGAATCCCAGGGACGGGGGAGCCTGGTGGGCTGCCATCTATGGGGTCACACAGAGTTGGACACAACTGAAGTGACTCAGCAGCAGCAGCAACCGAAAGATGGTCTTCATCCAGGTCTGAGAGCCAGAGATTCTGTAGAAATCCCATGTTCATACTTTTTGCACCATCCCAGCAGGTTAGAGTTTCTGAAAATGGAACAGGATGCCTGGGGAAAAGTGTGCTCCCTGTCAGTAGACACAAGCAAGAATGAACCATTCAACTCATCTGCAACATTTATCAGACGCCTTTGAGCCAGGGACAGGTGGACAAGGGGAGACCAGAAGATGAATAAGACAAAGTCTCCAGTTTCAGGAAATTTGCAGTCTTGTTGGGGAGGGGGAAGAAAGAGAGATGTCCACAGGGTACAGTGTAAGCAGAGAGGGAAGACAAGGTCAATATTGCCTAGAGGGGATCAGGCAGTCTGGGTCTTGAAGGATGGGCAGAAGTTTATCATCCTTATGGTGGGGATCAGGCAGGAGAGAAGGACAGGTGTGATAGTGCAGAGCTGGGATGGACCAGGTCCCATCTGGAGGCAACTTAGTGGAGCTGCAGCCCATAGTGTGAAGGAGAACGTGGTGTGTGTGTGCTCAGTCATGTCTGACTGTTTGCAGCTCCATGGACTCTAGCCCACCAGGCCCCTCTGTCCATGGGATTTTCCAGGCAAGAATACTGGAGTGGGTTGCTATTTCATTCTTCAGGGGATCTTTCCGACCCAGGGATCAAACCCGTGTCTCTTGTATTGGCAGGCGGATTCTTTACCATTGAGCCACCTGAGAAGCCCTAGTGTGAAAGAGGAAATGGTGGTTTTAGATACTCCTGGGAGGTTAAGTGTCTCCTGTGCCAAACTAAGATGTATGAGATGGTGGAGTGTGTGCAGGTGGTAGAGATGGGGTTGTCTAAGCTCCCAGCGTGCCCTACAGAGTTTAGATTAGCCAGCCCCTACATTTGTGCAAGCCAGTTCCTTAAAGTAAATTTCTCTCTGTACATCCTAGTGATTCTGTTTCTTGGGAGTACTCTGACTAGTACAGCCATGATCCCTATATTACAGATGGGGAAACCAAGACACAGAGAGTTTAGACAACTTGCCTAAGAGCACCCAGCTAAGAAGTGGTAGAGTTGAGATTGCACCCAGAGTATTCACTCTCTCCCTTTTTTTCATCACAGCATTGATTTTTGATGGAATTTTTAAATTTTATTTTATTGATGTATAGTTGATTTACAATGTTAGTTTCTGCAGAACGTATCATAGAGTATTCACTCTTAACTGCTTCCTTCCTCATGGGATGTCCAGATTTTACGTAAGCAGCATGACATGCCTCGTTCCCTGGGGGATTCATAGAACGCCAACTCCCATATTTTTCAAAGTAAAACCAGCTTGAGCCTCCACTTTCAAATTAGCAGGAAGCCCAGTTTCTCCTCTGGGGCCTCCTTTCTTCTGCCTGAATTGACCTAGAGTCCATGGGCTGACTCAGCCTGATGGGGGAGGGCATGTCCAGTTTGGGTAGGAAGAAGTCTGGAAGTCCTGATCTGTCCTCCTGTGGCGGCCTCTGGCGCTGCCCTGTCACTTGCCAGATGCTTGTGATCTTGATATGCCTTCTGGACAGGTTGATGCTCCCTTTTCCAGTGACTTGTGTCCTGGAGTCCCGCCTTCTGTGCCGCGGGCACCTTGAGGTAGAGCCGATGACATTCAATGATATTCTCCAGGCAAGACTCTGAACCGCCAGTTGAAGCCAAGTGACCAAATCCCCGCTAAGTGTCTGCAGACTGGGCTGGCAAGGTTCCTAAGCTATGGGTGATGTTCCAAAAGCTACGGGTTAGCCAGATCCGGGTCACCCATATCTCACCTCTCACCTTACATGAAAGTGTTCACAAGAGGCCATTGAAGAACTCCCTGGAGAAGAGGTGAGTCACTCCAGGGGACCTGAGGTCACTGCCACTCAATGGAAACTCTTGGATTCTTTTATGTGGCAGCTTCTCTTAGAAAAAATATTTCACCTAACCATGTACCCAATACACTAATTCACCAAATATCTGTGAAACACTGTGCTGGTTTATTATACAGCTATTTATTGCTGTATAATAAATCAGTCCAAACTATAATGTTTTAAACTACAACAGCTCAATATTTCATTATTGCCTTTCATGGCTCTTGGGCTTGACAGGGCTCAGCAAGGGGACTCTGACTCAAGGTCACTTTTGCAGCTCTGGGTCTGCTTCTCTACAATTCACCTTCTCCTCAAGGTCACAAGATGGCTGCCACAGCTCCAGGCATCACATCCTCATTCAACATCCAAAGGCAGGAAAAAGCAAGTTGCTGCTTCGTGTCCCCTTTTGAAAACAAGGAAGAACTTCCTAGAAACCCCTCTCTCTTTGCTCTGACCAGTTCCCTCTCAGCCTCCCTTTCCCAGGACACAATCACATGTCCACGTTTAAGCCAGTCACAGGCAAGAGCACCACGGCAGCCTGAGAGCAGCTGCAACTCCCCTCGCAGGGCCGCCCGGGGTCATCTTTCCTGAGCACTGCTGGGTGGGGGGAGCCCGCAAACTAATGCGAGACTCAAGGAAAGGAAGATGGCTGGCGGGATGCAGTTGAGGGGAGGGCTGTTGGGTAGGGAACCAACAGTGTTGGCCATGAGGGCTGGGGTGTGGGGGCACTCTGCGAGGGCACGTTGTCATGTTCCAACAGCAGGAAGGCTGCCCTGGCTTTATTTCTTGATTTCTTCTCCCTGAGTTGTATTTTTTTCCTTAATGAAGATGTCCCAGGCTGCAGTGTATCACTGAGGAAGGTGGAGAAGGAAGCCTAGGTGCAGAACCCGTGTTCTCTTCTTGCCCTTTGCCCAGAGAGGGTCTCTAGCCAGCATGGACAGAACACACGTGTGGCTGGCTCACGTCTGCCCATACCATCACAGTCAGCTGTGTGGCCTCAAAAAAATGTCTGCCCCGTCTGAGCCCCAACTTTCCATGTGCTAGAAGGGGTTAGTCGTATTGAGCGACAGCAGGGAGTGAAGGTTTCCCTGGTGGCTCAGAGGTTAAAGTGTCTGCCTCCAATGCAGGAGACCTGGGTTCAATCCCTGGGTCAGGAAGATCCCCTGGAGAAGGAAATGGCAATCCACTCCAGTATTCTTGCCTGGAGAATCCCATGGATGGAGAAGCCTAGTAGGTTACAGTCCACGGGCTCGCAAAGAGTCGGACACGACTGAGTGACTTCACCTCACCTCATCCAACTCTGAGGAGTTAGGAGGCTGGCAGGACCCCTCGCCCAACCCGTTCTCAAGATGCCTCACACCAGCAGTGCCAGGGGCCCTTGGGGGTCACTTAGCTCAGATGGGGTTGTGCAGGTGGGAACACTGAGGCCCAGAGAAGAGACAGCTTGGCCCGACCCCGTGCCTGGTCCCTCCTCTGCTCTGTATTTCCTCCACGGTGCGCTCTCTCTTTACTCACCATTCCCCCGTCCCGACCCCCGCCACCCCCAGGGTGTTTCCTCTTTCTTGTTTGCTTTTTGTTTTAATTCTTAGTCTATTATAGTTTCCTTTAAAAATTAATGTATCTATTTGGCTGCACCAGCTCTTGGTTGCGGCATGCAAGATCTTTAGTGGTAGCATGTGGGATCCAGTTCCCTGCCCAGGGATGGAACCCGGGACTCTAAACCACTGGACCACCAAGGACGTCCCCTTCTCTCTTTCTTAAATCCTTTTCTACTTGTCTTTCTCTGTCTCTTTGTGTTGATTATGTACCTCTCTTTCCTTCTCTATCTTTGTCTATTTCCATCCGTCTCCCTGTTCTCTATTCCAACAGCAGGAAGGCTGCCCTGGCTTTATTTCTTGATTTCTTCTCCCTGAGTTGTATTTTTTTCCTTAATGAAGATGTCCCAGGCTGCAGTGTATCACTGAGGAAGGTGGAGAAGGAAGCCTAGGTGCAGAACCCGTGTTCTCTTCTTGCCCTTTGCCCAGAGAGGGTCTCTAGCCAGCATGGACAGAACACACGTGTGGCTGGCTCACGTCTGCCCATCCCATCACAGTCAGCTGTGTGGCCTCAAAAAAATGTCTGCCCCGTCTGAGCCCCAACTTTCCATGTGCTAGAAGGGGTTAGTCGTATTGAGCGACAGCAGGGAGTGAAGGTTTCCCTGGTGGCTCAGAGGTTAAAGTGTCTGCCTCCAATGCAGGAGACCTGGGTTCAATCCCTGGGTCAGGAAGATCCCCTGGAGAAGGAAATGGCAATCCACTCCAGTATTCTTGCCTGGAGAATCCCATGGATGGAGAAGCCTAGTAGGTTACAGTCCACGGGGTCGCAAAGAGTCGGACACGACTGAGTGACTTCACCTCACCTCATCCAACTCTGAGGAGTTAGGAGGCTGGCAGGACCCCTCGCCCAACCCGTTCTCAAGATGCCTCACACCAGCAGTGCCAGGGGCCCTTGGGGGTCACTTAGCTCAGATGGGGTTGTGCAGGTGGGAACACTGAGGCCCAGAGAAGAGACAGCTTGGCCCGACCCCGTGCCTGGTCCCTCCTCTGCTCTGTATTTCCTCCACAGTGCGCTCTCTCTTTACTCACCATTCCCCCGTCCCGACCCCCGCCACCCCCAGGGTGTTTCCTCTTTCTTGTTTGCTTTTTGTTTTAATTCTTAGTCTATTATAGTTTCCTTTAAAAATTAATGTATCTATTTGGCTGCACCAGCTCTTGGTTGCGGCATGCAAGATCTTTAGTGGTAGCATGTGGGATCCAGTTCCCTGCCCAGGGATGGAACCCGGGACTCTAAACCACTGGACCACCAAGGACGTCCCCTTCTCTCTTTCTTAAATCCTTTTCTACTTGTCTTTCTCTGTCTCTTTGTGTTGATTATGTACCTCTCTTTCCTTCTCTATCTTTGTCTATTTCCATCCGTCTCCCTGTTCTCTCTCCCCATCTCTGTGTCTTTGTATCCATGTCAGTCATCTCTGTGCTCAGCTCTTCTCCCCTTCTCCAATCCAATTTGTCTGTGACTTTCTAAACAGCTTCAAATAAAAATAACTTGTCCAAGCACGGCAGGTGCCTGAGGTCAGGCTGTAATCACCTTTGTGAGGGGTTCTGAGGGGACCAGAGAGAGTGGGATACTCCCACCTTGGGTTTTATAGATGGGACAAGACTGGGCCCAAAAAGGCTGCTGAGTAAGTCTGCCCAGCCTCAGACACAGGAGGGGCTGAGCTGCGTGACCTTGGGGCTTCCTTGCAACCCCCAGGTTCTGATTCCAAGGCGAGTATGTGACTGCCCATGGTCCTGGTAAAAATAGCTGAGAGACATGGCTGTCCTCCCGGATGTCTGACTGCCCAGATCCCTGGAGGATGGTCCAACACCTCCACCATGCAGCCCAGAGCAGGCAAGTGACCTGCCCAAGGTCACAGGGCAGATGGGCAGCAGAGCTGGAGCTGAAACTCCAGCCTCTGACTCCCAGCTGGCACCTCCACAGAGAAACAGAGCAGGACCTATGGTCTTTGCACCACCCTGCCCCTGCCATATCCTCTGCCTGCCTTTTGCCTGTGGAAGACTTCAGTCAAAGAGTAAGTTTCATCAGAGAAGCGAGAAACACTGAAACAAAGGAAAACAGTCAAAGGAGACCAAACAATAATAATGTAGTCATCTGGGTGTTCATTGGAAGGACTGGTGCTGAGGCTGAAACTCCAGTACTTTGGCCACCGCATGCGAAGAGTTGCCTCATTGGAAAAGACTCTGATGCTGGGAGGGACTGGGGACAGGAGGAGAAGGGGACGACAGAGGATGAGATGGCTGGATGGCATCACCGACTCGATGGACGCGAGTCTGGCTAAACTCCGGGAGTTGGTGATGGACAGGGAGGCCTGGCGTGCTGCGATTCATGGGGTCACAAAGAGTCAGACACAACTGAGTGACTGAACTGAACTGAACTGAACTGAAGCACAGTCAAGAGCCTTTAGTTCTTTCTCAAGGGCTGTAGATAATATTCTGAGCCATACCCTGTGAGCTGTCTTGTAGATACCAAAACACCAGGTGGAGAAATTAACTACATGAGGACCAGACTGCACCCAGAACCTGAGCTCCCATAATTCCTAAAATTGGCTGCAAAGAAATAGGAGCAAATGGACCCCGGAACTGAAGATTAACTGTACCTAAAACAACCAAAATCACTACAGATTGTGACTGCAACCATGAAATTAAAAGACGCTTACTCCTTGGAAGAAAAGGTATGACCAACCTGGAGAGCATATTAAAAAGCAGAGACATTACTTTGTCAACAAAGGTTCGTCTAGTCAAGGCTATTATTTTTCCAGTGGTCATGTTTGGATGTGAGAGTTGGACTGTGAAGAAGGCTGAGCACCGAAGAACTGACGCTTGTGAACTGTGGTGTTGGAGAAGACTCTTGAGAGTCCCTTGGACAGCAAGGAGATCCAAGCAGTCGATCCTAAAGGAAATCAGTGAATATTCACTGGAAGGGCTGATGCTGAAGCTGAAACTCCAATACTTTGGCCACCTGATTCGAAGAGCTGACTCATTTGAAAAGACCCTGGTGCTGGGAAAGATTGAAGAGAGGAGAATAAGGGGATGACAGAGCATGAGACGGCTGGATGGCAGACCAACTCAATGACATGAGTTTGAGTAAACTCTGGGAGTTGGTGATGGACAGGGAGGCCTGGCGTGCTGCAGTCCATGGGGTCACAAAGGGTTGGACACGACTGAGCGACTGAACTGAACTGAACTGAAAACAACCAAGATGCTGCTGCTCAGACCACTGACGACCAATTTGAAGATGACTGTTGAGAGATGCTTCATGTAGCACCCCCCTCCCCACTCTGGCTATAAAAGCTCCACCCCCTGCCTGTCAGGGGCCAGGGGCAGGGTGCGGGGAGGGGGCCTTCCGACAGATGCCCACCACCCTACTCCCCAGTTGCCAGCATCTGAAATAAAGCAACCTTTCCTTCCCACCAATCTGGCCTGTTTTTTGGCTTTGTGGGGGCAAGTAGCCATACTGTTTCAGTAACAATAGCATCTTGGAAATCCCTAGGGACCCAGCCTGGGTCAGGTCCCCTTTGCAGGTCCTGAAAGCCCAGCCTCAGTCTTCACTCCAGGCCCCACCTCTTTGGGCCGTAACAGCCCTATTTTGTAGACAGATTCCCACACGTCCCTGTGAGTTCCTTGTGGCTGAGGGCGAGGGAGGGGCATTGGGCTGCACCCATGTAATGCACTCGCTGGGAATAATAATAACAACAGCTCATATGTATCAATACTTGCTAGGTACTTTTGAAGCAATGCACACATATTCACTCATTCAGCCTTTACTATAGCCCTATGAGACAATATCTACTATTATTATTTTTAAAAAATATTTATGTATTTGGCTATGCTGTGTCTTAGTTGCAGCATGTGGGGTCTGGTTCCCTGATGAGGGATCAAACCCATGCCCCCTGCATTGAGAGCTGAAATCTTAGCCACTGAACCACCAGGGACGTCCAAGAGGGCTATTATTACCATATCCGTTTTTTAGACAAGGAGAGCAAGTCTCTGTGACTTACTCAGAGTCACAGAGCACAAAGTTTGCTGGAGCTGGTAATCCAGTCCAGGCTGTCTGGCTCTACATGAGTCAGCGAATGAAAAAGTGAATAGAAGTTTGGGTGTTATGCATGATAAACAGCAGCTATCATTTGACTCTTAAGCCACCAAGGATCAAGAGTCCTCCACACACTGGCAGGCTGAGCCCACAACCAAACCCTCAGAATGTCATTTCCAGGGGATGAGAATACACATTCAAGCTCCAAGTGTGCCCCTTTCCCAGCTGTGTGACCTTGGGGAAGCCTCTCTGAGCCTCAGTTTCTCTATGCATGAAAGGGGAGGCTTATCAAGTTGGTGATTCCCCAGGCGGGCTGGTAGGATGGATTGGATGGGGAAAACGAAACTGAGAGAAGCCTGAAAGAGCACATTCTAAAACTTGGTTTATTTTGGTCAAGATATAGAAATCACTTGGAAAATACGAAGAGTATTGCAAGAGGACCTAAGGTTCTTGTGCACACCCCAAGGGGGGGTTTCCAGTGAAGGCTGAGCAGAGCACCCTAGCTAGAAGGGCATGAGGGCAGAGCCTGGTCCAGAGGACATGTGGGCTGAGGCGGCCCTGGCATAACCCACTGGGACTGCCAATACCTCCTGGGAGCTCCAGCCAGAGCAACAGGTGGAGGGGGAGGAGGTGGTCAAAGGGCAGCCAGTTCTGGGCTCAGGCTGAGTCATCCTCTTGTTGGCGGGGGTGGAGGTTTTCCGGGAGCAGGAGGGCAGAGAGCTCTTTCCAGAGGGGAAGGAGGCGGCAGGGGGGAAGCTGGGTTGAGGGGTATGTGACTGGGCCAACCAGCAGGGAGGGCAGAGAGCTGGAGCCAGACTGCCGGCCCAGGGGACATTCTGCCACCCCAATCCTCGCCTGGCCCCACCACCTACCCTTCCCATTTCCTTTCCTCCCGGTGACCCTGTGTCTGGTGGTGGGACCCAATGCCTCCCCTAGGCCTCTGCTCCAATCCAGGCCCTCCATACCCACAAATGCACCCAACCTTTCAGTCTCCTCCCACCCTTACCCCTAACCTCAGACTCCACTGAAGCCGTCACACCACTCTGGGTTTGAGGACTGAAAGAGTGACTGGGGTCTCAGAAGCCAGACAGATATGGTCCAAATCCGCCCACCATGGCCAAGCTGGGTGACCCGGGGCAAGTTACTTGACCACTCTGAGCCAGGGTTCCCTCCCCTATCAAATCAAGAGAACACTGTCGTTCTACAAAATGTGATTACAAGGCTTCAAAAATAGATGCCTGCAAAGACCATGATCCTTAAGACTCCATCTCTAGAAAGGTCCAGAGAGGCAAATCCAGAGACATAAAGTAGATTAGTGATTGCCTGGGGTGGGGTATGGGGAGTGACTGCCCAGGTGTGCAGGGTTTCATTTGGGGAGGATGAAAGTGTTCTAACAGGGATCGTCGTGATGGTTTCTCTTGAGAAGAGACTAAAGCCATTGAATTGTGCACTTTAACAGTGTGATGTATACAGGATGTGAGTTCTAGCACCTAAAAGCCGTTCTTTTTTTTTTTTTTAAGGAGATTCCCATTGGGTGGGTGGCAAATGGGTGCCCAAGGCTTACAGGGCTGACCTGGTTGGGTGCTTTGCCACCTGTCCTGAGTCCTGGGCCAAGGCTGTGGTTTCTTAGCCAGAGCACGGCTCATTTTCCAGAAGATGGAGGCTGAGGTTGAGATATTCTCATCCTGAAGGTCAGATGAAATGATCACCTTGGAGGGAAAGGAGGGAGGCATCCTCTACCCTTAGACGGCAGCCACCAGAACCAGGGTGATGTGGGTTAAAGACCTGGACTCAGCACCCGCCAGAGCTTACTTCCAAGCTCTGCCTCTCCCTGGCTGTGTGGCCTAAGGTAGCTGACTTAACCTCTCTGGCTGAAGCTTCCTCTTCGGAAGAAATGGAGATGATGGTATTCCCAGGCCTTCCCTCACAGGACTGTGTTAGGATAAATGCAGAATGTGAGTGAACTGGGCTTCGTGCATCCTGAGTGCTCGGAACATCATGGCTATTTCTGTTGTTGGTAGGAGAGAGGAGTTGGAAGGGGCTGAGTGGGGCCAGAAAACCCCTGCCCGGTGGGAATCACCCTCCTTCCACCTTTGCTGAAGGATCAGGCTTTGCCAGCCCATCTCTTTCCCTCCCCATCTCCTCCTCATCTTCCTTTCTCAGCGGTCCAGGGCTCTGCATGATGTTACTGACACAAAAGAAGCTCCTCTCTGGGTCTTCATCTGTTCATGTTGTCCAACAAGGGACCAAAAGAAGTCCAAAGTTGCCATTTCTGGGGGGCCCGCACCAGCTCCTGGTCCCTGCCCTCCAAGGGCCCACCTTTGGTCCTAAGACTTGCCCTGCCTTGCCCAAGGGCCGAGGTCCTCTTTGCACCAGCCCTCTTCTCTAGTCCCTCTGGGACAGGAGCCCACCTTTCTGACTCCCTGTAATGTAAAGTGGGCTCCGCTGGCCATCTGCCTTGACTGAGGCCCCAACCCAGGTTCATGTTGGGCTGGATGAGTGATCTTGGGCAACTCCTGACTCTGAGCCTCGGTTTCCCCCAATGTCAAACAAGCCAAATAATTCCTGTGTCCTCTTTGTGTTCCAGGGAAGGACAGAGATAAGCCCTAAGGCCTAAGGGCAGCCAAGGGCCTTAAGAAGAGAGCACAGTAGCCCACTTCAGTAGTCTTGCCTGGAGAACCCCATGGACAGAGGAGCCTGGTGAGACAGTCCATTGCAGAGTTAGGCATGACTAAAGCGACTTAGCAAGGGCCTTAAATGGCAGTGAATTCAACCCCATGTTCATATGGGCTTTCCTGATAGCTCAGTTGGTAAAGAATCCGCCTGCAATGCAGGAGACCCTGGTTAGATTCCTGGGTTGGGAAGATCCCCTGGAGAAGGGATAGGCTACCCACTCCAGTATTCTTGGGCTTCCCTTGTGGCTCAGCTGGTAAAGAATCTGCCTGCAATGCAGGAGGCCTGGGTTTGATCCCCGGGTTGGGAAGCTCCCCTGAAGAAGGGAAAGGAAACCACTCCAGTATTCTGGCCTGGACTGTATAGTCCACAGGGTCACAAAGAGTCAGACACGATTGAGTGACTTTCACTCTCAATTTTCAACCCCAAATCCAAGGCTTGAGAACTCCAACCAATTTCAGACTATGCTTGCATACCTCTGGGGTGATGGGGGGCTCATTACTAGTTCCCAAATCCATCTTATCTGTTTACTGGACAATAATGATTGCATCTAACAGGTGCCACACACAGTGGCAGGTGAAGAAGGTTCAGAAATAAACACAGAAGCAAGGCCATTGTTCATGTTTGAACCCTGACTGCTTCTGCCTCTTCCTGACTCTGCATGGCCCCTGGAGAGAGTCCTAAACTCAGGTCCTTCGTCGGAAATGGCCATCACAATGCCTGTCTTGTAAGGTCTTGGGGAGACTGCTGGGGTAAGCTGAAGATCCTGGTGCTTCATGCCAGACCCATTCTTTCTTGGGGAGCAGGTGCTGTCACCACCTCAATTTTTTTCAGATGAATTGTTCAGAGGCACAGAGAGGTTAAGCAACTTGCCTGAGGTCACACAGTAAGTGAGATGAGTAGAACTCAATCTGGACCCAGGCTGCCTGCGCCCAGGCCCCTTGTACCTCACCCTTTACAAGAGGCTAGCTCTGTGCAGCCGGGTTCCTATTTTATGAAACGTGGGTGTGAGAGCTCCATGCTTCCCCAGAAGCCTGCAGACTCTTTTAGCTCCCTTTCCTTAGGGGACAAGAGGAGCTGGTGATTTCCCGTTGTTAATTTTAGCTCTACCCCTGCCATATTGTTTAGGATCCAGACAGCGGAGTCTCTGAGGCCCTCCGTGTGCCCAGCCAGCACCCTGAGAGCTGTCACCTTAGTGGATTTGCTAAAGAGCACAATGATGACAAGTTGGCTGGAACCTGAGCTCTCTGACCCCCATGCCATCCACACAGTGACTCGGTTCCACTGGGAATGACTCAACACAAGCTGCCTTCCCCCTCCTGTCCCGTCCAGCTGGCATCCGTAGGTGGGGACAAGGCAGTGCTCCCAGCAGCTGGCAAGAGAAGCCGGCTCCGGGTCATGAATTCTGCCATCCGCAGCTCTGATGCCTGTGTCCACTCAACTCCAGAGTCACACGGTCTGCAGGACCACACAGCCTGCAGGAGGGACCCCTTCCTGAGCCCCCGTGAGTTGGCAAGGGGCACAGTCGGGGGACTAGCATGGGGTAGGAGCCAGCCAGGCAGTGTGATGTTCACTGTGGCCCCAGATGCCGGGGGGCAGGCCGGAGCTCTGCTGGTGTGCTGTTGGGTGTGTCACTTTGTGCCTGGTTCTGCAACCACAAGATTCTTGTAACCGTTTACTGTGAATCAATACACCTGACACAATGCCTGGCACAGAGAATGAGCTCAGGGATGGTGAGTTATTATTGCCACTTAGAGTCCATCTCTATGCCTGTGTATACAAAAAAAACAGACAGAGGAGGGTGCTTCACAGCCTGTACGCCATGAAATGGACTGTGTGGCACCTCAGCTCTGATGCTCACTTGCTTACCTTTTTGGCCTCAGTTTCCTCATCTGTAAAAGGGAATAATAAGAGCTCCTACCTCCTATGGGGTGTTACTAGGAGGGGTGCTCTTAGCACAGGCTGTCTGGCACTCAGTAAGAGCTTGGGAACATGAGTGTCACGAGAAAGAGAAATGCCTGATGCTGGTGGAGATAATTCTAAGATAACCATTTCTGCTTCATTTAAGGAATCATGTAATTTCCACAAGGAAGACATGCAAATGACCAATAAGCACGTGAAAGGATGCTCAAATTGCTAACTATTAGATAAATGCAGATCAAAAGGTACCATCAGGTATCACCTCATATCAGTCAGAATGGCCATTACTAAAAAGTTTACCAACAATCAATGCTGGAGAGGGTGAGAAGAAAAGGGAACCCGCCTACACCATTGGTAGGAATGTAGATTGTGCAGCCACTGTGGAAAGCAGTATGGCGGGTCCTTAAAAAACCAGAAATAGAGTTATCATATGATCCAGCAATCCTACTCTTGGGCATATATCTGGAAAAACTCTAATTTGAAAAGACACAAGCACCCCAGTGTACAGAGCAGCACTATTCACAACAGCCGTGACCTGGAAGCAACCTGAATGTCCGTCCACAGATGAATGGACAACACAAGGGAATATTACTCAGGCAGAAAAATACTGGCACAATGCTGCTCGCAGCAACTCGGCTGGACCTAGAGATCGTCACGCTAAACCAAGTAGGTCAGAAAGAGAAAGACATATATCACATGATATCACTTAATGTGGACTCTAAAATGTGATACAAATGAACTTACTTACAAAGCAGAAGCAGACTCACAGACATAGAACACAAAGGGAAAGGCGGGGAGAGATAAATTAGGAGCTTCGGATTAACAGATACAAGCTACTATACATAAAATAGATAAACAATGAAGCCCTACTGTATAGCACAGGGAGCTATATTCAGTATCTTATAATTAGCTGTAATGGAAAAGAATATGGAAAAAGAATATACATGTATTCTGGATCACCAGAATATATTTTGATGTGCTCTACATCAGAAACTACCAGACACATTGTAAATTAATTGTGAAAAGTGAAAGTTGCTCAGTCATGTCCGACTCTTTTCTACACCATGGGCCATACATTCCATGGCATTCTCCAGGCCAGAATACTGGAGTGGGTAGCCTTTCCCTTCTCCAGAGGATCTTCCCAACCCAAGGATCAAACCCAGGTCCCCTGCATTACAGGTGGATTCTTTACCAGCTGAGCCTCAAGGGAAGCCCAGAAATACTGGAGAGGGTAGCCTATTCCTTCTCCAGGGGATCTTCCCGACCCAGGAATCGAAGCAGGGTCTCCTGCATTGCAGGCTGATTTTTTTTTTTTTTTTTTTTACCAACTGAGCTATCAGGGAAGCCCACATGAACTTGGGGTTAACTCTTTGCCATATACTACCCTTGCTAAGTCACTTTAGTCATGTCTAACTCTGCAACCCTATGGACTGTTCCACCAGGCTCCTCTGTTCATGGGATTCTCCAGGCCAGAATACTGGAGAGGGTAGGCTTTCCCTTCTCCAGGAAATCTCCCCAACCCAGGGATTGAGCCCAGATCTCCCACATTGCAGGTGGATTCTTTACTAGCTGAGCCACAAGGGAAGCCCAAGAATACTGGCGGGGGTAGCCTATCCCTTCTCCAGCAGATCTTCCTGACCCAGGAATCAAACCAGGGTCTCCTGCATTGCAGGTGGATTCTTTACCAACTGAGCTATCAGGGAAGCAAATTAATTGTACTTCAATTTTAAAAAATAATGCAGTTGCCCAGTAAGGGAGATGAAGAGATACAGGGAACAGAGAAAGCTCTGTGGCCTGGGGGCAGGGAGCAAATGTGCGCGCGTGCGTGTGTGTGTGTGTGTGTGTGTGTGTGTGTGTGTGTTGTGGGGAGAACTACGGGGAAGGGGCTCGTGGGAAGGCTCCCCCCAGAGATGGCACAAGTCTGGAAAGATGAGGCAGGGGACAAACAGCCCAGCGGAGCACGCTGTAGGCAGAGGGCACCACCAGGAGGGGAGTCGTGGATCCGCCAGGGAGCGGTGGTAGTGCCTGTGGCTTCAGGTGGCTTGAACTTTGGGTCCCTGTGGAAACAGGCCAGTTCCAGGAGGGAGGGGGCCTTGAGCCTCACATTTGAATAGACTTTCCTTTAGGGAGGGGATCAGCTGGCCAGAGAGAGACAGGGACAGGCAGATTTGTGTTCTAGAAGCTCCCTCTGGCTGCGGGGAGGAGGGATGAACAATGAAATCAGTAGAAATGTGGATCCAGGCAGGAGATGGGGAGGCCTGGTCCAAGGTAGTAGGTATGGGAACGAGGGGAGCGAGGGGGCCCCAGAGGGGAAGGGGGAGTTGAGGAGGAGGAAAAGACAGGACCCCCACCCTTTCCAGACCCTGGCCAAATTTCCCCTTCTTTCTAGGGGTCTGCCCTTACCTGCTCCCTCCCTCTTCTGACCTCAGACACAACTATCCCAGACCTAAGATGACTCTCAGCGTAAGCATGAGATAGTGCGGCCCCTCCGGCATCCCTCCATTAGAGCACTTATTTTGATGGCGGCAACCATTTATGGAGTACATTCTGTATTCCAGGCACCACACACACACGTGCACACACACACACACACACACTCACCATCTCATTTAAACCCCACAAGAATCTCACAAGGTAGATATTATGGCTTCCATTCTGAAGATGAGAATCTCAAGGATCAGAAAGGTTAAGTAATTTGCTCAAAGTCACACAGCTAGTAAGAATGAATCAAGATTCCCCCAAATTAGCTAATCTGTGGAAAATGTTGGCACCAGGGCCTGGCATATAATAGACACTCAATACATGCTAACCACTATTTTTTAAAAAGCTTTCTATTTTGTGTCGGAGCACAGCTAACCAACAGTGTCATGACAGTTTCAGGTGCCTCGAGAAGGAAATGGCAATCCACTCCAGTATTCTTGCCTGGAGAATCCCATGGATGGAGAAGCCTAGTAGGTTACAGTCCATGGGGTCGCAAAGAGTCGGACACGACTGAGCGACTTCACCTTCACCTTCGTAAAGGACCTTGGCCATACATGTGTATCCATTCTCCCCCAGACTCCTCTCCCATCCAGGCTGCCATAACGTTGAGCAGAGTTCCCTGTGCTATTTAATAGGTCCTTATTGGTTATCCACTTTACAGCAGTGTGTACATGTCAATCCCAAACTCTCTAACTATCCCTTCCCCATCCTTCCCCCTGACAATCACTAGTTCATTCTCTAAGTCTGTGAGTCTCATCCTATTTTGTAAACAAGTTCATTTATATCGTTTATTTTCACACTCCACATATAAGGGATGTCATACAATATTTCTCCTTTTCGGTCTTCACTCAGCAGGACAATCTCTAGGTCCATCCATGATGTTGCAAAAGGCATTATTTTATTCTTTTCAATGCTAGCCACTATTTTCATTAGTATCATTGGCTAGATCTGTCTGACCGCAGAGCCCATGGCCACCCTGGGGGCCTCTTTGCTGCATCTTGTTCTCGTGGTCTGTTATCACCTTGTCTTCCCCATTGGGCTAAGGGATACTGCAGAGCGGAAGCCCGGTGTGGTTACTCTGGGGGTCCCCAGCACCCCTCATGGGGCAGACACAGAGTAGGTGTCAGTGACTGTTGAATAAGCAAACGCAAGATCAAGCCTCTTGAGGGCAAGTACTATGTTTCTCTAAGAATCCTGGGACTTCTCCAGCCATGTGTGTCCTTAAGAATCACAAGACCTCTCTGTGGGAGGAGCCTTGGTTCTCACTTCAGCCTGGACACTCTGTTTCTCTTTCTAGCCGGCTTTCTCCTACCCTCAGGACTCAGCCCGTAATCAGCTCCTACTGGGAATCCCTCCTCCCAGCCCTGGGGTGCCCACCCTGGAGGCAAAGTTCAGCTGAGCACGCCCACCCTCCCTCTCGGGAACACCATGGCCCACCCACACATAGGCCTGGCGTGGAGCGGAGTCCCAACCTGGAGTCCCAGCCTGGCCTCTTAGCTTTTGGTGGGAGCCCAGGGAAGGCCTTCTATGCTCTGGTCCACCCCACGAGGCACCATGAAGAGTTAATTCATTCTGGTCTCCCAGAGATTGGACAGGCACAGGCCCAACACTGCGTCCTGACACCTGGGTCTGCCCCGCCGGCTTGGTGTGTAGTTCCCTTGTCTGGGTCTCAATATTCTCAGCTGAAAGATGATCTCGGTCATTTTGATCATTCTTAGCTCAGCCTTGTTGATTTGCTAAAGAATCCAGCTGGATGGAAGATGAAGTTGTGCTAAGATCTCTCCCGAAGGTCCTTGAGGCTCCCGGGGGAAGTGGTATAATTCCATAAGACCACTAGGTGGCACTAGCGGGTCACCCATTGCCTTGAAGACTGTCTTCAAGAAGCATTCCACTACAGGATTAAGACCACTGACGGTATCTTCCCATTGCAGACAAGCCAGCTGGAGGAGGCGGGGTATGCCGGAATTAGGGACCAGATTCAGGGTCAGGCAAACTTGAACTTGGAGGTTCCACGCTAGAGCCTTCTCCTAATGAGTGTTCTGGACTCTGCTTGGCAATTAGTTTGCCAGGTGAACTTCGGCAAGCTAAATGGCCTGAGACTTCAGTTTCTTCCTCTGGAAAGCAAGATAAATCTCTTCTCCTGGGGCATCGCAGAGGTCGGATGAGACTGGGGCACATAGAATGTCCATCCTGCCTTCTGGCCTGTTACTATCTGTCGCTAGTCATTACCACTGTAAGTCTCAGAATCTCCCCCGGGGAGAACCTTGGGCAGGATGCCCAGAGATCTAGGTCTGCATTAGGCAAGTCCCTTCCCATCTTTGGTCCTCTGTCGGCCTCAACCAGCCCTGAGGGACTGAGAGTATCATGGAAAAATAAGGGCTTGGGAATCAGACAGACTTGGGTGTGAAGCCCACCCATTTCTCCTCTTCCCAGCTGTGTGACCTCAGGCCTCTCTGGGCCTCTCTGGTAATTACCTAATTATTTGTGATATTTGTTCGAAGCCTGCTTTCTTGGTTCTAAGTTCTATGATAGCCAGGATCGTGCCTATTTATCTCCTCTACATAAACTCAATACTCAGCTCAGCATGGGCCCAAAACTAGTCTGTAACAAGAGCTGCTATTATTATGTCATTATTACTATTATCATTATTGCAGTTGCTAATTATATTGTACATTCCTCACCACCAATAGTAGGGCTATGTTCAGAGTTCTTCTGGCATTATCTCTAACCCTCTACCATTATCTGTATTTTATAGGTGACAAAACGGCTGGAGGGGTTGAGTCCTTGCCCAGTGTCACACAGCTACAAAGTGGCAGAAGCTGGGATTTGAAACTGAACCTTAAGACAGATTTTGGTGACAGGTGTAGTAAGGGGAGTAATGACCCTGCAAAGACACCTACATCCTAATCCCCAAAACACTTGCGTTCCCTTAGCTGGAGAAGGGAACTCTGCAGATATGATTAAAGTAAAGATCTTGTGTGCATGCTAAGTTGCTTCAGTCGTGTCTGACTCTTTGCGACCCCATGGACTGTAGCCTGCGAGGCTTATCTGTTCATGGGATTCTCCAGGCAAGAATACTGGAGTGGGTAGTCATTCCCTCCTCCAGGGAATCTTCCCAACCCAGATGGAACCGGAATTGGCAGGCGGGTTCTTTGCCACTCACACCACCTGATGGGGACGCTGTCCTGAATTACCCAGGAGTGTCAAGTGGGAAGAAGGAGACGAGACGGCAGCAGCAGAGGGAAGAGAGCCGTGTGACGTGGATGAAGTCAGCATATTCTAGAAAGGCGTGGAGGAGGACTCTCCCCTAGGGACTCCAGAAGGAGTCAGCCCTGTTGACACATTTTGCCCAGTGAGACCCATTTCTGACTTCTGACCTCCAGAACTGTAAGGTAATTAATGCACATTGTTTCAAGCGACCAAGTTTGTGGTAATTTGTTATAGCAGCAGAAGGAAACTAATACACGGATATGAGATAATGTCCAAGAAGCACCTGGCATACAGTTGGTGCTCACTAAGTGCTCTTTCCTTCCCTGCGGTAACCCTCTTTCCTCATTCAGCTGTAACAAAACAGCAGAGAGGGCACCAGCTTCCAAGATCTTCCAGCTCAGGCCCATTTTACAGATGCAGAGCCTGCGGCCAGAGTTAGGAAGTAACTTGTCTCCTTCCCATGGGAATGGGGTGGGGAGCTGTCCCCTGGGCAGGCCCTGGGGCTGCTTGCTTTCTTCTGGATTCCAGCACTGGGCAGCCTGGATGATCGTCTAATCCAAACCCATTTTCCAGGTGAGGAAACTGAGGCCTAGAATTGACCCCCCCCCCCCAGAGAGTGGCAACAGGGTCTGGGAAAGCCACGTCCGGCATGGTCCAGATGTGCTGGAAGAATTCGAGAGCAGCTCCTTGGTGGCCTTCAGCCTGGGAAAGCTCTGAGGCCTTCCTGTCTCCGCCCGCCAGGCCCTGCCTGGCCAGCTCTGTCCCTGCAGCTGCTGGGGAGAGGCCAAAGGTGCTGCATAAAGGGTTCTGCAGAACGTGAGGGGTGACCACGTGCCTCCAGGCAGAGCGAGTAGAGCTGCCTGGCAGGATCAAGTGACCAAAGAGGCCAGTAGGGCAAGGGAGCGGCAGCAGGAGAAATCAGAGGTGGTTGGGGAAGAATAGAGTCTTGGACTGTGCTGGCCATTGGGCAGGTGGTGGCCTTTGGGTGAACTGGGCTTCTATTTGGATTCCCTGGTAGCTCAGTGGTAAAGAATCTGCCTGCAATGCAGGAGACCCAAGTTCTCTCCCTGGGTTGGGAAGACCTCCTGGAGGAGGGCATGGCAACCCCCTCCAGTATTCTTTCCTGGAGAATCCCCTGGACAGAGGAGCCTGGCGGGCTGCAGTCCATGGGGTTGCAAAGAGTCGGACACGACCAAAGAGATTAAGCAGCAGGGCCTCTATTAAGTGAAATGGAAGCCCCCGCAGGGTGTCCTCACCGTCAGCTAAACCCCCATGGACCAAAACGGGCCCTTAAACCCTGAGTCACCCTCTGAGGAGTGGAATGGCCACTGGGTACCACCTCTCCACCCAGGACCCTGCCCACAGCCCGTCCCCGCCGCCGCCATGCTCTTAGAAACCCAAGAATCAGGTTGCCCGCCATAAGCTGTCAACACTACAGGTACCCAGGAGGCAGCTGGGCTCCAATTACAGGTGAGGAAAGGAGGCTGGAGTGGGCGGGGGCTTGTCTGAGGCCACTCTGTGCGTCGATGCTGTGTCAGCAACATAACCCATGGCTCCCCACTTGCCGAAGAGATCCCAGCCCCACCCCCACCCTGCACTGCCCTTGGTGAAAGGGACATTCTGTTCTTCTGGTCCAGATCCAAGGAGTCCCCAGGGGGATACTCTGGGTCTGCTTTTGCCAAAGGTTTCTCCAACTAAGGGTCCCTTCCAGGTTGTAGCGCTCTGCTGTCTGGCAGGGGCTGTGCCCTTCTCGGGCAGCCTTCCCACTGGGTTTCCAGGAACGTGTGCACGTGAGGGTCCAGCCCCCATGCCTGCCCTCCTCTTGGTCATTTTGCTCCACGGAGCTTCCTTCCCAAGCACAGATGTGGGAATACAAATAAGCAACCTCTCACTGCCCCCCTTCCAGGATTGCCTGTTGGAGCCAGATGCTCCTGACCGCTTTTTCTTCCCTATCTGTGGGTATCCATGGTAGTTCTGTAGCAGCCACTACCAGCTCGTCAGCATCAGTTCAAGGGGGAGAAATCCACCATCAGTCCACTGTCTGTACTCCCACCCATCCTCCTCTCTATCTTCTTGCCCATTGGTTCATGAATTCAACCATCCACTCATCTAACCAATTACCTCACCCACATATTCATCCATCTATCCCTCCATCCCCTGGTCTGAAGAGTCACCAGTCTCTGTCTGATTGCTATTGGTCCATCCTCTCATGCATCCAACCTGTCCACCCATCCATCCATCTTACACTCTCTCTCATCCACCTATTATTTACCACTAAACCTCTCATTCTGTCCATTGGTCTATCCATCCATCTGTCCGCATATCTAATCCTCTTCCTAACTTCCTCACCAACCCACCCAATTCACCCACCTTGCTCTCATTCCTCTGTCTCCCCATCTCACTTCCCACTGCTCTGTCAACGAACTTGTCAGCCTGTCTATTGGCAACCCACTCCAGCGTTCTTGCCTGGAGAATCCCAGGGATGGTGGAGCCCAGTGGGCTGCCATCTGTGGGGTCGCACAGAGTCGGACACGACTGAAGCGACTTAGCAGCAGCAGCAGCAGCATTGGCCATCCGCCCATTCATGCAGCATTTATAGCATACCTTGTGTCTGGGATCAAATCCCGGCCTCACTGCCTTCTCGGCTGTGTGACCTTGGGCAAGTTACCTAACCACTCTGTGCCTCAGTTTCCTCAGGTTTAAATCAGATGACAAAAGTAGGTACTCTATAGGGCTGCTCAGAAGAGTAAACACAGGGACAGAACTTAGAACCATGCCTGTCACTAAGCAAGAACTCAGTAAATACTATCTTAAAGCAGATGAGAAAATGGAGGCTCAGAGAGGCCAAGGAACTTCTCTGTGGCCAACCAGCTGGGAGAGAGCCCAGATTCTAATCCCGGTGGTCTGGCATTGGAGCCCTCGAATTGAATGGATGTATTCAGTGTGTGTTCTTAGAGGGGCTCCTTGGTAGCTCAGACAGTAAAGAATCTGTCTGCAATGCAGGAGAGCCGGGTTTAATCTTTGGGTTGGGAGGATCCTCTGTAGAAGGGAATGGCTACCCACTCCAGTATTCTTGCCTGGAAAATTCTAAGGACAGAGGAACCTGGTGGGTTATAGTCTATGGGGTTGCAAAGAGTCAGACACGACTAAGCAACTAACAAAAGACCCAATCTCATACCATGCCTGCCCCAAGTCTGCCATACAAGACCCTAGATTTGATTGACAAGAGTGAGGGGCTGGCCTGGCTGGTCCCCAGGGTTTCCTGTGATCTCTGACACTGCAGGCTTCTCCCTGTGTGCCCCCAGTCTGGGGCATGCTGACCCAGCAGCCTGCCCTGTCTCCAGAGAGTGCTTCAGAGAGAGAGAGCAAGAGAGCACGTGTGTGCATTGAGCGTGTTCACATCACCCCCCAGCCACCCACAAGGTGCAGATCCCAGGGCTGTCTGCACGGCCTCCCCAGCGAGGCGCCCCCGCAGGCTCTGTGCCCTCCAGTGACATGTGACGCTGGCAGGTGGAGTGGGTGGGAGGAGGGGATGAGCTCCCCGCTGACTGACGGCTTTCTCTCTGGGGCAGGGAGTTCCGGGGGCTGCAGCGCTACCCCCAGATGGCTTTTGACAGACTAACTTCTCACAGACAGAGTCTGCTTCTGGTCTCGTGTGACCTGGTCACCCTTCTTCACTTCTCCAGGCCTCACTTTGCCCATCCACGAAATGGGGGCAATCGCTTTCACACCCCTGGGATGTGGTGCGTGTGACAGGAGTAGGCACAGGTGTGTGAAACACCCAGCCCCCAGCAGACTCTCAACTCTGTCGATTCCTGCCCATCCCTGTTCCCCTTCAGAGATGGAGAGGGGCTCCTGGCCTGAAACAGGAAGTAGCATCCTTTGGCGTCTTGTCACAGTTGAGCAGAGGCAACGGCTGGAAGCCCGGCCCTTGTGGGCTGGGGTGGACCTGTGCAGGTGAAGATGCTCCAGGTTCCTGACGTCAGGAAGATGGCTCAGGACAACTTGCTCCATGATATCATGGGGCCGAGGGAGTGGATCCACTGTTCTACCCCAGGCTTCAGTCTCCCCGTGGTTCACCTGGGTCTCTGAGAACCCCCAGCTTGACCGCCCGGTGGCTGGGATGGGTGTCTCAAAGCCTGAAGGCAGGGGCTTCGCTGGGCAGGAACTGGCATTGGGAGGGTGGAGGTGGGGGAGCCTCCCTTCCACCGCTCTGCGTCTTTGTCCGTTCACTCACTCCTACTGCACCTACTGCATGTCGAGTTCCAGGTGCTGGGGGTACAGGCATGAGCAAGACCATACCTGCTTCCTCGGGTGTTTGGGAGCAGGCAGTCAGACCCCGTTTGTGAGGAAATGCTCTGAAGGGAAGCAAGCAGACGATGGAGATGTGGGGTGTCCCAGGTGCTCGTTAGGTAGAGGTCAGAGAAGGCCTCTTCCGGGGGAGACATTTGACCTGGACCCTGAGGGAAGTCAGGTGGAGACCCTGGGCACTCTGGAACAGGTGCATTCTGGGCAGAGGGCACGGCGAGTGCAAAGCCCCAAGGCTGTAACCTGCTTGGCATGTTTGAGAAGAAAGCACGGGGGCCAAGTGAACTTGGAGTGTGGAAGGAAGTGGATGGAATCAGAGGGAAAGGCAGAGATGCGGGGTGATTTAGAAGCTGGTTGGGTATCTTGAGCTTGAAGGGCAGGGAGGAGGCCCTCCCAGAGGCCCAGTCTTGCCTCTCTGGGCTGGGAAGAAAGGGCATTCTTTGGGGTCACTCCTCTGAGTTCCCTGCCCCTAAAGGAAGCAAGCCATTTGGACTTAATACATAGACAAGGACACACTCTTGAAATTTTGGGTTCAGCCTAAGAGCCTTAAAGCAATAAGAGGTCATCTGGTCCAGCCCTCTTTATTCACCCAAACCCACAACGAAGATAAACTGAGACTTGAAGAGGAGAAACTAATTTCCCCAGGACACCTGGCTGCAATATGTGCCCAAACCCCTAGGTACACTCTTTCCACTTTGGCCCTTTTTCAAAATGATGTTTGTGAAAATTAGCCTCAATAACGATGGCTAAAAATCCTGGGTTGGGGATGTTTTTAGCTGCCTGTAAGCCAGATAAAAGGGTCTGTTGTTACAAAGATCCTCTTCTTGTGTATGCTATAAGCATCCATCAATTTCAGAAATTATCCACCCTTGCTAACTAGCAATGACAGATGCTTTTTGAATTTGAGATGAAGAGGGCTTTTCTGTGTTGTGGATGGTGGTTTACATGTCAGACTCTCCTCTCCTGAGTGTGATATCTTAAATTTCAAGGAGGCAGGTACTGTTTTTCATCTTGGCAGGCCTAGCAGAATAGACACATCAACTAGCATTTACCAAAGAGGAGGTTTTTCCTAAGTAGCCATTCAGAAACCTGCAAGAATCTGATCTTCCATATAGTGGGCCTCCTCTATGCCAGGGCAACCTCTAGGCATCGGTGAGACAGCAGGAACAAAACCAGTTTTCCAACCCCATGGAATCTGCATTCTAGGGGAGACAGATAATAAATAAAGTAAATATATATACATATATATATATACACACACACACACACACACACACAGAGTGGTATGAAGGAAAAAATACAGAGAGCGGTATTAAAGAGTGCCAGAGAGGTCATTTTAGAGAGAGTGGCTATGGAAGGCCTCTGTAAATAGATGATATTTAAGCAGAGACCTGGATGGAGTGACAGATGAAACCACCTGTGTCTGGAAAAAGAGTCAGTGGACAAAGCAGGTGCAAAGGCCCTGAGGTAGGCGCATAGCTGGGCAGGAGGGGCAGGCTGGGGTGCAGCAGAAGGCCTGAGCGGGAACGTGGCAGGGGATGAGGCCACGATGTGCTGCCTGGTCCAGGTAAATACTGTGTGGAGAGCCTGGGGAGAGGGGGCACCTAAGGACTGGGGTGCTTGCCACTGACTCCGGGGTTCCTGGTGGCTCAGTTGAGCAAGGGGCTGGTTTCAGCATGCGGTCAAGACAGCCCTAGGCTTGACCCCACTTCGTGGAGGGCTGGCCCTGGGAGTGAGCCAGAACCGCGGGGACCGGTCCTGGTCCATCAGGCTGAGGGGTTGGAGCGGGGTGCAGCCAGCCTCCAGGAGTGATGGACAGCGGAACTTTGGGTTTCCCCAGTGGAGGGGCCAGGGCTCTGAGATGACTCCCTGGCTGCAGCTCTGCTCTGGGCAGCCGGCTGGGCTGCGAGTGCCTCCCAGGTGCCGGCCTTAGCATGACGGGGCCCCTCATCTGTGATTCTGACCACGCCTGGGGCCCAGCTGCATCTGCCACCTAATTTTTCCCTGACCTGTCCACTTTCCATCAATTTCCCTGCCCCTTCCCTCCTGTTGAAAAGTAAATGAGGTCCTTGGAGGGGTGGCTCTTCTTGTCATTTCATTCTTGCCAGGTGCCCTCTCTGTACCTGTGTTCAACTGCTTCCTCCCTAGGCGTCCCACCCTCAGAGCAGCGCCCCCCCACCCCCAGCACCCTTCTGTCCTCAGTTCCCTTCTGGAGTGGCAGTGTTCCCTTTCCCTCTGTGGCTATTTGATTGATGTCTCTTTGTCCCCTCGATTATGAGCTCTGCGAGGGTCGTCGTTCATTTGGGGCGTTTGCTGGGGGGATGGGTCACCATTGTCTCCCCGCTCCACCAAGTCCCAATAACTCAGTATAAATGAGTATGCTGCCTCTAGGTATTTTCAAGTCCTGTATCCCATGAGGATCAGGACCTGATGGGCAGGGGCTGTCTTGAGATTGGATTCCTGGGGAACAAAACACTTATTCTTTTTTTTTTTTTTTTTATGATGGTGGAGTTCTTGTCCTCAATTTTTTTTATTGTGGTATAAAATACACATAAAATCAATCATTTTAACTATTTTAAATTGTTTGGTTTAGTGGCATTAGGTACATTCATCTGTTCAACCATCACCATCATCCATCATCTTGCAAAACTGACATTCTGTGCCCATGAAGCAAGAGGTCCCCTTTCCCCTCCGCTTAGCCCCTGGCAACCACCATGGGACCTTCTGTCCCTATGAATCTGACTACTTTAGATACCTCGTGAAAACGGAATCATACAGCCTTTGTTTTTGTGTGTATGTCTGGCTTATATCACGTAGCATAATGTCTTCAAGGCTCATCCATGTTGTGGTGTGTGTCAGAATTCTCTTCCCTGTTTTAGGCTGAATAGTATTCCCCTGAATGGATAGATCATATTTTTCTTATCCATTCATCCATCAGTGGACACTTGTGTTGCTCCCACCTTTTGGCTATTGTGAATACTGCTCCCATGAAAGTAGATGTATTGAAATAACTATCAAGACCCTACTTTGCATTCTTTTGGGTATATTCCCAGAAGTGGAATTGCTGGATCATATGATAATTCTAATTTAACTTTTTTCAAGACACCACCATGTCGTTTCCCACAGTGGCTGCACTATTTCACATTCCCACTAACAAGGCACAAGGGCTCCATTTCCCCACATCCTTGCCAATGCTTGTAATTTTCTGTTTTGGGACAGTAAGCCATCCTAAGAGGGCTTTCCAGGTGGTGCGTGTGGTAAAGAACCCACTGTCTAATGCAGGAGACATAAGAGACTCAGGTTCGATCCCTGGGTCAGGAAGATCCCCTGGAGGAGGGCATAGCAACCCACACCAGCATTCTTGCCTGGAGAACCCCATGGACAGAAGAGTGGTGGGCCACAGTCCATAGGGTTGCAAAGAGTCAGACACGATTGAAGCAACAAGCCATCCTAATTGGTGTGAGGTGGTATCTCACCACAGTTTTGATTTGTGTTTTCCTGGTGATCGGTGATATTGAGCATTTTCTCATCGCTTGCTGGACCTCAACTCATTGGAAAAGACCCTGATGCTGGGGAAGATTGAAGGCAGGAGGAGAAGGGGTCGGCAAAGGATGAGATGGTTGGATGGCATCATCAACTCAATGGACATGAGTTTGAGCAAGCTCTGGGAGATGGTGAAGGCTGGGGAAGCCTTGTGTGCTGCAGTCCATGGGGTATCACAGAGTTGGACACAACTTAGTGACTGAACAACAACAATAAACGGCCCAGCCACAGCCCACAAGGCCACAACTCCTGTGAGTCTGTCTTCTCCCACAGCGACAATGATAATGACAACTCGCTCTGTTTGGGGGAACTGTCCCCTCCTGGCTCGTCCAGTTCTGCGGGGTGACAGTGGCTCCCAGCTGTTGCCCGGTCCCTGGGTGCTTCACCACCCCTTGTCGATTTCCCTCAACCCTGTCTGCACCTCTCAAGAGTCTCTATTAAATTTTCCCTATGAGCCCATTTGTATGACCTCTGCTTCCTCCTGGAACAACTCAGCTGATGGGCCCAACATACTGTGCTCAGGTCTCTCTGCCCAGCGGCCTGGAGGGGTACCATCCGGGTTAGGAGAGAAAACAGCAGCTGGCTTCTCCCACCTCCTCCCCATAGTCTGGTGCCCAGGGATCTCCTTCTCTCTGCTTTCTGTGCAGGAGTTCCTGGGTGGTCTCGGCCACTGTGCTCCTGAGGTCACCTGGTCCCTGACCAGTTCTTCCGCTGGGCCTCACATTCCTCATTTGTAAAATTTGTCATTGTTGTTTAGTTGTTAAATTGTGTCTGACTTTTTTGCAACCCCATGAACTGTAGAACACCAGGTTCCTCTATCCACGGGATTCTCCAAGGCAAGAATACAGAGTGGATTGCCATGCCCTCCTCCAGGGGATCTCCCCGATCCAGGGATCAAACATGGGTCTCCTGCATTGGCAGGCAGATTCTTTATCGCTGAGCCACCGGGGAAGCCCCCATTTGTAAACTAGGGGAAAGTAAACTGCCTGCTGCAAGCAGAGTTGTCAGGGTGAAATGAGGTTGGCACAAAGTAGGTGCCTCATCAGGCCTGGCAGATCTGCAATTACATCAAAAGTTACTGCTTGCATTTTCTGTGTGACTCCTCCAGTCCCCAGGAAAGAGGTGAAATACTTTCTGCTGATGCCCAAGAAACCCATCTCTGTCACCGTAGTTCTAGGGCCCAAACCACATCCTTAAGAGGGTCACCACGGCTGCAGCCTCCAAGAAGGCTTCCTGGTATTCACACGGTGATATTGTTTCTTCCCACACTGAGTAGCCAACAGGGTGCTGCGGAAATGATGTGTGATTTCTGAAGCTGTCATAACAAATATCTCCACGTCCCACTTGCTCTGGCTTGGATTGATAGCTCAGCGAGAAGCTGGCTGCCATGCTGTGAGGACACTCAAGCAGCCCTGAAAAGGCCCACATGGAGAGGCCTGAGGCTTCCAGCATCAATCATGTGAGGGCGCCACCTTGGAAGTGATTCCACCAGACCCAGTCTGGCCCTTGGACAAGGGCAGTCCTGCCTGACAACCTGACTCTGACCTCATGAGAGATGCTGAGCCAGAACCCCTCACCTGAGCTGCTCCCAGATCCCTGACCCACATAAACTGCGTGAAATATTACGTGTTTGTTGCTGTGTGAAGCTACTAGCTTTGAGGGTAATTTGTTACACAGTGATAGATGACTAATGTAATCACCTGCTTTATCCCACCAAGTTTGGCTGCCACGGCCTTTGGCTGCTTCTCAAAATCAGATTGATCCCCCAAAGAAAGAAGATTCACCTCCACAGTGGTTTTGGGAAAGAATGTCATCCAGCATGGATTAATAGGCTCTTTTCTCATGGGGAGTCTGGGATTTACAATGAGAGAGCGGGGATGAGAGGGCTGTATAGGAGCAGAGAGGGAGCCAGGAGGCATGGTGGGGAGTAGAAAGAACCCAGATTTGGGTGTGGAGACCTGGGCTGCAGTCCGGTCTCTGTCGCTTGCTAGCTGCATGACCTTGACAAGTGACTCAGACTCCTGGGCCTCAGGTTCATCGCTTGCCTAATAGACTCAGCTGGAAGCACTGTTGTGAAGTTGACAGTCTGTTCTTCCCACAGCAGCCAAAGGACCTTTTAAATTGCAAATCTGATCATGCCATCCCTTGCTTAAAACCTGTTAGTGGCTGCATTGCCTGGATAAAGGAGCAGAGCCCAGCAGGCTTGCACCCGCCTCCCCGCAGTCCTGTGGGGCCAGCCCTGCTCATCTGCAGGGCCTCCCTCACTCTCCTTGCTCACCCTCCCTCTCCCAGTTCTAACCATGCCACCTGTCTTCTGTTTTCCTGAAGATGTCATGTGGGGTTGGCCATGAGATCTGCGGCACATGTGGGATTTTTCCACCTGGAATATTCCCCCTCCCACCTGCTAACTTCTCTGCGTTCTTCAGATTTCAAAGTCACGTGGTAAGCCTTCCCTGGCCACTTAGGTCCCTCTTTAAGGCCCCCATGGCCACTTGGGGTTTCAGATGTGATGACTGGATGTGTGTCTGCCTCCCTACAAGTCAGTAAGAGCAGGGCCCCCACCTCACTCCTGGCTGTGTGTGTGCTGTGAGCAGGTGGTAAGAACTTGAGTGCTTGTGGAATGAATGGATGAGGAGGGGGGACCTGTGTGGTTGTTTAGTTGCTAAGTCATGCCTGACTCCTTTGAGACCCCATGGATTGTAGCCCGCCAGGCTCCTCTGTCCAGAGGATTTCCCAGGCAAGAATACTGGAGTGGGTTGCCATTTCCTTCTCCTGCAGATTTTCCCAACCCAGGGGTCAAACTCACATCTCCTGCATTGGCAGGTAGATTCTTTACCATTGAGCCACCAGAGAATCACCCCCATAGAGTTTCCCCAAAAGCTAATGCATGAGTCCCACTTTCAGAGATTCTGGTGTAGACCTGGGATGCACCAGACAACAGAATCATTAAAAGTCGCCTAGACTAATACCTAGCCAGTGAGGAGCCTGTGGCCCTGGCAGAGCCCTCCTAACCTAGAGACTGGAGACTGTCTCACTGTCTAAGACAGTGGGGCTATAAATGAGAGAAAACCCAAAGCCTACAGTGTGCCAGACACTCTTGAAAGGACTCCCCTTAATTAACTCATAATCCTCAGAAGAGTCTCAGAAAAAGATAGTATTATTATCCCATTTCACAGGTGGGCAGACTGAGGCACGGAGTTATCAAGTAACTTGCACAGTGACCCAGCCACTAGGTGGTAGAGCACGTATGTGAGCCCCAGGTAGTCTGGCTCCCACGTCCAGTGCTGGGTCACCATCCTATACTGCCAATGACCATAGAGTGGCCCACACTGACTGTCCTCATCCTAATGATTGCTTTCCCATACTCTGGGGGAGGGGGACATGGGGACAGGGCTGCTGCCATTCTGGCTTCTCTACCCCTTGCCTCCAGGATGTTTCCCAAGCCACCAGCAAACGTCATGGAGCTGAGATTAGAGGCGCCCAGCTGACCCACTCTGGGCTGGGCTTCTCCAATACCGAAACCATCCCCCTGGCGGTAGAACCCACTGTCAGCTTAGGAAGAGGCAGGTCGCCATGGAAACCATGGGACTCTCCAGCCTTACCACCAGCTGGCTTCAAGGAGACCTTTTCATGGCTCCATCTGGGGCTCTGTTGTGAGGAAGCCAAGGGGGCTCTGGCTCATTGGGCCCCCCGTTTGGCCAGGACATCGGGTTAGCTTCCGGAGCTACGCAGCAGCCGTGGACCAGGTCTCCCCCACCCCACACCACGTGCACACAGAAGTGCTGTTTCCAGCCCTCCCGTGGGAAGGTGCGTTGGTGGGTGAGGTCTGCAGATGATTGACGTGTGGGGTTGAGTCTTTAATTAAATGCATCATGTGCCCATCAGAAGAAAAGCAAGTTCAACTCGCTGACGGGGTCGTCATTCTGAGCATCATTTCAAGAACTCTTTCCCATGTGGGAAGCGACCTTATCTAAAGCTGGGCCAAAATCCTTCTGAGGCTTCTCTGCACTGTTCCCAAGCCCTGCATCTGACAGTGTTAGCAGAGGGGTCGGTGTGCAGATGCAGCTGCCGGACCACACGCTGACAGTCGGCACTGGGCTGACCCTTAATGAGCACCAGCCCTGGGGTTCTCCATCCTGGCATCCATTACAATCACCTGGGCGGCTCTTTGGAAACCCCACGCCTGGACCTCAGCCCAATCCAATTAAATAAAATCTTAGACAGTGGTACCTGGGACAGTGGACCGGGGAAAAGCTCTGCTGGAGCCAAAGTGTGGCTGAGAGCAAGTTCAAACCCCTCTTCTCCAGATGGGGAAACTCAGGCTCTGAGAGAAGGGGCACACCTCCCAGGTAATAGGGAGCTCAGGGCTAGCAGAATGCAGACCTTTTCCATCCCTCTGACACTCCACCTTTCCAAAGGTAGGGGTACGATTTGAGGGCCTGGCTTCCAAAAGGGAGATGGGTGGTACTGGGGAGACCCAGAGCTAAAGGAACGGGCAAGATGAGAGAAGATGACATCACTGCTGTTCCAGTCAGGGGCTTGGGGTGTAATGAGAAGGGTACAAAACTCAACCTCATCTCAACTTCATGAAAAGTGTTGGAAGGGTGCAAGGCCTTCCTAGTAAAGGGATAGTCTTGGGCCAGCTGCATGGGCATCACCGGGGAGCTTGTTAGAAAGACTCTCAGGGCGGCCTCAGCCTACTGACTCAGAGTCTGCATTTTAACAAGATCCCCAGGCAATTCACATGCACGTTCAAATGTGAGAAGCGTCGTAGTACTGGCCTTAGGATGAAAGCTACGACACTTGGGCTCTGTGTAGGAAACCTTGGGAATGGTCCTCCACTTGTTGTATGGAGATACCCAAATCTTCCAACATCAAAGCTGGAAGGACCAGAGATGGGGAGCCAACTGCCCAAGTGCACACAGCAAAAGACTGGCAGAGCTTCTAGAAGGAAGAGCAAGGCTACTAGTCCAGCGAGTGGCTTCCTTGCAGGAGGGCAGGGGTGCTGGGTGCTACAGGTATAACAATAACCCCGAGATGCCTCCAGGTTCTTCTTTGGACATGTCACGTTGTTCTAGCAGATTTGTTGCTAGAAATCACATCTCCTACCAGTAAAACTTAGGGATTCAGTTCCAGTCCCGTGTCTTCGTGATCTAAAAAAATAACAAAAGATATCAAAACAAAAGTTGGTGCCAAGAAAAAGAAGTCATCTGAACTAGAAGGGGAAGAATGATGTGTCTGCCTTCTCCTCCTCCTCTTCACTTGTTCTCGGCAGGGTGTTGGGCATGCCTGTGCCTGCTGTGTCTACGCGTGCATTCATGTGTGTGCATGTGTTATGGCTGTGCATGAGTGTGCAAGAGTGTGCCTTGCCTACAGGCATGCTGTGTCTGCCTATGTGCATGTGTGTGTGAGGGGGTATCCATGTAGACAGGCTGTGTGTGCATGTGTATGTGATCATTTTCATGTCTGTTTATGTGAGAATGTATGGCTGTGAACACAGCTGTGTGCCTGTGTGTGGTTGCATTTGTATGTGTGCATACACAGGTGGTGGGAGATGTCTGTATGCCTGTGTGCCACATGCATGACTGTGTGTTCATGTGTGAGTCTGAATACAGTGTCTGTATGTTCAAACATGCATGTGAGCTGGTATGTGCAAGCATATGTTGTGTGTGCTGTGTTTTCATATGTCTGTGTTTGAATGTGGATGCCTGTGTGTGCATTTGGCACGTGCCCTATGTGTTTATGTGTGTTTGTGTGTGTTCATGTGTGTGTGTTTATGTGTGTGCGTGTGTTAGGTGGTGTGGAACATTAGGGGATTTAAAGGCTGTGTTTGGGAGGGGGAGGGCAATCAGAAAGCCCCAAGATGTCCTTGACATTCAAGAGTTTAGCATGCAATTTGGTCTCACTTCAAGTGATCCAAAGGTCCATAGCTTGTAATAATTTATATTTTTGATGGAGCAAAAAAAAAGATGTCAGCAGGGAACTGAGCTAATGAGTGAGCCTAGCTGGCCACCTGGTGATAAACACAGTTCCTTTCAGGAACATGGCCTCAGAAGAATTCAATTGCTAGTGCTAATCAGGGAAAGAAAGACGAAGTCATCTGAAACATGACTGGCTTTTAGTCTGAAAAAATGGAAGCAGGGAGTGGATGAAAGAGAGGAGAGTGGAGCTCAGCCCTGGCTTAGACCCGTGGCTGCAGATGAGCCCACCAGGGGTGACTCTCAGTGGAATCAGGAACAGTGATTCCACACTTGGTTCCAGGCAGCCGCTGAGCCAGCTCCGGGAACAGCTCAAGTGAGCAGGGACTGGAGGCAGGTATGACGCGTGATGGAACACATGTTAATGACTGCAGAAATGGCTTCAAACGTCCAAGACAGCAGCTTCAGATTTCAACAACACTCTGCTACTTTTTAGAAGGACAGTTTATGCTGGAGACAGTATTTCCCAGTGTGGGGTTCTTAAAGCTCTCTTGTCATATTTCTTGTGAATGTCAAGGACCCACAGTGATTGAAAGCATCAAAAAAAAAAAAAAAAATGTGGGAGAGGGGAAGTTGGGTGAAGTCAAACTTATAAACGCATGAAAATGATTAGTAATAATATCTTAAAGACTCAACTATATCAAGGGCTGATGATATGGGAGGTGCTGAGCTGAGAGCTTTTATATTAAATATAATTACATTTACATTAAGTAGAATAATATGATTCTCCACCTCCAGGAAGTTCTTCCTGGTAAAAGTCTATAAATCCTTAGGAGGCAGCTGTAATCGTTACTCCTCTGAGAACATTTCCCTGACTTGTCAACACTTACTTACTGAATTGTGATACCTTTGTGTTCCCCCCACCCCACCCCAAGACTCCCTGGGGGCCTTATTCATCTGCCCTCAGCTCCTAGTGCCAATCTGGGGATGCAAAGTGAATATTCAACGTCAAATGGGCTTTTTCGTTTTAGTTGTCTCTATGAATTGCACTCCCCACGTTCCTGGACTGCAGCCATCCTCTCTGCTCGTTACTCACTTTGGTTAAAATTGATTTGGGCTTTTCTTCTTGAGGTTTAATTTCTTATAAAAACATTAGAGAGCTGAGAATGTTCTCTCTTGGGGACCAACCTCCATCCCCAGCAAGCAGCTCACCAGGACCCTGATTGTTCCGGCAGGAAGGGAAGGGCTTCCAGGCAGCTCACTCCATCCAGCGCGGGCTCTGCTCCCCCCACCCCCTCCTCTGAGGGCATCCTCTCTCCTGATTGAAGCCACCACCTCCGCCCCGTGCCCTGGATCCCTGCCCTCCCCACGTCTCCAGAGACCCTCCTCCAGCAGTCACCCCCTCCTCCTCTCCTGTGTCGTCATCTTCCTTTGCTTCTGGATCTTTCTCAAGAGTATTTCAGCAAGTTTCTGCCTCTCTGTCTTCTGGTAATAATATGAACAGCCTCTGGAACCCCTTTTCTCCCTCTAGTTTCTCTTCCGTTTTTCAGATTTGCTTATTAAATTTTTTTTTTAAGTGGAAAAGGGACCCTCGCTGTTGGCTCACCAACCTGCCCCATCACACACAGTCTGTCCCTTAGCTCAGCTTCTTCTGGTGTCTCGTGGATGCTTTGCAGCCCTTTCGTGGCAGCTTTGACACCAGTGCCCACCTATCCCGGCTGGAAGCTTCCTGGTCCCCGGCTGCCATGGCCACACACTCTGGATTTCCACCCAGCTCTCCTCTTTCCCTCTGCCATCCTTCACTCTCTGTCTTTTCCTAAACACCGTGTTCCTCTGGGTCCTCTTCTTACTGCCTGGTCTGTCTAGTCCACACTCTCCCACAGCTGACACGACCCTCAGGTCCACTGCTTAAAACTGGACCTCTCTCCTAAGCTTCAGACTCTCTCCTCCAGGTTCCTGCCAGTCCATTGCACTTGAGGTTCTGAACTCCACAGGACTCCAGTTCAACCCATTCTTCCCATCCCCCATGCTCATGGCCTCCTTCTAACCTGCACCCTGTCCTAATGGTGCCCCGTTTTGGAGACTGGCACCACCACCCGGCTGCCCAAATACCAATCCCAGGACTGGTTATCAACTCTCTACCCAATGCAGCTCTCTACAGCTGGCTTGGGACCCAGGTCTTCAGTTCTATCACCTTGCATCCACCCTCTCCTCACCATTCTCTCTCACGTCCCTCCAACCCATTCCCTGCAATCAAAATTGGGTTCCAAGTGTGCAGCTGATCCAGTCCTTCTCTTTGTTTCTCCACTCATTCCTGACACCTTTATTGAAGACCTACTGTGTGCCAGGCACCATGCTTCTCTGGGAAACATGCCTTAGTCTCCTGTATTTCCCACTTTGTAAACCTACACGTTATAAAGCGGCAAGTGATGATCAATGTTATGAGGAAAGATGAACCAGGAAAAGAGGGCAAAGAGTGATGGACTGGGGAGAATCTTAGGTCAAGAAGGCTCCGCTGGTGGCTCAGATGGTAAACAATCTGCCTGCAATGCAGGAGACCTGGGTTTGATCCCTCGATCAGAAAGATCCCCTGGGGAAGGGAATAGCTACCCACTCCAGTGTTCTTGCCTGGAGAATCCCATGGATGGAGGAGCCTGGCAGTCTACAGTTCGTGGGGTCATTAAGAGTCAGACACAACTTAGCCGCTAACACACACACACACACCCCTTAGGTCAAGAAGTCAGGAGAAGAGATAACCCTGGTGCTCCAGTGATTAAGACTCCATGCTTCCAATGCAGGGGACACAGGTCCAATTCCTGGCCAGGGAACTAAGGTCCCATTTGCTGCATGGTGTGGCCAGAAAAGAAAAAAAAAAAAAAAGAAGAAGAAAGGAGAAACTTCTCTGAGCAGAATTCTGAATGAAAGGAGCAAGCAAGCCAGTGGGGACTACAGAGGAAGCAGGAAGAGATAACTCCAAGTGCAAAGGTCCTGTGGCAGCCAGGTATTTAGGGTGTTTCCAGGAACAGTGGGTTTTGCCTACTGAGCCAAAGATACATTCCGCTCTAGTCCCTTGAACACTCCTTCGTCCTCCTGTTTAGCTTTTATTAATGGATTAGATTCAATTCCAGCAACAACTTTTCCAGAAAAGGCAGTCCAGAACCTTGTCCAGACACACTGGGACATCCCCATTCCCTAACATAGCACACGACAGGATACAGGGCAGCTGCTTCTCTGGGCTGCTTTCTGGTTCTCTATGGAGCAGGGACCACGTCTAATTCATTTCTTTGCTCTGAGACCCAGACCATGAGGAGGGTTTTGGTGAATGTCTTAAATATGTATTGCTGCTAACAAACCTCTCCAACTTTAGCGACATAAAATCACAACTACTTTCTTCTGCCCACAGATCTTGTGATCAGAAATTTGGACAGAGCACGGCAAGAATGGCTTCTCTCTGCCCAGTCTGGAAGACTGGGGTGCCTAGGGTGGGAACCACCTGAAGGTTCCTGTCTGCACATGCCTGACCTTCAGTTTGGTTCAGCTGGAACTGCTTCCGGAGTGCCCCGACACAGCCTCTCCACAAAGAGTGGGCATCTCACTGCACAGCAGCTGGGCTCTGGAGGGGAGAATCCTGGGAGCAAGAGAAGGTTCCAAGAAAACCAGGCAGAGCCGCGTGACTTTTTCTGAGCTGGCTTTGGAAGACACGTAGCATCACTCCAGCATACACCACTGGCGGAAGCAGTCAGATGCTTATCCAGATCAAGGGGAGGGGAACAAAGACCCTACCTCTCGCAGACAGGGGTGTCAAAGTATTTGGGGGCTGTGTTTTAAAATCCTGCAGTGAACGCATGTCTGCACCCCTTTTACAAGTTGCCAGGTGTTTTGTGTATGCTTCCCTGTGTGGTCCTCCCTAAATTCAGGGATGAAGGACAGAGATGCAGAGAAGTGATGCATCTGAGGCTGGCTCCTAGGAGGCACACAGCCAGAGTGGCAGCTGCAGACCAGGGACCACGGCGGGAGTGCACCCACCCCAGGGGGGCCCGCGGCGAGTCTCAGTGAGGCTAGGTGTGGCAGACGGCCACGTTCACAGTGCTTCGTGCCTTCGCTGTATTGGAACATACATGCAAACCCTTTACCATGTGATTCCCCTACAGTGGACAGAGTGTTTCTCCACTCCAAGGGCTGAGGGCTGGCTGTATGACCTGCTTTGGCCAGTGAAGTGTGGAAGAAGTGACAGTGGGCCCGCTCCCCGCTGGGGTCTCACATTTCCATCATTTTGTGCTCTATGATTCATCTTGGGAGTGCCTACCCTCAGGAGCTGCAGGTTCTTCAGCCTGGGGAGGGGGGACAGGTCCTAGAACAGGCATGTGAAGCAGGCCAGAACACATCTAGTAGCCTGAGCCGGGGTAAGGTGAGGGTGGCAATTGCCTCAGGTGCAAAACTTTAAGGAGATACCAATAAACTCAGGGTTCAAGCTTATTGTTCAGTCACTAAGTCGTGTCTGACTCTTGGCAACTCCATGAACTACAGCACTCCAGGCTTTCCCGTCCTTTACTGTCTTCTTGAGTTTGCTCAAACTCATGTCCATTGACTCAGTGATGCCATCCTACCATCTCATCCTCTCTCGCCCCCTTTTCCTCCTGCCCTTAATGTTTCCCAGCATCAGGGTCTTTTCCAATGAGTCGGTTCTTTGCATCAGGTGGCCAAACTATTGGAGGTTCAGCTTCAGCATCAGTCCTTCCAATGACTATTCAGGGTTGATTTCCTTTAGGATTGACTGCCTGATTTGATCTCCTTGCTGTCCAAGGGAGTCTCAAGAGTCTTCTCCAGCACCACAGTTCGAAAGCATCAATTATTTGGTGCTCAGCCTAAATATTTGTCTATTTACATATTTGACTGCTCCAGGTTTTAGTTGCAGCATGTGGGATCTTCGATCTTCACTGCGGCCTGGGAACTCTTAGTTTCAACATTTAGGATCTAGTTCCCCGACCAGGGATCTAATCTGGGTGCCCCCTCCATTGGGAGTTCAGAATCTTAGCCACCGACTGGACCATCAGGGAAGTCCCCAAGCTAAATGACATTTAATGTAATATTTTAAAAATAAAAGGTAATGCAAGAAACCCACTTCTTTGGCCTGAATGTTTGTGCTCCCCTCCACCACATTCATATTTTAAAAACTAATCTCCAATGTGCTGGTATTTGGAGGTGGAGTTTTGGGAAGTTAGGTCATAAGGGTGGAGCCTTTATGAATAGACTTAGTGCTTTTACAGAAGAGACTCTAGACAGTGCCCTTGACCCTTCTGCTATGTGAGAACACAGTGAGAAGATGGTCATTTATGTAAAAATAAGCAGACCCTCACCAGATGTTGAAGCTGCTGGTACTTAATTCAGCATTTGGATTTGTGAAAATATATGGATTTCACAAATCCAGGATTTGTGAAAAAATATATGTTCATTATTTATAAGCCAGTTTATGTGATCAATATGTAATTTGCTTATAAACCAATTTATTTTGTAATATGGGCATGTTGTTAATACCCAGCCTATGGTATTTTTGTTATAGCAGCCTAAATGGAATAAGACATCACAATGAACAAAACATCAAAATTTTAAGTTAAAACAGGATCAGTATTTAAGACCAGCAACGTCCAGCCTAAACCTCTCAGACTGCAATTGACCTGGAATCCAGTAAGTATAAGAAGAAATATTTGTTATGAACCCCTGAATCTGGAGGTGGTTTGTTACACAGCATTATTGCAGTGAAAGCTGACCAATACAAAAGTAGTTTGCTTAAGGACACTCAACTTGAAAATAGCAGAGCTGAGATTTGGACCCAGAAAGTCTCAGTGAGTGAGAGGGTATGTTATTCGCTCAGTCATGTCAGATTCTTTGGGACCTCATGGACTGTAGCCCATCAGGCTCTTCTGTCCATGGGATTTTCCAGGCAAGAATACTGGCTTGTGTTACCATTCCATTCTCCAGGGGATCTTCCCAACCCAGGAATCAAAGCCAGGCATCCTGCCCTGCAGGCAGATTCTTTACTATCTGAGCCACCAGGGAAACCAGAAAGAGTCAGATCAGAGTCTATTTGTTAACTATTAAGAAGCTCTGCCTCTCTTGTTGAGACACACATTAAAGTGTGTGCCCAGGATACCTGTGCTGGTTCAGTCTTTGCACTGGGATCTGACTCACTTTTCTGTTCAGCGTTCCGTTTCCTAGATGAGGCTGGAACCCCTTCCTGAGTGTCATTCCCCTGTCCCCATTTTCTTGGCGGATGAGGCGGCCTCTCCCTCTCTTTTTGGTTGAGACCCAACAAAAGTGTTCTCAGATTCTAAAGTAAGATGCAAATAAATAGCAACATTTTCAATGTAGATGGCCAAGAGTCAGCTACTTGATGCTCTTACTTCTTACCTATGTCAAAGATATGAAAGAGCCGGTAGTGAGAGGATTTCTCGGTAAAGAGAATTTTTGGAGAGTGCTATGGTCTTCTGTGAGAGTGTCTGCCCTCATCTCAGGCCTCAAGTGCTTAACACATGTCCCTATAGCCCAGGGCTCTGTGGACTCCTGTCCTGCCTGATAAATCCAGTAGGTGATAGACTGTCTGAGTGAGATGCTAAAGATCCTTACTGAACTCAGATGAAGTATTTAGTTAATAATAAAAAATATATATAAATAATAAAAAATAAATTCAAAATTAAAAAAAATAAACTGACATCATGGGTTGTCCAGTGGTTAGCACTCTGTGCTTCCACTGCAGGACGCGTGGTTGGGAAACTAAAATCCCACAGTCCAAGCAGCGAAGCCAGAAAAAAAAAGCTGCCTGAACTAAGAGCAACTTACACTCAAGCTAGCTGGGGCACATGATGTGAGTCTGATACAGAGCAAATGTGGGATAACCATGAGAGAACACTGCTGCGGGGATGCCTTCAACCCTTTTCAAGTGAGCATCCTGGAGGGGCAAGAGGGAATCCATGGATGCCAGAATAGTCCTAGGGCCTGCAGAAAGACTAAGCAGGTACCCCAAACAGAGATGCACAGAACTACATCAAGATTCCCAGTGATGGTGGGCTGGTCTCTGAAAAATCTACAAAATAACCTCTTAGACTTTAATACCATCACTAAACACTCCCCAAGCTCTAAGCGTGACAGTCTTACCTCAATACCAGAGTGCCCTGCAAGGAAGAACATCCCTCCCCCACTTCTCCCCTACCCTGCTCCCCAGACCCATCCCCCAAGAACAGAGGAAAAAGAAACTGCAATTCACTAAAACGGAAGATGGAGAGTAAAAAGAGGAGAACCTGCCCACCCTTCTCTTCCCTGAATTCTAGCTTTCTGTGCAGAGCGAAGCTCAGCTGGAGGAAGGGGAGAAGGTCTTTCCTTTGAATGAAGAAATGTCGATCATCACATGACAAATGACTTTTAATTGAGTCCGTGTTGTTGTTTAGCTGCTCAGTCATGTACGACTCCTTTGCGATCCCATAGACTGCAGTCCACCAGGCTCCTCTGTCCATGGAATACCCCAGGCAAGAATACTGGAGTGGGTTGCCGTTTCCTTCAACCAAATTGAGACTGTGTTGCCATCCAAATTTTCTCTGGTACAGGTGAGAAAAGTCATGGGACAGTCCCAGTTCTCAGGAGGGAGGGGGAAAGCAAAACCCAGAGCCACTTGAAAAAAGCCTTGGGAAGTCAGAGCTGCTTTCTGATCACGTCTGCAGTGTGGAGCTTGTTAGAAGACAGGCTGGACATGAGTCCTGAGGTCCAGACCACTGTGTGAAGATGGCTGGGTGGAGATTGTTAGCTGGCCGGCCAATCGCTCCCCGTCTTCTCCTACGAGTCACCCCTGGACACGGAGCCAGCCAGGAAGGAACAGTGTTTCCCAGCCCTTCTCACAGGGAGGTTCAGACACAAGACAGTTTTGCCAGCGGAAAGTCAGCGGACGGGATGTGTTCAGGGATCTGAGAACAGCAGAGGTGCAGTGTCTGCTCTCTCTTCCCTGAACTTTCCAGCTGAACTGGAACGTGGCGGTGGCTTTGACCTTTTGGATGTGACACGATCCTAGAGATGGAGGAGCCTGAGACCTGTATGCCTGAATGACCCGGTAGAGCAGAGCCATCCTCTGATCTAGTCCGCTCACTCCGGGCTTCTCCATGAGAGAGAAGCTAAGCTGTTAGCTACAGCGGCTGTGCCCTTGGTTATGAGAGGCAGGCATCTCACTCCTTGTGAATGACATCGACCCGAGTTTTCTGAACCATGTTCGCAATCACACCCCAACCTGCTGGCTTCTCCCTCCAGAGAGCGGCTTCTATTTGGCTCAGCTATGAAAGCTCTAGAGAGAAAACGTTTTGCAATCAGACATGAATTCTACCCCAGCTCTGCCACTTAACTGGCTGTGCAACCCTGGGCATATGCCTTATTTCTCTGGGCCTCAGGGCCCTCCTATGAGGATTCATATAGCTTTGCCTCGAGGATGCAATGAGAGGATGTGGAAACAGGCTGAGCATGGTATTTGGCACACAGCGGGCCTGCAACAAAGGTTGGCTCCTTTTCCCTTCCACGTTCCCAGTAGCCTCTGCCGCTGAGCCCTGGTGGCCTCTCATCAGCCCCCCACCAAGCCAGAATGCAGACTGAAGTTTTTCTTTGGAGTAAGTGACAGGTTCAGGGAGGTGGAACAGAACGAGTCCTTACAGTCTGCTGCTTAGAATTCTCAGATATCAGATTCCCAGTGCTCCCTTCCTAGGATGGGAGTTAAGCTGGCTGCTCTGGGCTTATCTCTGAATGCTCTCTGCGTGACAGGAACTTTTTTACAATCTATTCCACCCTCCATCCCAGGGCTGTTTTTCTGGGACGTCTCCCTCCTCTGCCACAGCTTTTTGTTAACCCCATTCCAGGGTGAATCTGTGGGATGCACGGAGTGGGGCTGGGGCCAGGACTGGAGCAAACGTGTTCTGTTTAGTAATGATCAGAATGTTGTGGGTTATATAGTGGGAATATTAATTCCTTCTTGCAGAGAACATAGAGCTGTAAGGGGCTGTTCATGTGCTGTCTGGTCCAGCTGTCCTCCTCGCCACTTCCCATTAAGAACTGAAGAAACTGAAGTTTGGGAAGAGATAGGATGTATTCACAGCATCCTACCCCCCACCGCCTCCGCCATGGAGACGGAGTGTGGCAGGGGTGTCTGGGCTCTGGTGCACTGTGGAAGTCTTGCGTGGATGCGCCCAACTGCCTCCCTATTTAGCCCTTCTTAGGGTGCGGTTCTGACCTGCAATGCAGAAAGGAATGTTCACCTCCACATTTCACATTTACAAAACCCAGAACTGATAGAGCATCACAGTGACTTGCCTCCCACGTGGACCTTCTCTGGCTGGCGTGGGCAAAGGATGGAAGGAAAGCTGGGCTCCTCCACAGGTGAAGGCTGGGAGCTCTCCCAGGCTGGTTTTCCTCCACCACAGCCAGGCTCACCCAGATGCCTGCACAGGGATCTTGCCCTCTGGATCATGAGCCCTTGGCCCACAGGGACCTTGTCTTCCTTTTCTCTGAACTTCTCTCTCCAGGCCTGGCCCCCCAGCTCAGTGGTACTTTACTGATCCATCAAAAGCACAGACCTGTCTCCGTCTCCCAGATGCAAAATCCTTTCCTCCCCCACATGGAGCTCAGATGACCCCTCGTTTCAAGTCCATGATCTGTCACTTCACCCCCTTTGCTGTGCCATTTTGGATAAGATAGTGAGCGCTCTGAGCCTAATTCCCCACCGCTAGAAGGGAGAACACGAGGAGCATGTTTCTCATGGGGCTAGAGAAGATGGAGCGAGACGAGGGGTGTCATTCACACAGCAGGGGTGTGATTGATCCCCTCCCCTCCGTCCAAGAACTTCCATTCAAGATGCCACATTTGGGGTTACACAGGGACACGTAGCCTCCCCCACTCCACCTCCCCCACTTCCATCTGCCATCCCCACCCACGTCCTGTGTCATTTCACACGAGGGCCATTCTGCGTGTCCAGTGTTTAAGTACTGTCCAGAAAGTTGTAGGTTGTATCAACCACACGTAGATATGGGCCGTGTCCTGGTCTCAAGGGTTGACAGTCCAAGCGGGGAGGCTGCCCACTGCTGACCTTCAGGACAGGGCAACTCTTTATGGTGGGGGCTGCCCTTGGCCGCTGGAGGGTGCTTAGCAACATCCCCCACCAGGAGCTAACAGCATGCTGCCCCTCTCCGCAGGTCTGGTAATCACAACTGTTTCCCGTTATTGCCAAATGTTCTCCGTGTGGTTCTGGGTGCCACCTAGAAGTCAGACGCATGGCGATCACAAAGGGCTGATGGTCCCTGGGGAGGAGGCTTCTCTTGTCTGACCTGGTCACTCCTCAGAGGTACAGACGCCTCAGCACACAGCCCTTGGAAGGCCCAGAAGGGCCAGGGTTGTTATTCCCTCCTATCTAGGGGTTTTATTCCCCACTCCCACCATGTAATTAACCTCAACAGCTGACTCAGCACTGACCCGCAGGGCGAGGGCACCAGGCAGGTGCAATCTGGGGACGGAGCGGCCAGCTATGGTTGCAGAAGAGCCACGCCTCCTCTTGGAAATACAGAAGACACACATGGTCAAGGACACGGCTTAGAAATAAACCCACTTTAATTGAGAGTGTACACAGAGATACAGGAAGCAGGCCACACATCTGTCCTGGCCAGGGTACCTGGTCTGCTTAGAGGGCTCAGGCTGGGGCCAGGCGGGGGTACAGAAGCAGGGTCAGAGCAGCTGCCTTGAGCGGCAGGTCTGGGTGGGAGGTGTGGGGTGTGCAGAGCTGAAGCCAGGGCACATATTTCTCTGTGTGTTCACGTGTGTGTACAGGTATATATGTGGGTACAATGTACACAGGATCTACAGAAGCCCTCAAAGGCCGATCTGGGAGAGGCTCAGGGAGACGACACCTCAAATCCCCAAAGAACCCAGGGGCTGAGGCAGGATCAGAAGGGGCACATCATAGTGTGTGCTGAATGCCCCGACCTAATCCTGCTTCTGCCACTCATAGGCTTGCTGTGTGACCCCGGGCGTGTTACTTACCCTCTCTGGGTCTCGGATTCACTAGACAATCATTAAGGCTCCTTGTGGCTCTAAACTTCAATAGTTTCAAGGAGATTTAAAATACAAAACGTCTTTGTTAAGAGCTGATGACGAGAGCCTTTGGTCCACAGGTTCAAACTCCACCACGCCTGGTACCCAGCACAACCCCATCCCAGGTGCCAGGAAAAGGCCCCCTGGGAGCTCTCCTCATCTGCCTCTCCTGGGTTCAGCTAGAGTTCCCAGGTGCTCTTCCACATGTCCTCACAGCTGCGTGCACAGAGGCAGCAGGGCAGCAGCGGCAGTCAGGCCAGGCTGGGGGAGGGAGAGGCTGGAGCCACGGAGCCTCGGCCTTAGGGGCGTCAAGTGCCTCACTCCCCCTCTTCGTTTTCTAGCACACTGGACCCAGCACCCAGCAGGTGCTTAATAAATGCTCGAGGAACAAGCACAGCAGAGGACAGCCAGCTTCCAGGCGGAGCTGGGGCCTGCTCCTTGGCCCTCTGAGTCTCAGCTGCCTCCTCTGTGAAATGGGGGCAGGAGGAGACGCAGCCCCGGCCTGCCTGCCCCGTCTGTGTAAGTGTAAACCGTGAAGCTCGGGAGGAGGGCAGTGTCCAGCTGTGGACAGGCCACGGGAACCCCATCTGGGAGCCGAGGAGGAAGGTGTCCCCCGTGGAGGCGGTGCATCTGAACTTGGGGGGAGGTCCTGGCCAACGAGGGATCACTAGGCCTTTACAGTATAATGATTTCCGTTTCTACTGGGAACACGACATAACAGCTGCAACAACAAAGCACAACCAGCAGACGAGGGGAGCCTGGGAGGGGAGGCTGAGGGAGGCGGTCCAGGAGATGGGCGTGGTCCAGGAGACGTGGCCACACCCACTTCGAACACAGAGCCGCCCCTGGCTCAACGTCAGGGAGAGCTGGGGGCCAACTCAGGGGACAGGGGATGGAAACTGCTGAGCCAGCGGGTTAGTGTTTCAGGACGGGGTAGGGGGAGAAACTTCCAGCTGCCACCTAAACCAAGCTGCGTCTTACACCAGGAGGGCAGAGCCCCCTCCCAGCCAACTCGGGGTGTTGTTTTCATCCTCTGATGTTCCAGGAGTCTCCGTTGGAAGCCAGTGCCCTGGCCCATCTGGCATCAGCGTTTCTTGCCAAGACAGGCAAGCTCTGACTCGGGTCCTGGGGTCCTGACATAAGTCCGTATGTCACCCAGCCTTGCCGTCTGCCCAGCAGAGACCACCCCCGCCACGGAGAAGTTGAAACCCAAGGGGAGCGGCGGAAAGGAAGAATCAGAGGGAAGCGGTTGAAGGCAGGAGACTATACAGAGGTTGGAGGCTGGGGTCCTCCGGTCTGGCCCCCCAAAGGTCTCGGAATGTGACTGCTCTTGGGGATTCGTCCGGGGGATGTGGGCAGCGGGTGCCAGGGCTACCTCCCATAAGGCCTGGCCAAAGCCCCAGCCCAGCATCCCTCCCGCTCACTGGATGGTGCATTTGTCCCGCTCGCGGGCCTGGCTCTCCCGGAGGACCTTGGCCTTGATGTATTTGAGGTCACTGTTGACGCTGGGGCGGCGGGCGAAGGGGGAGACCATGCCGTAGGCGTCCATGTCCTTGACACGGCGCATGCAGAAGGGCCGGGGGTGGAAGGCGTCCCCGTACTGCACGGAGATCTTGCGGTGCAGCGCGGGGCTCATCTCGTGCGGCAGCTTGGCCATGCTGAAGAGCACGTAGAACATCTCGTCCACGTTGGTGTTCTTCTTGGCCGACACCTCAAAGTAGGCGCAGTTCCCATCACCAGACACCAGCAGCTCGGCCTCGGTGGTGGGGACTTGGCGGCACAGCTCGCCGTGGTCGTTCTTGTTACCGCAGATGACCATGGGCAGCTCCGCCGCCTCCTTGGTCTTGTTCTTCAGGCAGGACTTGACCTCCAGGATCTGCTTCTGGAGGCGCTTGACCTCGTCGAAGGACTCCCGGTTATCCAGGCTGAACACCAGGATGAACACGTCGCCTGTGGAGGCAGAAACCCTGGGAGGTAAGCTTACAGGCAGCTCCTTTGGCCTCTCCCCACTCCTTGACCTGACCGTCACAGTGGCCCTCTGGAGGAGCTGCTATCATTCCCATTTTCCAGAGCAGAAGACTGAGGCCCAGGGGGCTAAATCACTTGTAACGGAGCTAATACGTGGCACAGCCTGGTTCAAACCCAATGGATGCGCCCTACATTTCCCTGCAGGGCTGTAGACAGAGTGAGTGATTTGTGTGTGTGACTTGTGTGGACTGTGTTAGAATAGTAATTACACTTTCCACACGAGCAGGGCTCTTGCTGTTCAGTGCACATCCCCGGGGCCTGGAGCAGCCCCTGGTATATAGTAGGAGCCGAGAGTGCTGGCAGGAGGCAGGCCTAGGTTTATCTCTTGCCCCCTCACTCAGCCTTGCACGGGTCATGCCATCTCCCTAAACCTCAGTTTCCCCACCTGTCTCATGCAGGATGCTTTTGAGGGACTGATGAGATAATAAATGGAGAGTGACATGTGCTCAGTGACTTGTATCTCAAAAGGACAACGAGAACAAGCACGTGTGCTGCGTACCCCTTGATTCCTCATGAAACCTCCGTGAGGGACATTTCATTACCTTCATGTGATAGGTGGGCAGGCTGAGGCTCAGAAAGGGTGAGCAACTGGCCCAAGATCACACAGCTCAGGTGTGGCTGGGCCGAGACATGGACCTGATTCCTGGTGCCTGGCACACACAGGTGCCCGCTGCTTCTTGAATACATTATGGATGAACAAGTGAACGCTAGCCTCTGAGGCCCACGCTACCCCTGCTACAACTTGCTGTATCCCTCAGTGTAGGTCTTTGAAACAGGGATGATGGGGAGGTGGGGAGGGTGAGAGAAGACCAGTGCCTCTACCTCGATTGTCAGATCTCACTACAGTGATCACAATCTCACATTTTGCACCTTTTACACTTTGGCTTAAACTCTTGAGAACCTGTGGGGAGAGATGTTAAGATCCCTGTTTTACAGGAAACTGAGGCTCAGAGGCACCGGGGACCAGCCCACGTTCTCAAGAGGAAAATCAAGCAATTCCAGCTGCTGGTAGCCCCGCTGCCTCCTTCCTCTGGACCCCAGGGCATACCATTTATCCCCCCAAAATAGCACCCACCACATTCAGGATTGCGTTCCTGCCAATGACACGCTCCGGAGCAAAAGGAGGCTTTGTCACGATGCACACTGGGTGTTCGTAAAGCTGGCCGCATGGATGGGATGCGATATGATGAAGGGCGGTGTGGGCTGTTGAGAAAGGCACTTGCAAGGCAGTGCCGGCCTGGCAACCATTTCTGCTTGGGCTGTGAAACCCACCCTGGTAGGCTAATCCCAGGCCCCTGAGGACTCTGAGGCCTTGACACATTCAAATGCAAAGCTGCATGCCAAGTTTCAGAGAAGCCTGGCTGGCAGCTGGAAGGAGAGCTGGCGGCAGAATTAATGGCTTTCAGAATGTGCTGTGCATCAGCACCAGGTTGGAAAATGAGGCACGGGCTGGCGAGCAAAAATACGGGTGGCCAGACAGATGTGCCCAGAATGACACGTGCACGTAAAAAAGACGAAAATACTCTGTTCTGGGGACCCAAGCATGAATGTCAGTATGTTCATGGGGTTTCTGGAAGACTGATGGGATGGTACCCTGGGGGAGGAGGCAGGAGCCTGGCGGGGGTGGAAGCAAGGGTCAAAGGAGATTTTTACCCTTATCTATATGCTTAGAGGAGCATGCATTTGTGTGTTATTTGTGTAATTAAAACTTAAGTTTGGAAATATGCACATGGTTCCTCTCTATATCTTGTCTCTCCCTCCCTCGGTTAGCTTTATTTCTATCGGTGGGCACTGTATCCCCTCCCCATGGTAGGGGGAGCTGACATTCTTACAATCCCCACTGTGTTGGAAATGCCCCCATGCCCTCCTCCCCTGGCACTTTCCTGTAGGCTGAGGAGTCACCCCGGGAGGAAGCAACATTATACCCATTGTGCAGCTGGAAAGACTGAGATCTGAACCTCTGGTCCTATGTGTAAGCTACCAAGTGGTGGAGACAGGACTGGAACCCAGGTCATCCCAGGCTCCCTCTGTCCACAAACTTCTCCAAAATGTGGAGTGGGGCAGGCCGAGTGTGATCTGGATCAGATGATCAGCGAGAACAGCTGGAAAAGGAAGCCATCTGCCCAGGGCACTCGGGGAGGGGTCTTAGCTGGGCTGTAGGGGGAGGGGTGGGGATAGCAAGGGTTTCTTGGTGCAGAAGTATTTCGATTTGTGGGGTTGTTTTAGTGACGGCTGGGGGACTACTTGCTGATAACTTTCCTTCATCAGCTGCCCAGCAACGGCAGGGTGTGGCTTAGGAATGACTGCAAAGCCCATTGCATGCACACTGCAAATGCAGGTTTCACATAAGACCCATATTTCGTGAGCACTCACCTTCTACTCGCCAAGCACTTTTTCTATATAAACTCATTTAATTCTCATGAAGGCCTCTAGGATGGGTACAGATACGATACAGGTAAGAAAATCAAGGCCCAAAGAGGTCAAGTCACTTGCTCAGAGGGACAAAACCACGAAGCAGCAGAATCAGAATTTGCACTCAGGCAGACCAGTTTCTGGGCCTGTGTTCTTAGCTACCACACAAAACTGCTTGAGTGATGAAAAGCATGGCCCAGTTTCACATCTCCATCTGGCCCTGCTTAGTACCCCACAAGCTCCCCTCCCTCCCCGGCTCCCAGCCTGGCTGAGAGGCTACAGGAGAGCCCAGGGTTAAAGCCTGAGAGCCAGACTGCCATTTCCCAGCTGTGTTATTTGTGTTATACTCCCAGGCTCCCAGGGCCTCAGCTTCCCCACATGTAAAATGAAGGCAGATGCCCATCTCCTAGGTTAGTTGAGAGGATTAATTAAATACATGCCGAGCTCTAGAAAGAGGCCCAGGCACACAGCTCCTGATAAGAGTTAGCAATCACCATGGCCGTTACTGTGATTATTACTGAGCTCCCAGCATGGGCAGGTCCCTACCAGCCTCTCTGACTGATCACTGTCTGGGTCCGGTCCCTGCCTCTTTGAGAGGCAGCAAAGGCCTCAGGTGTCAATAGATCTGAGTCTGACAGACTGGCCCTGGGCCCTGGAGCTGTGCTGGGTCACCTGCGGCAGGAAGTAGGCAGGAGCCCTTCTGTTCCTAGGTAAAACCACAGATCTGGAAGGTAGCACCAGCAGCCACAAGCAATTAAACCAGAGTCAGAGGGAAGGGTTCTGGGGCCCTGGCTCCGTCCTCTGTCGCCAAGCAGCAATACCTCTCCGACCTCACGGTGTGGTGCACAGGGGCTCATGAGCTTCATCTCAGATGGAGGCAGTGCTTTGCAAACTGTAAAGTGCCGAGCACACACACTCCCATACTCAAGCTCCCATGCCCACTCCCTCTGGCACCCACCTGTGAGGATGGACAGCCTGCGCATGGCAGGGAAGGGGTGGTTGCCGGACGTGTCCAGGATGTCCAGCTGGTACATGTCACCGCGGATGTTGTAAACCTTCCGGTGGAAGTCCTCGATGGTGGGCGTGTACTGGTCCTCGAAGCGGCCATTGAGGAAGCGGGAGACAATGGAGCTCTTGCCCACCCGAGAGGCGCCCAGCACCACCATGCGGTACGAGTTCTTGGCAGGCACACTGAGTGCGCAGTTCCCGCTGGACAAGGTCTTCATCATGGCTCGGGGCTGCAGCAGAGAGAGGGGGTCGAGTGTCAGGAAGCCGGGGGCCTGGCCCTGCAGCCTGTGCTGGAGGCTGTGGCCTCCCCTGTCAGCCTCTTACTTGGTTCTGTGATAGCTTAGCTGATAAAGAATCCACCTACAATGTGGGAGACCTGGGTTCTATTCCTGGGTTGGGAAGATCCTCTGGAGAAGGGAAAAGCTACCCACTCCAGTATTCTGGCCTGGAGAATTCCACGGACTGTATAATCCATGGGGTTGCAAAGAGTCAGACACGATTGAGCGACTTTCACTAACTTCTGTCTGTACAATGGGAAAGCTGGACTGGGTTCTCTCTAAGGGCCGTGGAGTTCTGCATGAACATCCCTCTCTTGTTTCTTTCCTCCTTCATTTATCTACCCATTTTTACTCATTCACTCACCCCTGGGTTCATTCACCCCTTATTTATTCCCAGATGGGACTGCTGGGGCTGGACCCCTCGATTTACCCCTAACTCGCTACTCCTGTTAGGAAAGGAGCTTAACTTCCTTGGGCATCGCTTTTCTCATCTATAAAGTGGACTTGATTCATAGGGCTGTGGTAAAGGGCTCAGCACATGGCAAGGTCTCAAAGATGCTGACTCTTGTTAGAATCTGTTCTCTGCCTGGACCATCTGTCCTTTGCAGTTCTGGTTTCCTGGAGCCTGTGACTCTGGGACATGGGATGGGGAAGGTTTTAGAGAGCATTTCTTAAGCAAGGGGGTGCCATGGCCATTTGGCCTTCCCAGAAAGAAGAGAAAGGCCAGGTCCAGACCACATCCTCCATGCCCAGGGATGCGGCTGCCCAGCAATTTTTTCAACCTCCAGGTCCTGGGAGTTTGCCTGGACTATGGGATGCAGGTCAGAGAAAATGACACAAGAATGACTCAGGTCCCTCATAGCTCCAAGGGTTTATGGTTCTGGGGTATACCCAAAACTTTCCATAGAAACCTCTTGACCTTGTGGGAGAGGCCGAAATGGATCCAAGCTCCAAAGCCCAATTAGAGATATGCAACTTCCAGGGGCTCCATCAGGCCCACCCAAAGGCCATTCATAGCCCAGCCACCCTCCTTTTTCCTCTCTCAGCACCCACCAGAATTCCTCCCGGCTTGGAACCCCTAGAGAGCTTGAGCTCTGTAGGGACCAGCCCTCAACTCATGCCAGCCCCTCCCCCAGAACCCCTCTTCCCTTTATCAGGGTCTGGGTCAAATGTCACCTCCTCTCTGAAGGCTCCTCTGCCTCCCACCCCACCAAGCGGGTGAAGTTGCTCAGTCTTTGTGACTCCATGGGCTGTAGCCCGCCAGGTTCCTCCATCCATGGAATTCTCCAGGCAAGAATGCTGGAGTGGGCTGCCATTGCACACAACCTGCTCAGTGCCATTGCCTTGCCCAGTTGAGAGCCACCACGCAGTAAAGTGGTTTCTTTAAAAGACCTTCATAAAAGCTCTGATTGGCAGCATTTGTCAATTTCATGGCGAAATACTCCCACCATGGCCGATTCCAAGCTCCCAAGATGATCTCAATGAATGAATTGCAAAGGGTCGCACACAATAAGCCAGCTCAGCATACTGCTGACCCTGGAGCTGTGACGACAATCAGCAGTAACCAAGCCCTGCAGTGTGCCAAGCACCGTGCTAAGTATAGAATAATCACAGCTGACATTTATTTTGCAGTTAATATATGCAGAGCGCTCTAAGTTGAATGTGTACTAACCCACTTCATCCTCCAGGATCCCCAGAAGGTAGGTGGTTACCCCAATTCACAGATGAGGAAACTGAAGCAGCACAGAGAAGTTTAGTACCTTGCTCATGGTTACACAGCCAGTAACCAGCCAAGGAGGGCTTCAATCTCAGGCAGTCTGCCCCGGGCCTTGGGGTTCCCCTTACCACCTCTCTATGAAGTATGCATTCCCTTCCCTGTTTCACAAATAAGGACCTGATGCTTAAAAGTCTACACGACTGGCCCTTTTAGTTAATAAGGGGGCCAGGATGGTGACTCCAAATGTACAACTCCTACATACCCCCACTCAATTTGTGCCTGAAGCCAACTTTGAGCTTATACCGCAGGGTTTCATATTTCAGTGCCATGGACACAGCAGGTGCTCAATAAATGACCTGTGTGGGAAAGAAGCAAATGGCTTTCCTTTTCGGAGATCATTCAGAGCTTCCTTCCGGGGTCTTCTCCCTCCACCCTGTCTAGCTGGCCCAGGAGCTACACTGAGGTGGGTCGCCGTGAACTGAGCACACACCTGGGTGGGCAGCAAGGGAGAGGAAGCTGCAAGCCAACAGCACTGAACTCTTCAATCTCCTCCCAGGCTGGGAGAGAGCCAGCCTGGGCCTTTAACGGAGGCCAGGACTGGGGGGAAGAGGCCACACCAGGACTCCTCCCCAAGTCCCTCTGCTGGGAGCTTGACTCTGCTGCTGGTCATCTCTGTCTACAGAGAGAGAAGAAGGCTGGCAGCCCCCAGGGATAGTATGTCTCCATCACTGCCTGCCCCAGCCTCTAGCTCAGAGTTCTTGGTATTAGATGTGTTAACATCAGAGACTGAATAGACGTGAGGAAGTCAGAGAGAGGAGGCAGGGGGTCAGAAAAGGGCAAAGGAGAAAAAAGATCTGTGGTTTTCATCTCCAAGAGAAGACTGCGAGTCTGCACATGGCCCCAGCCACGTGGGGCTGTGTGAAGCACCCAGACACCTGGCCGTGAGGTGACAGTACTTCCATGGGCTCCGTCCCCCATCCTCGTGTCCTTCTTCCCTTCTCCTCCCCTAGAGGAGGCTCTGTGGGCGTGCTGTGGGCACAGCCTCTCTCCTCCTCCACTTCCTGTTCCCCTCTCTCCATCCTCAGCCATCCTGACCCTACAGTGAGAAGCAGGCAGTGGTCAGGGTTCAAAGGGCCCTTTGAGAATGTAGATTTCCCCCCTGGAGGCCCAGAGAATGGTTAGTGGGAGCCACCAGTAGCACATGGGTACCCGAATGCAAGCTCTGTGACTCACCCCAGGGTCTTTCTATGGGCACCTGGGAGGCAGAAGGGCCTGGAGCAGAGGTGGTGGGGCCGTGCTGGGGGAATGGTCACCACAGCCCGGCAGGTCCCCATCATGCTGGGCGCCTGTGTGCCTTATCCCAATGAACTCACGGCAGTCCCATGAAGAGGGGCCCACCATCAACCTGCTGGACCCATGGGGACATGGGAGGTCAGAGAGGCTGAGTCACTTGCCCCAGTTTACACAGATGACTGGTCAGGCCAGGATTAGAATCAGGCTATTGGTTCCAAAGTCTGGGCTTTTACCTCTATAAAAACCCACCTCCTGGCCAAAATCAGGCTTTTTCAAAACAGCGTCTGACTCAGTGAAGCCTCAGCTGGCGTCGGGTTGGGGGAATAAGCCTGGAGGTCTGTTCTAATTCCCTCTGTCTCTTGCTGCAGATAGCTGGGGGCAAGCACGCTGCCCGGGACCCCCCCAGACCTTGAGCAGCTTCCGCCCCACGCGTCTGTGGGTTCACCCCTTCTTCTCCCTCGAGCCCCTCTCCCAGGGCCTGCCTGGAAGATGGAAGGGTCAGAAGGGCAAGAGCAGAGGATGAGAGTCTGGCCACATCCTCCTCCTTGTGATACCCTGAGCCCTCCCTCCTTCCCTCCCTCCCACACACCCCAAGCCTCTACCATTAGGGCACATCCCAGATTCTGGGCACACACACATATTCACTGGCCTCCATGCCCCCACTGAGGGGAGTCATGGTGCTTTGCAAAGCCAATCTCACCACCCTTGAGGTGGCAGAAAGGAAACAGACCAGATCTGCCTCTCACCAGTCCAGTCGCCCTGGGCAAATGACTGGACCTAGTGGGGTTGGTCATCTATCAAATGGTAGAAACAAACCCACAGAGTGGCCCTGAGAGCTCAATAAGAAGCCAAGAGGCCCACACAGCTCCTGGCACACAGCAAACAGGTTCCTTTCTCTGTGACACTTCCTCTCGGCAGTCAAGAGGCTGCCTGGAGCAGTCAGGTGCGGAGGGACTGGAGTGCAGGCAGAGGTCTTGGGGGACCCCATCGTGTCCCTCTGATGCCAGAAGAAACCTGAATCATGGGCTCCTGACCTGGCTGCCTCTTCACAGCACAGCCTCCCACCTCCCCTGAGGTCCAGGACTACACCCTTCGTCATCTTCCCAGGGCTGGGGGCACAGGGAGGACAGAACCCTGCTGAGGTGCTTGGAGGCCCTCTGGCCAGCTGAGCACAGAAAACCCATCTTGGGAAGGGAATCGCCCAGGAAACTCACTCCTTGCACCAATTCCCCCCAAAGCTCAAAGAACTCTAAACAAGGAAGGCGCTCCTTAAGCTCTCTCAGAGGAGGTCCTCACCAAGGCCACCACCAGCTGGCCTCACCCCAGCCCCACCCTCAGCCAGGTTTGCAGGCTGAAGCCAGCTTAGGAAGGAGGGGAGTGTTTGGGGAAAGGAAGTGCCTCTTCCTCTCTAAGCCTCAGTTTCCTTATATTCAAACAGGCTGTTACTCCAGATTTCTTTAAATAAAAACTCAGTTAAATCTTTCTTTCCTGGGATAAGCATCCAGCCTGACACACAGTAGGTGCTCAACTAGGTAAGTGAAGTTGCCCGGTGATGCTGGTATATAACAGGCTCAATCAGTTTGACTTTTCCACTTCCTGTAAGGCTTCACCTAACCCTCCCCCCCAAAGCTTCAAACCTTTCTCCCCGGCTTCCCCGCCTCCCTGGTTCTGTTGGGGTGTCTCTCTCCTACCTGGGAATGGCGGGCCGGGCCTCTGGCACGGCTCAGAGGGATGCCTGGAAGGGCCTGGAGGTGCGGGGAGCAGCCTTCCTCTCCGTCAGCCGAGGCTTCCAGGGGCTGCGGCGGCTCCCGGGTCACTGCGCCGGGATCCTCCTCTGCGCGTCTCGGGGCGCCGGGCTGGGCGCGGCCGGGCGAGGGGACACGGGGAGCCGGTGCCCCATGAGTGGGTTCCGAGGCCTCGGCGGGGCCCGGGCGCTGGGCGGGCTCCGGCTCGCCGCCGCCGGCCCTGCCCTGCCCGGACCCGGGGGACTCCTGCTGAGCCAGGTGCCCGGAAGCGTGGGGCCGTCCGATCCCGGGGTCCCCGCTTGGGGCTCCGGGGTTGGGGGGAGAGGGCAGAAGGGGTGACTCTTGGTCCTTAGAGACTCCTGGAGGGTCCCTTGGAAGTGATTGCGGGTGCGTGCGTATGTGCGTGTCCGGGGTGGGCGAACCTATCCTCCCGACTGCCTATGCCACCTACTCCGCCCGCTCCAAAGGAGATCGCTCGGGTGGAGGGTGCCTGCCCGGCTCGGCCTCGACCTCAGGTCTGCCGCTCCCCCGGCGCCGAGGGTATGCTCTTTTTCCCTGCGAGGCGAAGCCAGCGGCTGAAAGAGGAGCAGAGCACTCTGCTGCGCGCGCGTGTGGGAGGGGGCCTTGAACGCCGCCCTAAGATTTAGCAGCTCTGAGTTAGCCTTAAACAGGCTCCTCCTCCCACTTCTTCCCCTCGGTCCCCCAGAGGAGGCGAACTTTCTGCGGGGCTCTGGCTCCTCCCTCTTTCCTGCTCCTGGAGGCGGACGCCCCTCTTCTTCCCGCCGGGCGAGGTCAACGGTTCCTCCGAAAAGTGATCGGAGCCCAAGCTCCAGATGGCGGTTCCAGCGGCAGAAGCCCAGCTTAGGCCTGGACGCCTTTCGCCGCCTCTGCGAGCGGTTCTCCGTGGACCCGTCGAGCGGCTCCCGCTCGCCCTCTCCGCGGCAAGCGAGCAGCCAGTCCCGCAGCCCGGCGCCAGCCTCTGCCTCCGCGAGCGCGCCCACCCGCCTTCGCCCGACGCCCCGCCCCGGGTGCTGCGCTCAACCAATGGCGGCGAGCCCCGCGGCTTGGCTCCGCCCCGCGGCCCCGCCCGTGGCCGCCAGGGCGCCGCAGTCTGGCGCTCCGCGTGCCCGGGCGCGTGGGGCTGGGGAGCTGAGCGTGGGGGCGGCAGGGGGCGCGGGGTGCGCGCGGTGAGCGGAAGGTGGAGCTGGCCTGGGAGGCTGACGTCTGCGCACGCACTCACACACACACCGCCCCGGCCGCAGGTGACCCGCCAGAATCCCGCGGCGGGTTGGCCGGGGACCCCCGCCGCTTGCTCCCGGTCAGGTGGCAACCCGCGCGCCACGGCTCCTGCGCCCCCCTCCTCCGCCGAAAACCCCAGGGGCCCTCCGGGGCGCCCGGCCTGCCCGCCCCGAGCCAGCGCCTTCCTCCCTAGGTCGCCGGGCCCGCGGGACCCCGCAGGATGACACATGGGCCGCGCACGTGCCGTCAGGAGGGGCCGCGGAGTCACCTTGGCCTAAGCGCGCCTGAATGGAGATCTGCGCGACACGCAGGTCTGGGGACATACTATACTGAGTGCTCTTGGGCAGTACCTCTGTCTTTCTTCGCTTCTCCCCACCTTGAACCAGGGCAGATAGCAATCTTTATTACTTAGAATTGTCTTTGGCTCCACGACCCACTCCTCCTCTCCTTGTCCCAAACACGTTTTCTGGAGAATTGTTATATCACTGCCTTAAATGGGAAACCAGTATCACTCGCCATAAATAGAAGATAAGAACAAAAATAAACACAAGGGAAACAAACCAAGGTTATTAAATTCTAGCAGGAAACTAGCCTTCCAAGGCTTGAGATATGCCTTCAGTGTAAAAGGGAGGTGGGCCAGCTTGGAAGAGGTGTTAAAGACCTTCTTGCCTGGAGAATCCCAGGGACGGGGGAGGCTGGTGGGCTGCCGTCTATGGGGTCGCACAGAGTCAGACACGACTGAAGCGACTTAGCAGCAGCAGCAGCCCCCAACAGTGATGTTCTCCTCCAGTGTTATCAGGAGACTGAAAAATGTTCTGTGTGATGAGGTATAGGGACAGTGAAGGGATGCAGTTCCGTGTCTGTCCAACCATCATTTGTATCAGCCAGGGAGCTATACCTCGCTTCCAGAACCCTGGACCTGGGGGATGCCTGCCAATCTGCTCTCAGACCTCATGAGAGGCAGAGGGCTCTGGGGGGAACCAAGCTGAGGGTCCAGCTCCTTTGGGTGAGACATTAGTGTTCAGTCTGCCTCGATGTCCGCTCAAATATTTGAGCCCAGTTGGGCCAGTTGTGAAGATTACCTGGGCTTGGTTATGTCATCTATAAAATGGGTATGCTATGCTAGGTCCCGGAGAAGGCAATGGCACCCCACTCCAGTACTCTTGCCTGGAAAATCCCATGGACGGAGGAGCCTGATAGGCTGCAGTCCATGGGGTCGCTGAGTCAGACACGACTGAGCGACTTCACTTTGACTTTTCACTTTCATGCACTGGAGAAGGAAATGGCAACCCACTCCAGTGTTCTTGCCTGGAGAATCCCAGGGATGGCGGAGCCCAGTGGGCTGCCATCTGTGGGGTCGCACAGAGTCGGACACGACTGAAGCGACTTAGCAGCAGCAGCAGCAGCATGCTAGGTCCACAGAGTGGCAAGCGTACACAGATGGTCTTGGCCTTGGACTGCGAATAGTGGTTTGCTCTTAGGCGCGGGGTGCGCGCGGTGAGCGGAAGGTGGAGCTGGCCTGGGAGGCTGACGTCTGCGCACGCACTCACACACACACCGCCCCGGCCGCAGGTGACCCGCCAGGATCCCGCGGCGGGTTGGCCGGGGACCCCCGCCGCTTGCTCCCGGTCAGGTGGCAACCCGCGCGCCACGGCTCCTGCGCCCCCCTCCTCCGCCGAAAACCCCAGGGGCCCTCCGGGGCGCCCGGCCTGCCCGCCCCGAGCCAGCGCCTTCCTCCCTAGGTCGCCGGGCCCGCGGGACCCCGCAGGATGACACATGGGCCGCGCACGTGCCGTCAGGAGGGGCCGCGGAGTCACCTTGGCCTAAGCGCGCCTGAATGGAGATCTGCGCGACACGCAGGTCTGGGGACATACTATACTGAGTGCTCTTGGGCAGTACCTCTGTCTTTCTTCGCTTCTCCCCACCTTGAACCAGGGCAGATAGCAATCTTTATTACTTAGAATTGTCTTTGGCTCCACGACCCACTCCTCCTCTCCTTGTCCCAAACACGTTTTCTGGAGAATTGTTATATCACTGCCTTAAATGGGAAACCAGTATCACTCGCCATAAATAGAAGATAAGAACAAAAATAAACACAAGGGAAACAAACCAAGGTTATTAAATTCTAGCAGGAAACTAGCCTTCCAAGGCTTGAGATATGCCTTCAGTGTAAAAGGGAGGTGGGCCAGCTTGGAAGAGGTGTTAAAGACCTTCTTGCCTGGAGAATCCCAGGGACGGGGGAGGCTGGTGGGCTGCCGTCTATGGGGTCGCACAGAGTCAGACACGACTGAAGCGACTTAGCAGCAGCAGCAGCCCCCAACAGTGATGTTCTCCTCCAGTGTTATCAGGAGACTGAAAAATGTTCTGTGTGATGAGGTATAGGGACAGTGAAGGGATGCAGTTCCGTGTCTGTCCAACCATCATTTGTATCAGCCAGGGAGCTATACCTCGCTTCCAGAACCCTGGACCTGGGGGATGCCTGCCAATCTGCTCTCAGACCTCATGAGAGGCAGAGGGCTCTGGGGGGAACCAAGCTGAGGGTCCAGCTCCTTTGGGTGAGACATTAGTGTTCAGTCTGCCTCGATGTCCGCTCAAATATTTGAGCCCAGTTGGGCCAGTTGTGAAGATTACCTGGGCTTGGTTATGTCATCTATAAAATGAGTATGCTATGCTAGGTCCCGGAGAAGGCAATGGCACCCCACTCCAGTACTCTTGCCTGGAAAATCCCATGGACGGAGGAGCCTGATAGGCTGCAGTCCATGGGGTCGCTGAGTCAGACACGACTGAGCGACTTCACTTTGACTTTTCACTTTCATGCACTGGAGAAGGAAATGGCAACCCACTCCAGTGTTCTTGCCTGGAGAATCCCAGGGATGGCGGAGCCCAGTGGGCTGCCATCTGTGGGGTCGCACAGAGTCGGACACGACTGAAGCGACTTAGCAGCAGCAGCAGCAGCATGCTAGGTCCACAGAGTGGCAAGCGTACACAGATGGTCTTGGCCTTGGACTGCGAATAGTGGTTTGCTCTTCTTGTCTCTGTGTGGTCTTGGGATTCTTCAGGGAAGTTAAGGAAGATGGGGTAGATGGAGGTGGAGGGACTAGATGGAGGACTCAGCACTTGCACTCCTTGACTGTGATCAGTCCGCTATCCGGAGGATGTGGAATATCTAGACCTCAGAAAGGGTTTGGGGACATACTCAAGACCACCCAGCTGGCAAGTGGCAGAATCCCAGCCCAGTGCTCTTTCCTCACCTAGACTTTGCTTCTAGGAACTGGCTTAGCCCAGGAGCGTTTGTGCTCAGCTTGATGCACAGAGGCTATGAGCCTTGAGCTGGCTGCGAACTTCGCAGCAGGAGGTAGGCAGGGTGGTACGTTTCACCTGGATAGCTTGGGTCAGGAGGACTTAGGCCATGGGGCTGGTTCCTTCACCCCCATCCTGGAAACATGGCAGGTGGCCAGCTTTAACCTGGCCCAGGAACCCATAACCTGCTGCTTCAGCCCAGTTCTCTACCATGAGTGGGTCATGCTCCACTGACCATGTCCCCATCTTGAGGGGAGCTGTATACGGAGCTGTGGGGCCCCAGGAGACCCACCTGCCCCTGCCGCCCCCCCTCCACCAGTGCAGAGTGGCTCAGGCAATAAACAGGTGCACATAAGGAATGGATGCCCAAGGAAGCTTCACATGGCAACAGGACACCTTCTGTGTGTGCTCACTTTCCTAGGCTTCCTTGCCCCCCCACCCCCGCTCCCCGTTTGCACTACCGTCTCACATGGACCACTTATCATAGCCATCTCTTTCCTTACTGGGCTCTCTTATCACCCTCCCTCTCTCATAACCCATGACCACTTTCATCGTTTTCTAAAAATGCCATCCCTTGCTCAAGAATTTTCAATGGCTCCCCACTTCTTGAGATATAAAATCTAAACCCCTTAGCCCAGTACATAAGGCCTCCTGATTCCCACCGTGTCTCACCATTAGCCTGAATTTCAGCCAATCAAACCACTTCTGGGTCCCTCAAAAAGCTTGGATTCCCCTCTTCCAGTCCTTTGTGATGCTGATCCTTCTACCTTTTTATCTATCTTTTTTTTTTTCTATCTACTCTTTGAACTTCTACATATCCTTCAAACCACATTGTCCACACCTCTTCTGACAAAGCCTCCTTGCCTTTCTCATGGTGTGAATCTCATCCTGCTCTGGGCTCCTGTGGCAACAAAACCTGGCTCTTGCACCCTGGGTAACTGGCCAGTCCTTTAACCCTCAGTTCCTTCATCTGTAAAGTGGGTGTTATACTTAAGCTACCTCATGGATTATTGGGAGGATCATAGAATGTACCATAAAGGGTCTCCCACCACGGGGCCTTGCATACAGTGGTCTCCGTCACGGTTACTTCCTCTCTGGCCTGTGACACATCCTGCCTCATGTTTTGGACACATGCCTCATCTCCCCTACTTGCATGTGAGCTCCTTGGAGAGCGAACGGAGCCTGATTCATCTTTGTGTTCCCTCATCATTAAGGCCAGCATCTTGCACACTGTGAGTTTTTAATAAATGCTTATTGAATTGTGCTCAGCTGAACAGCCTCAGAGCAGAAGAAATGCACAAGTTCTCCTTGGAGACAAGAGGAAGGGGAGGGCAGACATGGGGAGGCAGATTAGTTTGGTCCTAACAGCTACCACTTACAGGAGGGGAAATGGAGGCTCAGGGAGACTGTTCAAAGCCAGGCACCCAATAAGGGGCTGAGTTGGGATCTCAGAGACATTTCTTCAAAGGAAAATCAGACATTTACCCAATCAGTGTGCTGTCACATCCTTGGCCACTTTTCTAGAACTGTGTTTTCTATCCCTGAATCACCCGAGGTGGTGATGGTGGGGGGTAGCTTTTAAATGATAACAAAGCACAAGCTTACACTTAGAGATGCTGATTTAATTGCTCTGGGGTTGGGCCTGATATCCACACTGTTTAAAGCTCCCCCAGGTGATTCTAATGTGCAGCCAGAGTTGCTAGAGCAGTGGTTGGACTAGTAGAATCACAGCATCTAGGACTTGTGACAAATACAGGCCCCACCCCTGATCCACTAAATCTGAAGCTCTAGGGCTAATTTTAACCAGGCTCCTAGTAATTTCCATGCCAAAGTTTGAGGACCAGTGACCAGAAGATTAGAATTGGCAAAACCTTATATGTCATGTGGCTCAGACTTCTTATCTTGCAAACAAAGATAGTTTGTGGCTTGACCAAACTCAACACATGTTAATGACAGGCAAACCCAGAGCCAGGTTCTGACTCCTCTTGCTTGCTTGAATGCACCATCCAGGGCCACGCAGCCCCTAAGTGGGTCTCTGGCCCTGGCAGGCCTTGGCATCTAAATCAGCCTTGAGCCTTGAGCAGAGGACAGTGGGTTACCAGTGTACAAGCCCAGCCGGATCAAAGGCACAGGGTCAGGTGCCAGTAAGTGCAGAGAACAGCAAGTAATAATAAACTGGTGCTACACATGGCATTTCAGGATCCTGCCGTACAGCTCTGGAGGTGGAGGAATGAGGACATGGGGTCTCCCCCAGGTCAGAGGTCAGCGGGAGCACAGTTGGACCAGTCACGTCCTGTGCCCCACTCCTCTCCTGGCCACTTCTGCCTCCTGCTAAGCGGAGAGGTGCTACTTGTTATATAGTGTGCGTGTGTGCTAAGTCACTCCAGCTGTATCTGACTCTTTGCGACCCACCCCATGAACTGTATGTAGCCTGTCAGGTTCCTCTGTCTGTGAGATTCTCCATGCAAGAATACTGGAATGGGTTGCCATACCCTTCTCCAGGGGATCTTCCTGACCCCAGGATCGAACCCGCGTCTCCTGTGGCTCCTGCATTGCAAGTGGATTCTTTACCACTGAGGCAACGGGGGAGCCCTGTCACATAGCAGGTATCCAGTAAAAGTTCAATAAATGAATGACTGAATGAATAGTTTTCTTTTTTTATAACAAGAATATTGGGTCAGATCCCCTCTGAAGCTCCATCTGATTCCACATTTCTAAGTTGAATAAATCCTACCGTAAGGTGATTCAGGTACCTTCTAGCATGTATAGTTTTCAGGAAATTTAGAAAAAGGCACGTCTTCTAGGCAGAGGCAGCCCCTCTCTGAGGTTCACAGCTTTGGGAGGGAGAAACACAAGCTGAATTTCCTTAGCTGAGTGCACTTGAGCAGTGAGCAACCGGCACAACCATAGAGGGCAGCCCCTTGTGAAAGTTTTTTGGGGAGTAGTGATGACCAGGAGGGTATGATCATTATACTAGGTCAGGCCAAGCTGAGGCTGTGGCCAGAAAAGAAAAAACTAGAATGAACCAGAGACATTAATCACAACAAGGATCGGTTATGCAGCCCCCACTTCTCGCAGGCACTGGGTTAATCCCACTAACAAAAGAACCCATTTTAACTAGGCCACATCACTATGTGGGGATGGCACTAGTATCCTCATTTGTAAATGAGGAAACTGAGGCTTAAAGACATGTGGGTGAGGAAGACTTTGCATGGGCACTAAGTCCCCTTGCTCTCCACATATGCTCCCAGTGAGGTAAGCAGGGAAGGCTTTTTGTTCAAACTCAGGCAAACACTGTGCGACCAGGTTTCACCCTGATTCTAGCATTACTCCCTGTGAGTAATGGGGCAGAGAGGTGCTTGAGTTCTCACTTTTTCCACTGGCACCCACTCCCCACTCCCTATCACTGTCCACCCCTTCATTCAACTCTTGAGCCAGGTGTGGTAGAAAGGAAACAAGCTTGGCCACCAAATGACCTTGGATTTAAATCCTGGCTACTGCCTCTCACCGTATCTCAACCTCAGATGAGCTACTTCTCTGCTTGATGGTGTCTGCCTCAGCTTCCTCATCTGTCAAATGGACTGTTATGAGGAGTCACTCACGCCATCATTCAGTCATTCAACAGACACTTAGAGAACACCTGGCTAGTAGCCTGGAGAGAGCCTGCGATTTATGGAATGCATTGGGGTTGACCAGAGAGAGTTTCAAGCAGAGGAAATAAGACATGCAAAGGAAGAGAAAGAGTCACCCAGTGGAAGAACAGAAATACACTCAGTTTGGCAGGAAAGCCAGGAGAGGGAAAATAGTACAAGACAAGGCTCAGGAGAAAAGGAGGGGTCGGACGTGCTGAGCAGCATTTGGCAAACAGTAGGCACTCAATCAATGTGAGTTGCCTTTCCCTGAACCTGGAGCTGAACCCCAAGCCCCAGGTGCAGACTGATGCTCGTGGAGAGTGGGGAGTCTATTTCCTCTCCTGGTTGGTACCCAGCACTTCTCCTAATGCCACATAATACAGTGAGCTCATTACCTCTGAGTGCTGAGCTGGGAAGCAGGGGGTAGAGGTTTGCCAACTACCTCGGATCTGCCAGAAATAGAATCCAGTGTTCCAGGATGCTAATGACCTTGGCCTTGGTGTATTTCTCTTTCCTTTAGCGGTCTCCTGCTGATGGGGCTGTTTAAAGAAGAGGAAAGCAGGGTAGTGGAAGCCAAGCCAAGCCAAACCAGCCGTGCAGAACCCCAGCTTCAGCCCCATGCAGATGAACCATGAGCCTCACTCTGCACACCAAATGTGCTTCTGTAAAGTTGTGCATAAGCCAAATTTATTGTACTTTACATCTTACATTCCATCTGGGTTCCATGATCCCTATCAACTTCTTGCAGAAGTTTGCCTGTAAGTATGGCCAGTCACAGTTCTTCCCAGGGAGAAGTGGAGTCTATTTCCTCCCTACTGGAGTCTGGGGGAGTTGCTTTGACCAAGACAATATGGCAGAAGTGACACCATGCCACTTCTGGGCCTGGAAGCTTCTGCTTTCACTGTCTCAGAATCCAGCCACCGTGTAGTAAGGAAATCCAGGCTGCCCTGGGGGAAGAAGAAACCAGGGGGTGAGAAAAATCCTGTGGAGGATGAAAGGCTACGTGACACACCCTTCCAGATCCTTCAGGCCACAAGCTGAATGCAGCTGCCTGCATGTCCAGTCCATTCCCTGTCTTGTCGGCACTGGGTACTTCTCTTGTCTTGTCCTCGTGAGCTGTGTCCAGCCTACCAGAGGAGCAAGAAGAATCACAAAACCATTGTTATTTTAAGCCCCAACTTTTGGGATAGGCTGTTACATAATAAAAGACAACAGAAATAGATCCATTTGCTTTTTGTCTTCTCTCAAACCTCAATTTTGACCACAGTGTCTGCAAAGATATACAGGCCCATCAAATAGCAGAAAGAAAACTGATTTATTCTGGGCCAACCATGAATATCCAGTGAATCCTTATTTTCCCCACCAGGTCACTTTGTTTAGTATCAGAGATGCTCAGAAGAGTGCCTGTGGGCCCCTTCCGCCTCTCCTTCCCTCTCCTGACTCACTCCGCCTCAAATTCTGGTATCTGTTTAAGCCCTCCCTCTCCTGGGATCCTGCCTCAATTTTGGAGAAAACGTACAAGGCCTATGAGTTGCTGACTGTTTTCTAGAATATTCTTAACATTGTGTTCTAAGTAAAGGTGTTATGTCTTACAGATTTTTCAGAGGCTGCAAGGTAGGTGAGCCCTCCTCTTGCTAATATACCCATCCCCTCTCATGACAGCATGAATGTGCAGGTGTGCTTATAGAGACCTTCGCCCTGCTCTCTTATTCTTCTCTCACAGGAAGAATGAGGGACAGCCCGGCAACATGTTTGTTACTATGCCCTTCCCCCAGGAACTGCCCGCTCCTGGAATGTGACCACTTTTCAGAGACGCCACCAATCGGAGCCAAGAGCTGGAGCTCAGAGATGGGTAGGCTGCTAGTCCCCAGGAGCAGCTACAGTGTTTCCCTGCCCAGCTCAGACTCGCTTCCCAGCCTGGGGGTCCCTGCCTGCTATGATGTTTTATTGGACTCATAGATGAGTGAGTGAACTTCATGAGAGAATGGTGGGATGGTTGAGTAAATGAATGAAACGGTAAATGAATGAGTGGATATCCAATGACTGCTACCATATCCAGTTTAGCCACCAGGCCAACAGATCCTGTCCCATTCCATAGCTTAGATCCAGACACATGATGGCTGCAACCTCTGCCTCTTTGAGGGGCCATGAGAACATCTCATGCTGTGCAGAAAAGCAAGTCTCCTAGACACTTTCTCCTCTTCCCACCCAAGGCTGTATCATTAAGATTAGGATTATTAAACTGCAAGCCACCAAAAATGCAAAATAAAAGTTGGTTACAACAGAGAGTTTATTTCCTACTCAGGTAAATAATTTCTGGAGGTGAAGGAGCTGATCCACAGGGCCAGAGGTCTAGGCTTCTTCCAGCTTTCTGCTGTAATGCGCTTGAATCATCTGGAAACCAACTACCGCCACCCGCCAACCCCGGACTCCCTGATCCATGGAAAAATTGTCTTCCACAAAACTGTCCCTGGTGCCAAAAAGGTTGCAGACCGCAGCTCTNAGGGCCAGAGGTCTAGGCTTCTTCCAGCTTTCTGCTGTAATGCGCTTGAATCATCTGGAAACCAACTACCGCCACCCGCCAACCCCGGACTCCCTGATCCATGGAAAAATTGTCTTCCACAAAACTGTCCCTGGTGCCAAAAAGGTTGCAGACCGCAGCTCTAAGCCATCCCCACCTCTGCCTGAATGCTTGCCCGAATGGGGAATGAGAATCTCCTAGTGGACTGCACCAAGGTTTCTTTTCTCTTGTCTATACCCTTTGGGCGAGCACAGCTGGGCCCACTCAGACTTGGCAGGAGCACCACATGGGAGATTGCCAGGGTATACAGTCACCAGCTCTTCTTACAAATGAAACTAAGGTCCAGAATGGCGGGGGTGATGGGGTGTCCAAGGTCACACAGTGAGCTGAGGACTGAGCTGAAACTAGAATCAAGCCTGATTCGTAGCCCAGTGCCTCTCTGCCTTGGCCCCGCCTCAGGTCTTGCTCCTCCTGGCAGATTTTAAAATGCTCTCTCCACAGTGCTCCCACGCAACATGCATGGACCTCCGTGAAAGCTGTCGTGTCCCACGAGGTGATTCTAGTGCGTTACATTTATCATGCACTTTCTTTCTATTATTATTGCGTCAGCTCCACCTTAGATCATCAGGCGTTAGATCCCAGAGGCTGGGGACCTCTGCCTTAGAGAGAATATAAAAGCCCACTGCTAGGGCTCGTCTGGTGGCTCAGTGGTAAAGAATCCACCTGCCAATGCGGGAGACACAGGTTCCATCCCTGATCTGGGAAGATCCCACCTACCAGGAACAACGAAGCCCACGTACCACAGCCTGCGCTCTAGAACCTGGGAGTGGCAACTGCTGAGCCCGTGTGACTGACTACTGAAGCCCGAGCGCCTTAGAGCCTGCGCTCCGCAAGAGAAGCCACCACAATGAGAAGCCCATGCACTGCCACTGGAGAGGAGCCTCTGCTCGCTGCAACGAAGACCCAGCACAGCCAAAAATAAATAAATAGAGTTATTTTTTAAATAAAAAAATGAAAGCCTAATGGTGACCTGGAGTAACGACCGCTGGGGCCTCTTGCAGTAGACTCCAGGAAACTAGGAGCAGTTCAAAGGCAACAGCAGGTCAGATGCAGGAAGACATCCGGTTTGGAAGCTGTGCTGTCCAGAAGTTCAGGGTAAAGAGGCCTATGTGGTGAGGCTGGGCTGTGTGGAGAGGTTTCTGCAAGAGGCAGGATTGAATGGGTGAAGGCATCCCAGCCCCTTCCAGCAGTCTAGCTGTCAGACAACCTGATGCTGGCCAAGTCACTGAGCCTCCCCAAGCCTCAGTTTCCCCATCTGTAAAAGGGGAGTGATGAGAGAATCCAGGAGAGCGCACGGCTGGCACAGTGCTCAGCACACAGCAGGCCCTCAATATCACCGTGCTCTGGTCCTGTCGTGTCTGCAGAAGGAGACACGCCCTCTTCTCTGCTCGTGACCGTGGAATCCTGGATCTCACCACCCAAGCCCAGGGAAGCCACCTGCCGGCTGTCATCCTGAAACCAGTCCCAGACCTGCTTTCTCTCTCCATCTTGCCTGACAAGCCCTCAGAGTCACTCCTGGTTTTTTCTATTTTTTTCTTCCTCATTGTCCCCTGGGGGCCTTTTAATTTCTTCCTCTGTATCATAAACACAAAACAAGTGTTTAAACGTCTGCCTCGAAGGCGATCTGGGAAGCAGAACCACTCTTACATAAAGACCAGATGAAGCCCACGCTCGCCAGAAGGGCCATCTGCACGCTCGCTCTGCCACCCATCCCTCCCATCTCCTCCACTTGGGAACCACTGTTAGTTCATAATTAAGGACTCTAATGAGGAGCTGGAGGGAGCAGCCGTGATGGGGAGCCTAATGTAGGTTAATTGCCCAGTTGCCCTGGCCTTGGGTGGCCACTGCTGCAAATCAGAGCTCACCCTCCCTCCAGGCACACTTCCCAAGTCCATGATCCTCCCACCTGGGGTCCTGGCAGTGGGGGAGGAGCCCTGCTCTGACAGAAAAGCTGGAGTAGAGGGAGACAATAGAGCTTAAGGATTGCTCTCTCAGATGCTGGGGACAAATAGCCCAGGTGTGGCTCTCAGCACCCCTTCTCCTGACTTGTGTAACTGTCAGTACGTCACTGGGCCTCTCTGAACCTCAGTTTCCCCATCTGCAAAATGGGAATAAAACTGATAGCTACTTTATAGTTCTGTTGTTGTGATTCACTGAGATGGTACCTGCAAAGTGGCTGGCTTAGGGTCTGCTTTAATAAAGAAATGTGTGTGTATCAAGGGGGAGGAGTTTGTCATCATTAGGGAGTGAGTGGGCCATCATGAGTGGCCAGCTGGGCTGGGGAGAGGCCTGACACTGGCTAGCCTCAGCCTTCATGGCCACACATCCCAGGAGGGTGGGACATAGGGAGGGAAACAGTGTTCGGTTTTGGTGTGCACAGTGAAAAATCAAACTTTGGCCAATATCAGCTTTGCATGGCTAATCCTAACATGACTGGCTACTGAGTATCCATGTTACTATTAAGCCATTTGTTGTCCAGTCGCTCGGTCATGTCCCACCCTGTGACCCCATGGACTGCAGCACACTAGGCTTCCCTGTCCTTTACTATCTCTCGGAGTTTGCTCAATCTCATGTCCATTGAGTCGATGATGCCACCCAACCATCTCATCCTCTGTCGCCCCCTTCTCCTCACGTCATCAATCTTTCCAGCATCAGGGTCTTTTCCAGTGAGTTGGCTCTTCATATTAGGTGGCCAAAGTACTAAACCACTGCGCTGTGTTTAATCGCTCCATCGTGTCCAGCTCTTTGTGACCCCCATGGATGGTAGCCTGCCAGGGTCCTCTGTCCATGGGGGTTCTCCAGGCAAGAATACTGGAGTGTGGGTTGCCATTTCCTTCTCCGCGGGATCTTCCCAAGAAGAATCAAACCCAGGAATCAAACCCAGGTCTCCTGCATTGCAGAGACCACATTCTTTACCGTCTGAGCCACCAGGGAAGACTTTACTGTCTGAGCCACCTGATTAAACCATTAGCTGGATAAAAACAATTTTTTAAACAAAAAGGGTAATTAAATTGGCAGTGTTAAAAATTGGTAGGATGGCCTGGAAAAGTACTTGCCATGCCTCTACGGGCAAATAATGAGAGACCTTTGTCTGTTTAAACTATACTAGGAACATGGAGTCAAGCAGGTTTGGCTTCTCCTGGTTCAGTCACTAACTAACTGGGTGACCTCTGGGCCACCTAGTACCTGCCCTCTCTACCTCTCAGGATTACAATGAGACCAATGAGGAAAATATAGATGTGAGCAGGTTCTGGAAAAATACAGAATGACCTGCAAATACTAACTAGGTCTTATTAGTGACAGTTTACCATTTCTCAGTCTATATTAACTTAATGGAACAGTCCAGAATACTGGGGTGGGTAGCCGTTCCCTTCTCTAGAGGATCTTCCCAACCCAGGGATCAAACCCAGGTCTCCTATATTGTGGGGCAGATTCTTTATCAACTGAGCCACCAGGGAAGCCCAACATCATGCTAGCTGGGATTTATGAAAAACACCGCACACCTGTAGTTTGCAAACACACAGCGCGTGCATGTATGCACACATACGGTGTGAGTGGGGTCTGCACAATGTTGGGGGCAGTGAGTTCTCTCTGGGATTACTACATGGTGTTACTGGGATCACTTGGGATGGTGAATCTCGTGGTGAGCCTAGAAGAACATCTGGGGGCCAGAATGTCTTCTTACAGAGTCTACTTGTGGTCCCAGGACCTGTCTCTAACATCTCTTCTTTATACTCCATCACAGTCATTCTGCTGCTTGGAGATCAATTAACCAATTTCCCATCAGCCTCTTCTCCAGGCTAACCCTTGTCCCTATTCCCATGTGCCAGACACTGGGCCTGTCTCTTATACACATCTAGATGTGTATAAGAGACAGTCCCCACCCCCACCCCCATTCAGCTAAAGATGGAGGAGGCTACTCCTTCTGGGCTGGCCTCTGTCTCCCCCCCACCCCCCACCCCATGCCCTGGTCTTCCAAAGAGACAGGTATATGCACCCAGATCGAGTCCTGGAGAACGACCAAGGCCAGCGCTGACCCCAGGCTGCAGGTGTCTGTTGCTGCTGAATAAATCATGGTCGGGCCCAATCAAGTATCTTGCCCCAGAGACAGACTCTCTGCCTCCCAGATGCTGTCACCCACCAGGAAGCCAGGTGGCACTTATGTGACCCTTCCTCAACAGATGGAGAACAGTGCGAGCCTCCCACCTGCTCAGGCTTACGTTTCCCAGGCTGGAACCAGCCTCTGTAGTGATCCGCTCAGAGCCCCACAGATGGCCGCTCTACCCCTGCAGCTCTCGGCTCAGAATCCCTCCCAAGGATCCCAACCCCCACATCCTCACCAGCCCCGTCTCCTGCTACTCCACCAAATGAACTCCTGCTAGAGGCACCCCAGCATCCATTAGTCCCTTAAACTGCTCGGCGCCTGTCCACGTCTGTGGCTCTGCCGCCACTCTCCAGACGGTCTTCTTTCCTATCTCTAAAGCCCACCCTGGTCACAGGGCGTTCTGAGGACCATACCCACAGGACTGGGTTTGGTCAGCTGAACCCCATGTGCCATCAGTCACTCTGGGTCTAAGCCTGTCTGGGGTGATGTCCACAGCCCCAGGGCTTCACACAGTGCCAGTACACGGCCCCTCTGCAGGCCCCCGTGCTCCCCATCTGCCTTCATCACAGCATTCTGCCCGCTCCGTCCTAACTCCTGTTTACCTGCCTTGTCCTTCCCTGGACCCAGAGTTCCAGAAGAACAGAGACGTGTCCCCATTGCCTGTCAGTATCTGTTTCTGTCTTCTTTCTATTTTCTGGCTGTGGAATAGAGTAAACCCTTCATCCTGAATGAATGAAAGGAAGAAAGAATGAACAGATGTATTATTTGTCTGGATGAAAGCCAGATCTCTTCAGACTCCTCCAGTTCATCGAGTCTCTATTTAAGAAACCCTGAAGCCAGCACAACTTCCTATTATTATCTCTTATTCCATTCTTTATATCAGTATCCCTCTCTAAAATGGCTTGGGAGTAGTTTTAACTCAATTCCAGAAAAGATAAATAGCTTATGCCTCACACGGACGAGCAAATAACTCTTAGATTATCTATTTTTGCCCTGGCTTCTTATGTTAACACAGCAATCGAGCTGACGTGGCATTGCACTGATCCAGGATTTTTTTTTTTTAATATATAAGATGACCTTTAGAATACTACACATTTTCATGCAGAGAAATTAAACTCTGTAACTTACTCTGGACACCACGTGTCTCTGACTATCTTTTGGCCAAAAGTAACCAAAACTCCAGGGAATAGATAAGGAAGATGGAGGAATAATTACTCATCCTGGTGGTGTGCTGCTGGCGAGTGGGGCATGATTCATTTTCTTGAAAGGGAGGGAAGGAGGACGGGAGACAAAGGGAAGGGGCGGAGGGACAGAAACCCAGACAGAGACAGGGGAGAGAAGGGTGGGCGAGGTCCTGTCTGGACCACTGGGGGGATGTCCTGCTCCCCCATCAGGGGACTCTGGGCTCTTCTGGCCCTAGCTGGCTGCGGCAGCAGGAGCAAGGGCTGCGTGCTTTCTCACTTCTGTTGCACGCGTTGCATTGCCACCTTCTGGAGAGCTCAACGCTCATCACCTCACGTGACCATCCACCCTCAGGCTGTGGAAGAGCTGATGTGCCATCTTGAGCCTCAGCAGCATTTCTCCCTGTGCTGGTCCAGCGACAGGCAGACAGGTGGCCCATTCTACCCTCAGTGGCACTCATGCTTAGCAGGTGTGTGCAGTGGAAAGCAAGCCTGTGGGCTTTGGAGCCAAACCTGAGCTCTGCCTCTGGACGGCTCTAGACACAGACATCGAGTCATGACCTTGTTCTTTCTGGGCATCTGCCTCCTCGGCTGGGAAATGGAGGCACAGCAGGGTTCCCCCTTGGGGAGATGATAGGCGCCCTGCAGTGGTTAGGAGTGCAGGCTTCCAAGAAGGCAGCACTGGGCTCAAGTTCTTAAACTGCCACTTTCAAGACAAGTGCATGGACCTCAGTTTCCCCATCTGGAAAATGGAGATGAAAATGATACCTCTCATAGGATCATTACGAAGATTAGATGAAACCAAGTAGCTTGAGACCAAGGGAAAGTAATGATACTGGCCAACACTCACAAAGCAATTACTAAACATTTACTCTGTGCCAGGCTTTGTTCTGGGACTGATATATATGTGTCTATGATGTCTAATTCTTACGGCTATTCCTGAGTTCAATAACATCATTACCCCTAGTTTATTGATGAGGAAACAGACTCAGAGATGGGAAGTGACTCTCCCAAGACCATACAGCTGGTTAGTGGCAGAGGCAAATTTTGGACCCAGGCTGTCTGGCTCCAGCCACTGGGTTCTCTCCCTACCCTTTACAACCTCTCAGTGAGGACTTCAGCTGTTTTTCTTCAGAACCCAGACACATTGCAAATGCTTAATGTAAGCTCACTCCCCCTCCCCCATAGTCCCCATGTGGAATTGAAATTTGTCTTCTTACAGAGTCTACTTGTGGTCCCAGGACCTGTCTCTAACATCTCTTCTTTATACTCCATCACAGTCATTCTGCTGCTTGGAGATCAATTAACCAATTTCCCATCAGCCTCTTCTCCAGGCTAACCCTTGTCCCTATTCCCATGTGCCAGACACTGGGCTGAGCACAAGCTAGAGCCTGACCTCTTGGATCTCTTGCTACAGTGGATGGACTAGGGGTTCCTTCCCCATTCTGATGACTCCTTGTGGGACCCTTGCCAGTGTTGCTATGCCCCTGTAAATACTGGGGCCAAGAAATCAGCCCAGCACTGCTTTGAACCTTCACAGCCACCTAGGAAGTGGTCAAGACAGCAATTATTGTTCCCCTGTGACTGATGAGGTCATTGAGGCCCAGAGAAGGGAAGTGACTCGCTCAAGGACACACAACAGATCTAGGTTTCACAGATTCACATGTCTGACTTCAGTCTCCTAACTCTTGGAGTGACACTTTCCTTGGATTTGGGGGAGGGAGGAGTGGGAGCTTATCTGGGGAAGGTTAGCACCAGACCGTGACCTACTTGGCATCTCTACCCACTGAGATTTGCAGAGGGACTTGGCTGGTGGAGGCAAAATTACTGTCTGCTCCAAGTCTTTCCCCAAATCAGTGGACTTGATGCCCTATCTCTGGTCTGAAAAACATAAAAGCTAAAAAAAACAATCCCTGAGAAGTTAAAATTAGTTTTCCACCTTCTTCTGCCCCAGAAAGAGCTAACAAATCACCTGGAAGGAATGTTTTCTTTCTGGAAGCTGAGAGGGGTGCTGACGGGGGTGTTGATTTGGGGACTGGAGGGCTGTTTTTCTTCCCAGTCCCATCTTTCATTTCCCACAGAGAAGGTACAGCACTTTATTCTATTTCAGTAGTAAAAGCCAAAAGAGAGGTGTTTCTGCTGCAGGCTTGATGCCCCCACCATGACAGCATCAAGAGGGACTGGGGCTTAGCACGTGGCTCAGAGGGAGGGAGTCCTGCAGGTCACGTGCCTGGCAATTAAGGCCAGCTCCAGGCAGCAGTGCCAAGAGCGAGAAGGGCTGTTGGAAAACCGGGGAGAGTGCAAGCCTCCTGTTCAGCCCTAGGCCCTGCCCTGACTCTATGAACTGTGAGCCCCTTCCTTTCCCGGCCTAGATCTCAGTTTTCTCTTCTGTAAAGTGGGCTCATACTGCCTACCTGAGTGGAATCAGGTGAGATGGGGAAGACAGGAGAGGGGACTCCCCCTCCCTTAAGCAGATGCTATCTCTGAAGTAGCCTCCAGGCAGGGGACAGGGGCACAGTCTTGGTCCCATGTGACCACTTCTGAGGTTGCTCAGCTTCCAGATGTGGGGAATGGAAGCTTGGAAAAGTTACCCATGCTGGTATTCAAGCCTGAGTCAGGAACTGCAGGGCCCAAGCCCTTTCTAAACAGCCCAGCTGACTGTACTCTGTGAACTCTTCTTTGCAATGCGTGTGAACGAGCGTTGTTACCAGGCTCACTCCAGAGATGCAGCCTGAGCTCCCTGGCTGCCCCGCACGCTGCCCTCAGGTCAGAGGCCCTGAAACCCCTCCTGGGAGCAGAACTGCGGGAGGCCCCTCCGCGGCTCCCATCCATTCCTGCATCCCCACCCCCAGAGATGGTCCTCCTGAATTCCAACCCCCTGGGCAGCAGAGAGCCCTGCACTTCCATGTTACACACAAGAACTGCCCACAGAGAATGAGAGAGGGAGCAGGGGATGGCAGTTTCCATGGCAACGCTAGGTTTCTCATTCCCAGCACATAAAATGCCAAAGCAGGGTTGGGGAGGCACAGAGAGGGGAGTCTCCTCTCCCTCTCCTGCCCCCGCCATCTCCACCTTGCTAGGTCCCATTCAGATGAGGAAAGCTGAAAGTAGGGGCCCCGGGACACTTGGGCCCCATGGTCATTAAACCTGACTCCATGGATGACAGGCCCACGGGGGCGCTGAGGGTGGCCTGAGGGAGCCTTCAGTTGGCTGCAACCTCGTGCAGAGGGATTTGAGGAAAAAGAGGGGAAGGGGGAGGGGACAAGACTGTCCCCAACTCCTTGCATCCTGGAAGAGAACTGTCCCTTAAGAGTGACCCCTGTCAAATACACAGAGGCTGCTGATACCCCAGGCCGACGCTGGCTCTCATTAGAGCCACAGCCTGGACCTTGCGGTCAGGTGAATCTGACACTCAGTCCAGGCCTTGACATTGATTCGATGTGTGGTCTTTGCTCTCTGAGCTTGAGTCCATTTATCTGCAAAATGAGGGAAATGAGAGAATCCAGTCCCTCTAGGGCAGTGCTTGGTACCTCGGAGCACAACAAATGATGCTCCATCTTATTGCTTTGTTATGATTATGAATAATAACATTGACATCTGAACACCTCCGCCTGGCAAGGAGCCTCCCGCAGCCCTCTGTTCTGCCCTTGTCGCTCACCCGCCCCCGATGGGGACCCTCTGGCCTGGCCAGGTCAGCTGCTATGCTTCCTGCTGGTGCACTCGGCTGAATCAGAAGAGTGGTTTGGGGGAGCAACATGGCAACAAAGCACAGGCCTACCTCCCAGCCTTTGCTCGGGTGCCCCTCTCCTCTGCTGTTCCTTCCCCGTTCCCTGTTCAAATCTTCCCTGATTATACATCCTCCTCTGGCAGGAAGGCCCGGGGATCTTGCCCTCCCTTGACTTTCCCTTGTACCTTAATCCCAACTCTAGTCATATGTTTCTTGGGAGCACCTGTCCTTCATAAGGAACCACATTCCCCATCTCTCTGGGATGAGCCGATATAACAACTGTTGACCATCCTGGGTGTTGGTCACTGAACAGAGAATTTACAGGTGTCCCCTGCTATCCAAAAGTACAGAGGTTCCTATTAAACCTTCCATAAGCCAAAATGATGGAAAGCAAAGAAGCAATTACCTAAGCACACATCTTGCTGACAGACAAACAAAATGCATCAAGACACAGCACAGATGCGCACAGCCTTGGCAGTCATGGGGGCTTGCTGCCGAGAGGCTGAGGGTAGCCCCCCGGGAAGGAGCTGGCTGGGGCCCCTCTTGCTCCCAGGGGTATGCAATGCCTCTCTCATGGCTCCCTGCAAAACAAACTCTGAAGGCCATGTTCATTGTTTGCTTTTTTTTTTTTTCATAAAAGCATAACTCCTCTTCAACTTTCTTTCAGTTAATGAAACAGGTTCTAATAGGTCTTTCACAAAAGTGAAGTAATGTAATGAAAACTTTCGAAAAGCAGGGGTTACCTGCATATGGGAGAGTGCCCAGTACCCAGCCAATATTTGATAAACCATTCTTACCATAGATGCTTCACATGCAATTTTCCTTAACCCTAACAATCATAGGATTCTCATCCCCATTTCAAAGACACGAAGACTGGGGGACTTCTCTAGTGGTCCAGTGGCTGAGACTCCGTATTCCCAATGCAGTGAGACCAAGCTTGATCCCTGTTCTGGAAACTAGATTCTACATCCTGCAACTAAAAGACTCCCACAAGCTGCAGTGAAAATTGAAGATCCTGAATGCCACAACTAAGATCTGGCACAGCCAAATAAACAAAATTATTTTAAGGAAAAACTAAGATGAGGAGACTGAGACTCTCAGAGTTGAGCTAGAAAACGGCAGTCAGGATTGGAACCCAGAGTCCCTTACAGAAGCAGCAGGGTGATGCAGCATCGACCGGGCAAAATCCTCCCTGGAGAGGAAATGGCCTTTGTTTGGAAAAGACTTTGACAAGTCTCTTTGTTAGGAGGCAACACGTGAGCCCCAAAACCAAGAAGTCGTAAGAGCTGAGGCTTCAGGAGCCCCTGAAGGCACCAGATGCCTCCCCAAGGACCGCAAGTCAGTTAGCCTAGTTAATCCTCCTAACAATCCTATGAGGAAGGTATGAGCATTGGTTCCATTTTGCAGATGAAGAAACTAAAGGACAAGAAGGTAGGAAGCTCTCCCAACATCACACAGCTGGTAAATCAGAGGCGAGATTCAAACCAGGCAGATGGGCTCTGGTGCCCCGGCCCTCAACCCCTTTGCTCACAGGCCGAACTGTTCTGCAAAGATAAGGAGCAGAATTTGTGGTTTGCTCCTGGGAGGAGTGGGCTTTCCGGTGGCTCAGTGGTAAAGAATCCACCTGCCAAAGATTCAATCCCTTGGTTGGAATGATCCCCTGGAGGAGGGCCTGGCAACCCACTCTAGTGCTGCCTAGAGAATCCCATGGATAGAGAAGCCTGGCAGGCTATAGTCCATGGGATCACAAAGAGTCAGACACGACTGAACTACTGAGCACGTACCTCAGAGGAGCAGAGGAGACAAGCGGCATAAAGAAGCCATTAAAATGGGCTGAGATGGGCTAATGCGGGGCGCAAACCCCCAGTGGTGGTGGCTGAAATGTCTCTTGAAAGCACAGATGTCTAATGCACATTTTAAAGTGATCTGCATTTTTGTGATGGAAGCCCTACCTTTCTCCCACCAAATCTCCAGTGAACTGTTCTTCACTAATGACTGTTTTGGTGACTGTGGAAGAAGGGGAGAAGTTAAGAGAACAAAGAAAATTATCTTCAGTACTTTAGTAGGCAGATTTCAGGAGAGAGAATGGAGATAAAAAGCATTAATAAAGCTTTCCTCTAATTCTCTCTAATGCAAGTTCAGTCTTTTGCATCTTATATTACATCCTTTTGTGATAATTTAAAGAAAGAACAGAAATAAAGAAACAGAACTATAAAGACCAAAGGCAAGATGGAAAACTTGGGAGAAAGGTTTGGCAGGTGAAAAAATGTAGAAGCACATGGGGATGTAAGTGAGGTCTGGCAAGATAAGAAGAGAGTCTTAAGAAATGAAACTATGTGATCTAATTGAGATCCTCTTAAGTTTGATTGGAAAGATACAAATAAAGATTGGAATTCCTTTTTAATTACCTTTGTTTGCTGAACTATTCTTCCTGAATACAACTCCATCCCAAGGCTGGGTCACATGTGACCCTTGCTTATAATCAGGTTACAGCAGAAAATAAGGATAAGGAAGGAAATGAGCTTCACAGGTCATCAGTTTGGTGTGAGACAAAGACAGTACAGCTGAAGCAATAGTCTGGAGATAGCAGGGACCTTGACAGTGAGAGTCCTTGCCTCCCCACCAAATTCATGGAAATTTTGATTTAGACATCCACTGTGTATGAAACTGGAGATGGATATTAATTTTTTGAAGCTTTCAAGAAGTAGGAAGGCTCCCATCTGACACTGAATTACATAGGAACAATTGATGACTAGAAATAATACCAAGAAAATCTGAGATCCTCCTCCTCTGTCCTGCCAGCTAGAAACTATTGCATAATTAAAACTAAAACACCCTTCTGGCCAGCCATGGCTGGAAGAGTATCAATCTATTAGAGCATACCATACCTGTGATACAATAGATATAACATAAGCCTAAGTAGAGTTCATCTGGAACGCCGTTTTGATTCTTCTCAACTGATTTCTTTGATTCTTTCCAATTCCAGTGAGTTTGTAAACCACAGATCTCTAACCTACATGGATGCTCAGCCAGCTATGTATGTGATGCCAAGGCAGCTTCTCACCTGACATCTGTTATCCAAGTGGAGCCCAGAAAGGGATGTTTCTAATCAGATAAGCTGGTAACATGTGACCCCAAAGGGGCTGCCCCTGCTCTGGGGAGTCACTTTATCCAGACACTCAATGTTTATTGAATATTGCACTAGATGTTAGGTGTTGAGGGCGGACGTCACGTCTTCACTGTCTGTTTCTCTGCTGGCCGTTCCAGGAGCCACAGCCAGACCCTAAGAACTGCTGAAGAAGCACCATGTTTCCGGCTGCCCTAGCTAAAAATCCTACCAGTGGCCCTTGACTCCATCTGGTTCTCACTTCCTACATAAGGTTGTCAGCAACTCCTAAATCAACCTAAATCCTACCTAAATCTTTCCGGTTATCGCTAGCCTCCTCCTGTCTTCACCTAGCCACTACCATCTCTTGTCTGGGTGAGAGCAGTGGCCCCTTCACCGGCCTCCAGCCTCAGCCCTCGCCATCTTGCTCTCCATCCAGCAGCCAGAGAGGTCCTTTGGAAACAGAAATCGGATCATGTCACCCTCTGCATTAACTCTCCTTCTCTTTCAGCTAAAACCTCAGCCCCAGGCTGGAAGACCCCCCCCTGTGCCACCCACCCCTCTGCCTTCTCTTCCTACCCCTCTCCTTGTCACTCCTTCTCTTCCACCCCTACGGGTGTCCTTGAGCCACCAGACACACCAAACGTGTATCTCCCACCAGGGTTTGGCCCCTGACATTCCCTCTGCCTTGAATGCTCTTCTCCAGATGTCTGCACTGCTCACACTTTTTTAACTTGAGTCTTCGCGAATGTCACCCCTTTCAATAGTCCTCCTCTGACCATCCTCTCTAAAGCAGCATCTCTCATCCCTCTGCGTCCCCCGCTGTTCTCTTCCTGGCAGCACTTCTCACTGCCTGTCACTTTAAGATATTTTTAATTGGTGGTACTAGATTGTTAATGTCCTGGCTGATGTCAAGGGCTTTCTTTCCTCCATCGTGAGTTCCCAGTGCCTAGGCCTTGCCATTCAGGAGCTGCTCCATGATTACTTATTGAACAAGTGAATGAGCTGTGTATTGAAGTGAATACATATACGAAGTACCTGGTTTTTAAATTATTGATAGGAAAGAGATTTTGTAATTAGGGTAGTGCGTTAACCATGAGGATGATGTGGGCCCCAGATAAGCAGCATCATCGTGACTAGGAAGCTTGTTAGAAATGCAAACTCAGGGGCCCTACCTCAGACCTATTGAGTCAGACGCGGTGTGGAGGTGGGGAGGGCAGCCATCTGCACTGTAGCTAGCTGTCAGGGTGATTCAAGCTCTGACACGAGCTGAGTTTGAGAAGCACTCTGTAATAAGGACTCTTGAACCCAGCATTCAATTTACACCACATGCGGCAGGTTGCCTTCTTTGAGTTGACAGCTGAAGTTATTTTGTTTGGGGGCATGAATTCCCACCCCAAATGCCATTGGAGACATGATTCTCAGTGTAAATGAGCAACGCATGGACCAGAGACCACAACAGAACACACGTGGACTTGAGCCAAATAAGTGAGCAGGTTCGTCATCATTCAGAACAGTTGTTCTGAAATACGCAGAATTTTGAACATCCAAATATTATAAAAACTGCACCAACAATAAAGACAAACTAACCTTTGGGAAAGTAAAATAAATGTTCCTTTTTATTATTTGTGCGGGTGACAGAAGGCATCCCCAAGCTGGACGGAGTTACAGAAATTAGCCCCGTGGATAATGAGAGAGAGAATATGTGTGTGCATGTGTGTGTGTGAGAGAGAGAGAGAGAGAGAAAGAACATGATGGCTGCTCCACCCCATGTCATTCAAGGAGCATCATTCCAGTTGCTGGTCCTCTGCCCCCAGTCCCACCCCAGGGCACATTGAGAAACCCGTGCGGACGTTCTCTGTTGCATGATGGAGATGCTACCCGTACTCAGGCAGCAACCACAGGACAGACCCACACAGCAAAGACCTGCCCACTCCAAACACAGCCTCCCTCCCAAACCGAGCACCCCGCCCCCAGAGTGAGGGCACCTCCCGACCTTCTTCCCCATCAGCTCCGGTCCTGCTCGCCCCTCCTGGAGCTGGAATCCAGTGTCTCGAGATGCTCCCTGGACCCTACACGTGCACCAGCTCCTATTTCTGGGTAGAGGTGGGGAGCCGGGGATCAGAGCCAGATCTGGAGGAAAGACAGGTCGTACTGGTTTGATTAGAGACAGTCTGGGGCTGCCATGTGACGATGCCTAAGGAAATGTCAAGGGTGATCTGCTATTCCTGACCTTTTACTGAGTTTATTACTGAGCAAACTGTGGCTTCATTGTGGAGGAGGTACGTTCACTCCGCCAGGTTTTCACCTGCATGAAGTGAGAGGGCTGGACGTGGTGCTCTCCAGAGCGCCCCCTCCCAGCTCCGGGAGACGAGGCCACAGAGGCTGGGAGCCCTGGCTCTGGAGTCAGCTGCAGGCTCAGTTGTGCGACCTTGAGCAAGTCACTTGCCACCCTATCTTAGGTGACTGACCAAATGGTAAAAATGGGAGACTTGGAGTTAGTATTTATAAAGAATCAAGAACTGAGCCTACGGTGCTGGGGGAGGGATGGAGTGGGAGGTTGGGGTTAGAGGATATAAGCTATTAAATACGTGAAATGGATAAACAAGGTCCTACTGTATAGCGTAAAGAACTATATTCAGATCCTATGATAAAGCATAATGATTGTTAAAGAAAAGAATGCATATATATGTATAACTGAATCAGTTTGCTGTACAGCAGAAATTAACACAGCATTGTATATCAACTATACTTCAATTAAAAATTTATTAGTATAACCTTTAAAAAACTAAAAACTGAGTCTAGCACCATGTATGTCTTTGCTGTGGTTATTACATAAGGATTTGACATGGTCCTGACCTGCTCTTACTAATTCAAGATGGAAGAAAACGCGTTGAAGGGTACGGTCATCATCCACATCAGGAGGAGCCGGGGCGGATCAGTCCTGCCAGAGGGTCTGGGCAGGTCGCTTACTGTGTCTATGACACTCCGCCTTCTCCATAGCCTCCGGAAACTCTAAATTCTCCTCCCTTATTTAGGCAGAGGATTTAAACTCCCCCCAGCTGCTCACTCCCAAGCATGTTTATCCAAATGTATCAAAGGACTCAGCAAAACACAAGCAAGATCCAGGCTCAAATTTAGAGGGCAGACAGGGTTTCAGGTAACAGCTCTGCTCCCCTGGCTAGACGCTGCCTTTTTCTGCTTGCTTTCGCTGTACAGGACCTTCGTTGCTGCTCGGGCTCCGCTTCAGCTGCGGTGCAGGGCCTTCTCACTGTGATGGCTGCTCTCATCGTGGAGCGGAGGCTCTAGGGCAGGCACCCGTACTCAGGCAGCAACCACAGGACAGACCCACACAGCAAAGACCTGCCCACTCCAAACACAGCCTCCCTCCCAAACCGAGCACCCCGCCCCCAGAGTGAGGGCACCTCCCGACCTTCTTCCCCATCAGCTCCGGTCCTGCTCGCCCCTCCTGGAGCTGGAATCCAGTGTCTCGAGATGCTCCCTGGACCCTACACGTGCACCAGCTCCTATTTCTGGGTAGAGGTGGGGAGCCGGGGATCAGAGCCAGATCTGGAGGAAAGACAGGTCGTACTGGTTTGATTAGAGACAGTCTGGGGCTGCCATGTGACGATGCCTAAGGAAATGTCAAGGGTGATCTGCTATTCCTGACCTTTTACTGAGTTTATTACTGAGCAAACTGTGGCTTCATTGTGGAGGAGGTACGTTCACTCCGCCAGGTTTTCACCTGCATGAAGTGAGAGGGCTGGACGTGGTGCTCTCCAGAGCGCCCCCTCCCAGCTCCGGGAGACGAGGCCACAGAGGCTGGGAGCCCTGGATCTGGAGTCAGCTGCAGGCTCAGTTGTGCGACCTTGAGCAAGTCACTTGCCACCCTATCTTAGGTGACTGACCAAATGGTAAAAATGGGAGACTTGGAGTTAGTATTTATAAAGAATCAAGAACTGAGCCTACGGTGCTGGGGGAGGGATGGAGTGGGAGGTTGGGGTTAGAGGATATAAGCTATTAAATACGTGAAATGGATAAACAAGGTCCTACTGTATAGCGTAAAGAACTATATTCAGATCCTATGATAAAGCATAATGATTGTTAAAGAAAAGAATGCATATATATGTATAACTGAATCAGTTTGCTGTACAGCAGAAATTAACACAGCATTGTATATCAACTATACTTCAATTAAAAATTTATTAGTATAACCTTTAAAAAACTAAAAACTGAGTCTAGCACCATGTATGTCTTTGCTGTGGTTATTACATAAGGATTTGACATGGTCCTGACCTGCTCTTACTAATTCAAGATGGAAGAAAACGCGTTGAAGGGTACGGTCATCATCCACATCAGGAGGAGCCGGGGCGGATCAGTCCTGCCAGAGGGTCTGGGCAGGTCGCTTACTGTGTCTATGACACTCCGCCTTCTCCATAGCCTCCGGAAACTCTAAATTCTCCTCCCTTATTTAGGCAGAGGATTTAAACTCCCCCCAGCTGCTCACTCCCAAGCATGTTTATCCAAATGTATCAAAGGACTCAGCAAAACACAAGCAAGATCCAGGCTCAAATTTAGAGGGCAGACAGGGTTTCAGGTAACAGCTCTGCTCCCCTGGCTAGACGCTGCCTTTTTCTGCTTGCTTTCGCTGTACAGGACCTTCGTTGCTGCTCGGGCTCCGCTTCAGCTGCGGTGCAGGGCCTTCTCACTGTGATGGCTGCTCTCATCGTGGAGCGGAGGCTCTAGGGCAGGCAGGCTTCAGTAGATGTGGCTGCGGGCTCTAGAGCACAGGCTCAGTCGTTGTGGCCCAGGGCCTTTGCTTCTCCTCAGCACGTGGGGTCTTCCCAGACCGGGGATCAAACCCTTGTCTCCTGCATTGGTGGGTGGATTCTTATCCACCCAGCCACCAGGGAAGCCCCGTCGCCAAGTGTTCTGAAAGCATTGATCCCGGATCCCAGCCTGAAGGCACTCACCTCACCCCAGGCTTGCAGCCATGGGAGATTTTTCTTTTGCTTTTCTGGCAGATTAAATGATTTCCCTGGTGAACCCTGAAGCCTGAACCACGGGGGCAGGAGCTCTCACCGACTCCACCTGCCCTTCTCTCCAGCAGGTGATGCTGAAACTCCTGAAGGAATCGTGTCATCTTGAGCTGTTCATTTCCACCAAAAATACACCCTGAAACTGGGGCACAATGAAGGGCTTCTGACAAATGGGGAAGAGGAATAAATAAAAACTCTGGGGCCTTCTGATTCTTCACTGAGTCACCTCCAAATACTCACCAGTGAGCTGAGCTTGGACCCTTTCCACTCGTCACTGTCATCAGTAAAATCTCAGGCAGTCCGTGCGGTCTGAGAGCTTATAAGTCTCGAAGCTTGTGAGTCATTGTTAGGAGAGGCCCCTGATGGAACTGAAGCCTGCATCTACCAGGGAGGAAACAGAAGAGCTAGAGGGGAAGTGACTTGGTCCTGGACCATTTGGATGATATGATGGAGTGGGACTTAGAGCCTGCACTCGGCCTCCTCACTTCACCACCCCCACTCCCCAGTCTCCCCAAGCCCCCCACCTGCACCCAGTACCTGTGTCTCCAGTTCCTGTGGCACATATTAGAGCAGGCTAGGCATGTCAGGGGGTCAATCAGAGAATCCTCACTGTTAGCAATAAAGAATGCTTCAGGTGACAGAAAACCAGATCAATGGCAGCTTAACTGTAAGGACATTACTGTTGACTCAGTGAGACTATGGAGGGAGGTAGCCCCAGGCCGAGACCACTGGCTCAGCCATGTCAAGAAGGATCCAAGTTCCCCACTCTGCCATTCTGGGGATTTTGAATCTTTACCCTCAAGCTTATTGCCTCATATCACAAAATGGTTGCCATGGCTCTGGATATCAGTTCAGTTCAGTCGCTCAGTCGTGTCCGACTCTTTGCGACCCCATGAATCGCAGCACGCCAGGCCTCCCTGTTCATCACCATCTCTCAGAGATCACTCAGACTCACATCCATTGAGTCAGTGATGCCATCCAGCCATCTCATCCTCGGTCGTCCCCTTCTTCTCCTGCCCCCAATCCCTCCCAGCATCAGAGTCTTTTCCAATGAGTCAACTCTTCGCATGAGGTGGCCAAAGTACTGGAGTTTCAGCTTTAGCATCATTCCTTCCAAAGAAATCCCAGGGTTGATCAACTCCTTTTCCTATTTGGAACCAGTCTGTTGTTCCATGTCCAGTCCTAACTGTTGCTTCCTGACCTGCATACAGATTTCTCAAGAGGCAGGTTAGGTGGTCTGGTATTCCCATCTCTTTCAGAATTTTCCACAGTTTATTGTGATCCACACAGTCAAAGGCTTTGGCATAGTCGATAAAGCAGAAGTAGATGTTTTTCTGGAACTCTCTTGCTTTTTCCATGATCCAGCGGATGTTGGCAATTTGATCTCTGGTTCCTCTGCCTTTTCTAAAGCCAGCTTGAACATCAGGGAGTTCACGGTTCACGTATTGCTGAAGCCTGGCTTGGAGGATTTTGAGCATTACTTTACTAGCATGTGAGATGAGTGCAATTGTGCGGTAATTGGAGCATTCTTTTGCATTGCCTTTCTTTGGAATTGGAATGAAAACTGACCTTTTCCAGTCCTGTGGCCACTGCTGAGTTTTCCAAATTTGCTGGCAGATTGAGTGCAGCACTTTCACAGCATCATCTTTCAGGATTTGAAACAGCTCAACTGGAATTCCATCACCTCCACTAGCTTTGTTCGTAGTGATGCTTTCTAAAGCCCACTTGACTTCACATTCCAAGATGTCTGGCTCTAGATTAGTGATCACATCATCATGATTATCTGGGTCGTGAAGATCTTTTTTGTACAGTTCTTCTGTGTATTCTTGCCACCTCTTCTTAATATCTTCTGCTTCTGTTAGGTCCATACCATTTCTGTCCTTTATTGAGCCCATCCTTGCATGAAATGTTCCCTTGGTATCTCTAATTTTCTTGAAGAGATCTCTAGTCTTTCCCATTCTGTTGTTTTCCTCTATTTCTTTGCATTGATCACTGAAGAAGGCTTTCTTATCTCTTCTTGCTATTTTTTGGAACTCTGCATTCAGGTGCTTATATCTTTCCTTTTCTCCTTTGCTTTTCGCCTCTCTTCTTTTCACAGCTATTTGTAAGGCCTCAAGTATCTAAAGCTAAAAGGAGTTACCTTAAAAAAAAAAAAGTTTCCTTCTCTGGCTTCTCCTTGGGTAGCTCGCTCTCTTCTGTGCACATGTATGTGCTCAGTCAAGAACTCTTTGTGACCCAATGGACTATAGCCCACCAGGCTCCTCTATCCATGGGATTTTTCAGGCAAGAATACTGGAGTGGGTTGCCATTCCTCTGCCAGGGGATTTTTCCCAACCCAGGGATCAAATTCAAGTCTGCTGCACTGGCAGGCAGATTCTTTACCACCGAGCCACCTGGGACGCCCCTCTCCTATGCAGGAAGGAAACTGTTACTTACACTTCATTGACCAGAATTAGGTCCTACGCCAATCACTGGCAAAGGGAAATGACATTATCAGGCTTGGTTTAGACCAATCAGGATTCACCTCTAGGGTGAGAGAAGACACTTCAGAGTCCCTTGGACAGCAAGGAGGTCAAACCAATCAATCCTAAAGGAAATCAACCCTGAACATTCATTGAAAGGACAGATGCTGAAGTTCCAATACTTTGGCCACTTGATGCAAAAAGCTGACTCATTGGAAAAGACCCTGACGCTGGGAGAGATGAAGGCAGGAGGAGAAGACGACGACAGAGGATGAGATGGTTACAGAGCATCACCAACTCAATGGACGTGAATCTGAGCAAATGCTTGGAGATAGTGAAGGACAGGGAAGCCTGGAGTGCTGCAGCCCCTGGGGTCACGCAGAGTCAGACACGAATTAGCGCCTGAACAACAACAGGGTCTGGACATACCACAGTGCCCAAACAGCCAGTTCTCTCTGCAGCCCCTCATCTGTGCAGTGGGGACAAGTCATACCCACCCCCTGTGGTTCTCATGAGGACCACTGAAAGAAAACACTCTGTACCAGAAATTTTCTTGCAATCCTGAGAAGAAAAAAGTCCATAAAAATAGACCTTTGATCATTAGTGAAATACCTTCTATGAGAAGATGAGTTACAACATGTTGCTAAGAGACATTTGTACTGAACACAAAGCTTCTTTGGGAGAATAAATCCAAGGAGGGAACTCCCTGCATTGCACAGAGAAGAGAGAGCTAAGAGAGAGCAAGAATAATTTGAAGAACTGAAAAACTGAAGAGGTGGCTTGATTCATGGGCTGTGCCATTGCGGCGGGCTGGCGCTCGAGGGTGTGGCACTGGAGGGTATGGCGCTCCTCGAGCAGGAGCCAAGGATTTAGAAGCTGCCTTATGGTTTTATGGGAAGAGCTGCCCAGGGGCAAGCTTTGGAAAGCTCCGGGGAGAGTGTAAGGAGAGTCTCGTGGAGGAAGAAAGCATCAGACTGTGAGGCCTGGGATGAGCCTGGCTGACTCTGGGGCGCCTGGCTCAAGTGGAACATGGTTGGGAGGCTGGGGGTTGGAGGCATCAGGGAAACCCCATCCCACCCTCAGGCCTTGCCCTCCAGCTTCCCAGTCTGCCTCACTGAATGACCTGGTCAAGCGGCTCCTCTATAGAGGGGCCTCAGCTTTTCCACCAGTAAAATGGGAGTTCCTTTTGTCTTTCATTCTCTCACTCATTAATCACACATTTGAGCAAGTCCCTATATGCAGCGGCATGGAGGCATGCAGTGTCAGAGTTGATAATGATCTTAGGGGATTTTCTTCACCCCTCTGAACCCCAGTTTCTCATTCTGTAAAATGGAGCTGATAATTGAATTTACCTCATAGATTTTCATGTTGATTGAAGAAAATTACTGCATGTAAAGTGCTTACATGGATTTCCCTGGTAGCTCAGATGGTAAAGAATCTGCCTGCAATGCATGAGACCTGGATTCAAACCCTGGGTGGTGAAGATCCTGTGGAGAAGGGAATGGCAACCCACTCCAGTATTCTTGCCTGGAGAATCCCATGGACAGAGCAGCTTAGTGGGCTATAGTCCATGGTGTCACAAAGAGTCGGACATGACTGGGTGACTAACACTAACTAAAGTACTTACGCAGTACCTGGCACATAATAAGTGCCCACTCAATGTTAGTCGGAGAGAAGTGGATGGACAAAGTCAAAGATATGCATGAAATGAAACTGAATTCTCTTTGCAGACCCTTTCTGCTCTGCTTCTGCCACTGTTTGCATGGGAGAAGGGAACCTGAAACAGGAGAGATGGTCCCCCGGAGAGCTCTCCTCTGTCACGCCTTTGCCTAAAAAGTGGTTGTTTTGCATCTGGTAGCAAACACAGGATCTGAGAGGGGCTTGAGCGAAAACAGCAAGGGATGGTGTTAGGAGGGAAGAACCACTCCAGCAGCCCCCTTCTTTCCAGAACTGCTTCCACACTGGTCACGCTGCCTTGCAGAATTCTGGGTGTCTGCGTACTTAGGGGATCCAGAGATCCATCTACCTGCAGTTCTAGGCTAACACATGGTTCACTGGTACCCCACATGGCATTCCCATCTCTCCTTGCCTAGGATCACCTTCTCCTACCTGCTAGCTCGGGAAATATTTCCTCATGAAGGAAGAAGCTAATCCTTTGATTTACGTGATGGGGGAGTGATTCTTGCATGGAACAGTTGTTTCTGGTTAAAATGCAAATATCCTTGGGAGAGACAACATAGAAAGCCATAATTCACTCACCAAAAGTACAAAGCAACCCTTATAAAACTGTGAGTCACATGGTCACAGACAAAGGAACACAGTTCACTCACCAAAAATTAACTCCAGTTTGGCAGTTTGTTGTGAATTTAAATATAAACTTACTATCTAACCCAACAATCATACTCTTAAATATTTATGCAAGGGGAATGACACTTTGTGTTCACACAGAATTTTATAGGAATATTCATAGCAGTTTCAACCATAACAACCAAAAGCTGGAAACAACCCAAATATCCATCAGCCATAAATAAATTGTGGTCATTCACACAATGGAGTATTACTCAGTGGTCAACAGGAACAAATATGGATCCATGTGACCACAGGTTTGACTCCCAGACACTGTGTGGGAAATGAAAGAAGCCAGAAACAAAAGCTAGCCACTGTTGATTTGCTGCACGTGACATTCTGGGAAAGGCAAAACCACAGGAACAGAAATAAAACTGGGGAATTATCTTTCATCAAATCAGTGGTTTCCAGGGGCTGGGGGTAGGAAGAGGGACTGACTGCCAGGAGTACGAGGGAATTTTTAAGCAAGTGGAAATGTTCTGTATCTTGATTGTGATGGTTACATGATTGTATCTGTTTGTTCAAACTTACTAAACTGTACACTTTAAAAAGGGAATTTTACTCTATGTAAAGTATATATACCTCACTAGATCTGACTTAGGTGGAGGGAAGAAAAACAACCCTGCAGCTTCTTCACTTGTCCTTCTCAAACTCTGTGAAGAGAATATACACTCTCCCAACCAGAAAAAAGAAACATCCCCCCACAGTAGACGCCCACGCCGCTCTCAGCACCCTTATTCTGAGTTTCCTGATCCTGTGTCACAAATGGTCCAGAGATACCCTCTGGATGGGGAGACCACTTGAGAGGCTTCCAAACATCACTGAGGGTCCTGGGGGCTCACAGGGGTGCCTAGGGACCTGGGGTGAGCGGGAGACCAGGGGGAGGAGCCAAGCGGCTGGAGCTCTGGGTCCCGCCTCACACGCGCAGTCCCAGTGGATCTGTTCCTTCTGAACAGAAGGATCTGTTCCTTCTGAACTTCTCCTTAACTTTCTGTGGGAACCTCATTTTTCTGTGGGTTCCGCTCAGTGGAAAAGAAATTTGAAAAGCGCTGGACCCGACGCTCCTTTATATATTGTTCTGCAGACTGTCAGATCAGAAAAGGACTGAAGGAGATGAGAGCCGCAGAGGATGGGATGGTTAGATGGCACCAGCAACTCAGTGGACACGAATGTGCGCAAACTCCGGGACATAGTGAAGGAGCAGGGAGCAGAGTGTGCTTCAGTCCTTGGGGTTGGAAAGAGACAGACACGGCTTATCAACTGAACAACAAGCATCATATGCAGAAGAGAACATTTATTTATTCTAATTTAATCGCTTGATTTAACCTTCACAGTTCTGCCAAGTGGGGATTATTTAATTCTGTTTTTATCCATAGGAAGCATGAACTCGGGAAGGAGAGGTGACCTGCCCAAGTCACAGGGCCAGTGTGGACCTGCCCAGACCAGACACGCATGCCCACCCCACCGTGAATGAGCATTACGGGGTAATCAGTGGAGTCCCCAGTGCAAAATATCTTAAGAGAGGTGTAGATCAAGAAGCAGGGGAGCAGCGAATGGGAGAGGCGGTTTCTGGCTAGAAAAGAGTATTCTGGAAGGCTGGACAGGAAGCCTCCCAGGAGCCGGGTAGCATGAGAAAAAGCCCAAAACGAGTCTTGCAGCAGGAGTGTGTGTTGATGGGGGCAGGTAAGGTCATGTAGGAAAGGAGGGAGGCAGGCTTGGGGAGGATGGTCAGAGAGGGGCTTACCTCGACCACCAACTCCACTGGCAAATAGGTTTCACAGATGCTCAGGAGGAACAGAGGGAAAGAGGAAAAGAAAGGTGTCCAGGCTCTAAGGCCGACACTATCTGCAGAACACCTGCCTGAGGGTTAGCCTTCTTCCTGTGATTGCCTGGAGCAATGGCCCCCAAGCCATAAGGGAGGATGTGTAAATGATCCACAGGTGAATTAAACCAATATTTATCCACCACCGCTCAATCCCAGGGCCAGGGGCAGATGCTTTCACTAATATTAACTTACTTAATTTTCATAATAAACCTGTAAAATAAGTGTTATTATTCCTAAACTCTCACTTGGCAAATGCAGACGGAGTGCCTATTACGTGCCAGGCACTCCTAGAAGCCCTGGAGATAAAGATGAACAAGACAGTGGAAGGAATGTATCCTGATTCTGGATTTTAATAGCTCTGTGTCATTGGTTAGGTTATCTCTCCTGTGTCTCACTCTCCTTATCTATAAAATGGACATAATAATAGCACCTACCTGCTGCTGCTGCTGCTAAGTCAATTCAGTCGTGTCTGACTCTGCGCGACCCCATAAACGGCAGCCTACCAGGCTCCCCGGTCCCTGGGATTCTCCAGGCAAGAACACTGGAGTGGGTAGCCATTTCCTTCTCCGATGCATGAAAGTGAAAAGTGAAAGTGAAGTCGCTCAGTAAGTGTCCGACTCTTCGTGACCCCGTTGAAAAGCATATTAGAAAGCCTGTCATGTGAGCCATCAGCTGCAGCTGATTGGACAGGGGACAGGAGTCGGATGTGGAGGCAGCCAGCCCATTGGCTAGGGCCTAATAATGTAGCCATAGGCAGAAAGATGAACTGAGCCCCTCAGTTTCTCTTTGTGAATTGGGAGACGCAGGGAATGAAGCCAGCAGATCAAAAACATATTAACGTGTACCACAGAGCTTGGAAAGAGATACAGATGCTTCAGTATCCTCGCTTTTGAAAGGTACCTCAAATACCTTTGAAGTATTGCCTAATTAATACCTAAATAATTTGCCTAAGTGACACTTCCTACTTATCCAATGCCCTTCGGTTTTCAGTGTATTTTAACCTCCAAAATCGCCTCCATGCCTGTGAGTTGAGCGGGGAGAAGATACTTTCCTCATTTTACTGATGGGAAAATGGAGACTCCCAGAGCAAAGTGACTGAGCACAGAGTCAGCCTGTATGGAAGCTGGCACAGAGAGGCAAGACCAGCCCTGGATGGAGCTCTTTCCCCCTCACATCAGGCTTCTGGATTCAACTGGTGCACCAGATGTTAAAAAGCAAATCTCATTCACTTTGTAGTTTATTAAAATTAAAAATATATATTTTATTGTTGACACTGAGATACGTTCAGGATTGAAAATGTGGCACGTTTTGTTCCAGCCTTTATTTAGTACCTGGTCCAGATCCAGGCCCTATGTACAAAGCTGCCGGGGCTGCAGCTACATTCTGTGTGCCGATAGAAGGCTGCTGGCACCAGATGAGTCATCCCGAAAAATGGGCAGCCCCTGAGCCCTGCCAGCTTTCTTCTGGGAGGCCTGATGGTCTTTTTGTACCCATTTCGCATTTTAGAATTCCTAAAAATTATTTTTCTGTAGATATTCCTCAAAGTGGGTGTTGGGGAGTTGGGAGTTCATCTAAGCTTGGCCTCCAGGTTCTACCAACTGGCAGCTTCTTCCCAGTTAACCTTGTACCCAGGGATCCAAGCACTGCCCACACTCCAGCCAGGATCACGCACTCATTATTCACCTATCATTTATTGTTGTTGTTGTTCAGCCGCCAAGTGGTGTCCAACTTTGCAACTTCAGGGACTGCAGCACGCCAGGCTTCCTTGTCCTTCACTGTCTCCCTGAGTTTGTGCAAACTCACGTTGATTGTGTCTGTGATGTTATCCAGCCATCTCAGTCTCTGTCACCCCTTCTCTTCCTGCCCTCAATCTTTCCCATCATCAGGGTCTTATCCAATGAGTTGGCCAAAGTGTTAGAGCTTCGGCTTCAGAATCAGTCCACGTTGATTGTGTCTGTGATGTTATCCAGCCATCTCAGTCTCTGTCACCCCTTCTCTTCCTGCCCTCAATCTTTCCCATCATCAGGGTCTTATCCAATGAGTTGGCCAAAGTGTTAGAGCTTCGGCTTCAGAATCAGTCCTTCCAATGAATATTCAGGATTGATTTCCTTTAGGATTGACTGGTTGGATCTCCTTGCAGTCCAAGGGACTCTCAAGAGTCTTCTCCAACACCACAGTTCAAAAGCATCAATTCTTTGGCACTCAGCTTTCTTTCTGGTCCTTCTCTCACATCTATACAAGACTACTGGAAAAACCATGGCTTTGGCTATACAAACCTTTGTTGACAAAGTGATGTCTCTGCTTTTTAATACACTGTATCATTTATTAAGCACCTGGTTTGTTCCCAGGTGGTGCTAGTGGTAAAGAATCCACCTGCCAATGAAGGAGATAACAGAGACAAGGGTTCAATCCCTGGGTTGGGAAGATCCCCTGGAGGAGGGCATGGCAACACACTGGTTAGGTTATCTCTCCTGTGTCTCACTCTCCTTATCTATAAAATGGACATAATAATAGCACCTATCTGCTGCTGTTGCTGCTAAGTCGCTTCAGTCGTGTCCGACTCTGCGCGACCCCATAAACGGCAGCCCACCAGGCTCACCCATCCCTGGGATTCTCCAGGCAAGAACACTGGAGTGGGTTGCCATTTCCTTCTCCAATGCATGAAAGTGAAAAGTGAAAAGTATTCTTGCCTGGAGAATCCTATAGACAGAGAAATCTGGCAGGCTATGGTCCGTAGGGTCACAAAAAGTTGGACACAACTGAAGTGACTTAGCGATATGTGCCAAGGGCTTCTCTGGTGTTTGAGACGGTAAAGAATCTGCCTGGGTCAGGATGATCCTGAGGAGGGAATGGCTCCCCACTCCAGTATTCTTGCCTGGAGAATTCCATGGACAGAGGAGCCTGGTGGGCTACGGTCCACAAGGTCACAAAGAATCAGACACAACTAGCAACTAACACACGTATGCAAAGACAGTGCTAGTTGCTGTGGATATAATGACAACACAAGGATAATGTCCCCATATTCATGGAGGATATAGTTTACAGTGAGACACATGCATTAATTAATCAATGAGACATATAAATATAAAAATGGAAATTATGTGAAAGTTCAGAGTGGGATGTTTAATCATAAGAGAGAAACCTGGCTTAGGATTGGTGAGTACATCAGGGAAGGAAGCTCTGAAGACAGAATGGCTCTGTTGGGATCTGGTGCCCATAGTCTCACATCCCTCCCCCACGTCTAGCTGACCTTGACCATCCCTGGGGCCAGTCTTTCTAACACCCGCATCTGACCATGCAGGTGGTTCTCTGTAGCCTGCTGGCTAAGCTAACACTTTTCACATGACCTTCAAAGTCAGGTTCTTCCAGGGAGGCCAAGGAGCCTATGCAAAAGCTTGGGGGTATAAGACACAGAGGGTGGCCCCTGAGGCAGGCCTGGAGGTCATCTCTGGGGAGGTGGTACCCTGCCCCATATCCAGCCCATCGAGGCTGCGTCCTGAATAGGCCTCAAACCCACCCACTTCCCTCCCCTTCCTGGCGCACCATCTCAGTCCAGGGTTCTTCCTACTGGGAGCTGACCCGCTTCAACAGCCTGCTCCCCTCGCTCTGCCTCTGGCCTCACCTTCTTTCCCCTGCAGTGGCCAGAGTGCTCTGGGACCCAATGTTGCCCTACACTGCGTCACTGCCCCACTTAAACCCTTCACTGGCTCCCATCACCACTACCTACTCACTGGCCCAGTCCCACACTCCTGTACCACCTGACCTCAGCCTCCCCTCCACCCCACCCCCAGCCTCATCTAGAATTCTACCTTCAATGAGAAAGGATTACGTGTAGCTACCCTTGTGTGCCACACTCTCCTGAGAAGCCAAGCCTTTCCACTTATCTTTAAAGGGATGCTCTTCCCCTCTCAGCACCCTTCCCCTTGGGGCTCAGACCAGGGCTTACCTTCTCCAGACGCCCAGCCTGGGGCAGGCACTCCCGCTGTGCTTCTGCAGAACCCGAGGCCCTTCACCACACTCATTGCAATGACTTGTCATCGCCTGATTAGTCTTTCCAATCAGAATCTGATATGCACGAGAGCAGGACCTTGGCCACCATGGTGGCCTCAGTAGTCAGAGCAAAAAATCTGGTGGCAGGGGAATGGCCAACTGGGGCAGCACAGATGGAGGGAGGGATGGCTGATAATTGGGTAAGCAGATGGGTGGATGGGTCCATGACTTGACGGAAAGAGGATGCATAAACAGGTGATAAGAGAGGCGGATGGATCAGTGGTGGGAAGCTGGGGAGTCTGGGAGTGTGGTAACCAGTGTGCTTGGATTTGAATCCCAGCTCTCTCTTACTAATTGCGTGACCTTAAGCAAGCTATTCATTAAGCTTCAGTCTTTTCATCTGCAAAATGGAGATGTTGCTGATCCTGTCCTCATAAGACAGTTATGAGAGTTAAATTAGTTGATCTGAGCTCCCCGAGGTGGGCGCCATGCTAGGGGGCTACGTTAAGGAGAATCCGACCCTGGAGAGCTTGGACACAGGATGGGGTGAGCAGGTGGAGGTGGTCAAGACAGGCAGGGCCTGCAGCAGTGAGAAAGGTCCAGACCAGATAATGAGGCTTCCTCCAGGGAAGATGGGGCTGCCCAAGTCAGGGCAGGAGTAGCCACCAGTGAAGATGCTGCTGTGCTGGGCACTTTGTCTACAAATATGCAAAGTAGGGATTCTGGTCCTCATTCAAGGGGGGCAGAGAGGCTGGCCTAGAAGCAGGCAACTGGTGAGGGGCGGAGCAGGGGTTCCCATCCAGAACTCTCTGGCTGCTAAGTACCTTCCCTCTACCCCACTTGGGCCCACATGTTAAGGTGTCTTCCATGGCTGGGGCACCATCATCTAGATCCGCTGGTCCGGCTGTGGTGGCTAGGATATGTCTATTCCTTCTCCCCAAGGTGCCTGGTGTGGGGAGCGGGGCCTGTCTGGGAGGGAGGAAGGAGGGAAACGCTTTCTTTGGGAGCTGGGGAGGGAGGTGACCCGATCTTCAGTGAGCAGAGTTTCCGGGCAAGAAGCTACTTGTGAGGTGGGACTGGTGTCCGTGGAATGGAGAAGGTGCGGACACCAGATCTGGATCTTGGCAGAAATTGCCTGTCACTGCATTGATTAGAACCTCCTGGGGAGATTCAGTAGCCCCTTGCCATAGACAGGGCACTTGGGGTAGAATCAGGTATTGGCTGCCTGGGCTGGGTCAGCTCAGAGAGGAGATCAGCCAGTTACTTCTCATCAAAGGGGTGGGAAGGAGCTGAGGCGGGGAACGGGTGACCTGGTTCTACACCCACCTCAAATCCTCCTTCCCCAGATCTGCCATCTGCCCCTGTGAAGGATGGGGGCGGCAAGAAAGCAAAACTTTTTTGGAGACCTAGAGGGGGTGAGGTGCTGTACATACACTCTCAGAGAGAAAATCCTACTGCATCCCCATGACAGCCCTCATTATTAGCCCCATTTGCAGATGGGGAAACGAGGCTCAGAGACAAATGGCTCGCCCAAGTTCCCACTGCCAGGAAGTTGGAGAACTGGACCCAAACCCAGATCGGTCTGTCCCCTGAGCTCAGCTTGCCCCACCCCCTCTCTGGCCCTGAGTTTCCCCATCGGCCCAGTGATGCTGCTTCATGAGATGGTCTCTGAGGGCTTGTCCTGGGCTAAAGCACACTCCCAGGGTCTCAGGCACCCACCCTTTAGTTCTAGGATCAGGAGCAGAGTGCCTGCTTGGAGCTGGCCCTGTGCTGGGTTCTGGGGAGAGAAAACCAAAGACTCTGTCCCATCCTCAAGGCGAAAGCAGTCTGTGGGTACGGACAGCTCTGGGGGTGGTCCTGGTACCTAAGATGAGTTCTCCTGTATATCCTGAATCCTCCCAAGTATCCAGCTCAGGGCCAGGACCCATGGGGGAGATGGGGAAGAACATGGATCCCAGCCAAGAGGGCCTTGTCTTGCTGATAGAGGCCCACGGGGCTCACTGCAGCTCCTGACCCCCAAGAACAAGGGTGGGCCTCATCTGTGCATATTTCAGCCCTTTCATATCAACTCCTGAGTTGGCCAAGGAAGGAGTCCTTCATTCGCCTCATTTTGTAGATGAGGACAAAACTGAGGCTCGGAGGAGTCAAGTAACTGATCCAAGATCACAGGACTTTGGAGGAGCAGAAAACTATAAGCCCACATATTGCCCTGTCTCCTTCCACACCCCCTCCACATCCCTTCAAATTCAGAGGAGATCTGAAAACACACACATCCCAATACATGGCACCCTGTGAGTCAAAGCTGGCAGAATCAACCCTAGGGCAGACACAAAAGGCCTCCTGAAAGAGGCGGGGACTCACACTGCATCCTAGGAATGGGTGGCCGTTGGCTGGAGCAGAGTAGGCTCCCGGGCAGAGGCACCACGTGTGCAAAGGCCTAGGGGCAGAACGTGCTCCTGAGCAGTGGTCAGAACAGGGAGCACGGCTGGGCAGGGAGTTCTGGGGCAGGGCGAGGGGCTAGGGAGCTGGGTGGTGGCACCTGGCTCTTTCCGGAGCCTAAGAGCCAGGCTGCGTTTGCAGAAGCCGAGAGCTGGGGAGGTGCAGAGGATGGCGGGGGTGGTACACTGAGACTCCTCATCCATTGAGCCTGGGACACAGGACTGGGCTGACCTCGCTGTTCAACTCGAGTGGTCACTCCTTCTTTCTGAGCTTGTTCCCTCCTCAGAAGATTGGAATCTCTGAGTCCGAGAAGTTCTGACATTTATGACTCGGGGTTGGAATGACCTTTTATTAAATCAACACCGTTACTGAGGAGCATGGGGGTGCCCGACCCCAGGAAGGATTGAGCAGGAAATCAGAGAAAAGTCAAGATGTGGGGGCAGCAAGGGCCCATCTGGGTGGCCTTTGGGAGAGGAGGGAACTGGGGGTGCAGACGAGGGCTAAGGGCAGGCTCTGGGCCAGGCTGATGGACCGTCTGCAGCTGAGGGGTGGGAGGGTGGCTAGGAGACAAATCTGAAATGGCAAACACCCACCCACGCCCTGCTCTGGAGAAGCCCATCCCGATCCCATACCTCACTGCATCTCCTGACCCCAGAACCCAGTGTGTTTTCTTTTTTTAAAAAAAAAAGTTATTTTATTTATTAGGCTGTGTCGGGTCTGAGTGTCAGCACTCAGGATCTATAGTGCAGGTTAGTGGTTTAGTTGCCCCGAAGCATGTGGGATCTTAGTTCCCCGACCAGTGATTGAGCCTGTGTCATTCCGTGTGTTGCAAGGCAGATTCTTAACCACAGACCACCAGGGAAGTCCCCCTAGTGTGTTTTCTTCCCCCTTTGCAAGTACTTCCCTCCCAGCCTCTCCAGCTCATCCCAGCCCTGCCAGCTAAATCTCATCCCCGGGTCCTCCAGCCTCTAAGAGGCCCCTGAGGAAGGGAAAGAGAACTCCCGTCACGCGTTCATTCCCCAAGAAAACCAGTGTGAACTGCCCATCCTGGTGCCGTCCTGCTGCTGTTCAGGCGCTCAGTCGTTTCTGACTCTGACTCCACAGACTGCAGCATGCCAGGCTTCCCTGTCCTTCACCATCTCTGTCCTAGCATGTGGAATGCAGTTGAGCAGGGACCCCTGCCTGCCGGTGCGTACCTGCCCAACCACAGAGAAAGCAGTAAATGAACAGACGAAAAGGTGATATGGGCCGTGGAAGTAGGACAAGGAGCACAGAGCAAGGGGAACGGGGCAGTTGCAATTTAAAGAGAGGTGGTCAGGCCAGGCCTTGCAGTGGCGTTTGAGCAGACTTTGAAGGGTTTGGGGCGCAGGGAGGGGGAGCTAGCTCTGAGCCACAGTAATTTACCAAAGGCTCTGAGCAGCTCCACAAGGCATCTTACAGGCTTAGGGGGCTTCCCAGGTGGCACTAGTGGTAAAGAACCCCCCTGCCAATGCAGGTAGATATAAAGAGATGTGGGTTCAATCCCTGGGTCGGAAAGATCCCCTGGAGGAAGGGATGGCAACCCACTCCAGTATTCTTGCCTGGAGAATCAACTTGGACAGAGGAGCCTGGCAGGCTACAATCCATGGGGTCACAAAGAGTTGGACACGACTGAAGTGACTTAGCACACAGAGGGTGAACACATTGCCCAAGGTTGCTCAGCCAGGGAGTGGTGGACCCAGGATTCAAACCCAAGCCCGCTGATTCTGAACCCATGCAGGGAAGAGTGATGGCTGGGATTACAGAACAGATTCTGGGGCCCTAGTGACTGAGTCAAACCTCAGCTTGGCCGTGTCTTAGCTGAGTCTCAGGCAGGCTACCTACTACTCTGAGCCTCAAATTCCTCATCTGTACATGAGGGTCATGATAGAGCCCTCCTCAAGGGGTTGAGAAAATGCAGTACACAAACTGCTTACACAGAGCCCGGCACCAGGCAAGGGCTCCAATGTGATAACAAATCGGCAGCGTCACTATTATCAGCATCGGCGGCAGCAGCATCCCATCATTACTGGCAACGTCATCATCACCACCATTGCCGTCATCATCACCATTGTCATCACCATCACCATCATCATCATCACCATCGTCATGTCTCTATTATGTCTCATCTGCCCAAGCCACGCCACAGAGCGACTCCAGTAAGGACGCCTGCCCTGTGGCCTGGGCCAGTGGACAGAGCCGGTACTGAGGGGCTGGCTGGAGTGAGAAGGCTGGCGGGCTTGGTGGACAGGTTCCCTCTGGCTCCATCCTTCCCTCCCTTGCTCCTCTCTCTCCAGGCTGATGAAATATGGATGAGCTGGCAATGCTGTCGCTGAGCTGCCGAGCAGGCTGCCATGGCCCCAGGGAGGGTGATGGATAGCCCTGATTACACTGGCCCAGCGGGGGGCGGCGGGGGAGGGACAGCCTCATCCATCTCAGGGCCCTCCTCCCGGCCTCCTTCAGCCCAGCTTGTCTGGCAGCTTCTGCCCTCCCAGGAGCCGGCCCTCCTAGGCCCTGCCAGGGTCTCTCCCAAAGGCTTGTGATCTCTGCCATCTCCTTGACCTCTCACAGCAGCCTGCAATGGAGAAAAGGCTGTTCTGTTTGCAAATGAGGGACGTGAGGCCAGAGAAGGGAAGAGACCTGCAGAGTGAGTAGCTGTCAGGACTAGAACCTTCCAGTGTCCCACTGACTTGTCAATACTGTCCAGCTTCTCAGGGGTATTTTCTATACATGGGAAGTGATGTATCTTGAAGGTTCTGAGCCCCGCCTCTGGAGTCATGCAGTTTGGATCCCAGCTCTGGATTTTTCCCAGAGTCCCCTTGGGAAAAATCAGTTAAACTCTGAGCTCACCTTCTCCATCTGGGACTTCCCTGGTGGTCCAGTGGTAAAAAAATCCCCCTGCTAATGCAGGAGACATGGATTTGATCCCCGGTCCAGGAGAGACGCCACATGCCATGACACAATGAAGCCCATGAGACACAACTCCTGAAACTCATGTGCCCTAGAGCCCATGATTCACAACTAGAGAAGCCCACTCACCACAACTAGAGAAAGCCCGTGCACAACAGCGAAGACCCAGCACAGCCAATAATAATAATAATAAAATACAAACTCTTTTTAAATATATCCCCATCTGTTAAATGAAGATGATGATTTCAGTCTTCTCCTAGATTCAGAAGCCCACCTCCCCAGACCCATACCTGGGAGAGGGTCTCTGAGGACTGCAGAAGCTCCCCGCCCTTCTCTCCATGACCCCAGTGCATCTTCCTGTCCCCCACGCTGGGCCTTCCACCTGCAATGCCTTTCCCCCTTTTCACCTGATGAGCCTGGGGTCTAGTTCAACTATCACCTCTGCTGGGAAGCCTTCCCAGACCCTCCTGTTTCTATGTGGGGGATATCACTCCCAATTTGGAAACATCACTGGGCTTAGCCACCCCAGGGCCACAGCCTGGGTCCCTTGCACAGCAGTCCATCATTTGGCTGCCTCCCCATCACCTTGTGTCCTGGCAAAGTCCTCTCACTGGAGCTGAGCAGGGGCTCATTCTTGATGGAGACGCTGGTCATTGAGGTAGCACTTGATAAAGGCTCCGGGCTTTATTCCTCCTGGAGATGTCTGACTTTCCAGACCAGACATCAGGGATTGCTTCTCACCAGTCCAAGGACAGATTCAGCAGTGGTGGACTTTCAGGGTGACTGATGGAGCCTGTTTAGACTAGCCAAGTCTCTGCAAGCCCCCTAAATCCCACCATGCCACCAGCTGCCTGTGTCCCCCTGGGGCAGGAGGAACGTGGGTGTCACCTGGACCTGACCCTGCTATCAACCCTTTCTGATGCAGGATGGATAAAATCTAAAGTCTGATGCCTGCCAGCTCCATCCTCATCTTCCCCAAATCTCCTTGCTCCCAGTGTCCATCCTCCTGCACCCCACATCACTTCCCATCATCTACATATTCCCTTATTTTATTTTTGCTACACTAGCTTGAACTGTCCTCTCTATGCTGAACTTGGCTGCCTCAGGGCCTTTGCACAGACTCTTTCCATTGCCCGTGGTGCCCTTTCCACAACTGTTCGCCTGGTTTATATCCACTCATTCTCTCAGTCTCCACTGAGGTAGCCCTTCTTCAAAGATGCCTTTCCCAGCCCCTGGGGCTAGGCTGAGCCTCTCTCTTTGCTCCCCAGCACCCGGGGCTTTTCCTCCCCAGCACTTATCACAGTTTGTGATTGCACACTTTATTTATATCATTGCTTGCCTCCTGAGAGAGCCATGGCCAAGAGCATGGACTCAGGAATCAGACTGCATGAGTTTACAAAGAAGTTTTCCCTCGCATCAGCTGTGTGGCCTCGGCCAGGTTCCTGCATCTCTCTCTGCTGCTTTAGTCTCCTTATCTGTGCAACAAGCCAGGCAAATGACCTTCTTGTGGTACTGCTGTGAGAGTTAGACGGGCTAATGCAGTCAAGCACTTAGAACAGCACATAGTTCTTAGTGGAAGCTTCACACATATCTACCTGGAGTGTTACTGTCTGTCTCCACATTGGAATATAAGCTCTGTGAGGGCAGGGACTGCACTCATTTGTTCACTGACTTATCTCTAGCCCGGTGCTGGCACAGAATGATAAATGCTGGCACAAGAGCCAAAAAATAGTAAATGAATGGCACTGTGATTGGTGTAGTGAAGTGTTTCCAAAATTTTCCAGTTTCACAATGTCTTGCAATTTTAAAGGATTCTATGGACTCTCTCTAAAGGACTATATGGATGATAGTTTCACTTCAAGTATTCATTAATGAAGAAAAAGAATAGTATTATTATATCACCATGTTTCTCTGAGTTCAGTAATGGTTTTCTAAAAATATTTATTTATTTGGCTGCACCATATCTTCTTCGCATCATGCAGGATCTTTAGTTGCAGCATCCAGGATCTAGTTCCCTGACCAGGGATCAAACCAGGGCCCTCTGCATTGGGAGCACGGAGTCTTGGCCACTGGACCACAAGGGAAGCCCCTAGTAATGCTTTTAATGAAACTCTTAGTCTCAACACTTGACAGAGTCTGGGGAGGATGAGAAGCCTGTGAATGCCAAGGGTATGGACGGGTTGGTGCACATGTGGGTCCAGAGGCATTAGGCAAACCTCACCTGAGTTCAGGTTCACAGTTGAGTAGGAGGTGCATTCATGACCGCCCAGGGAAGACGTCAAGTATGAGACTTCAGGCACCGGCCTGGCCCAGGAGGGCTGGGCCAGGGCTAGGGATGTGGGAGCATCCACTCAGACATGGGGCTACAAGCAGGGGATGCACAAACCCGCCGAGGAAGAGAATGTAGAGGAGGAAGGGACGGGAAGGGAGCCTCCTGGGCGCATCCCCCAGAGGGGAAGAGACGGGAGCTGCAAGCAGCCAGAGACCGATGCTCTCGGAAGGCAGATGGGAGGGACCAAGCCCACGTGCGGGGCACTGCTGCCCTAGAAACAAGGCGGCTGATTAAAGGAATTGATAGATGCAGAGGTCCTCGCCTGGGGCTGGTGCGTGGAAGGCTCCCCATCAGCCTGGTCTTCTCTGTCTGCTGCGGGGAGGTGTGTGAATAGGCAGGCTCATCACCCGGAGCCTGCCATGGCTTCACGTCTCAGGGCCTCCCGTGGGGGTCTGCAGGAATGGGCCCTTGGAAGAATCTGCTGCCTGCTAGCACACCCACCATCTCTGGTCCCCCCGACTCCCCGCTGCTTACTCTGGGCCTCTTCCCTCCCACCCCCTTTCTCATCCACCAAGCAGCAACCCCACAGCAGTCCCCATCTGGCTGGGCGGCCGTGAGGGAGACTCCCCAGCCCCCTCTTGGGGCAGCGCTGGCTGGAGTCTGGTCCAATCCAAGGATTCTGACAGCTCCCCTGCATCGTTCTGATACCTGGCAGATCACTGACAGCAGTTCCAGGATGGATGGTTGGACCTGCAGGCCCAGAGACAGGGCCAGCATCTGCTGGGGTTTGGGATGGGTTTTTTTCTTCCATATAAAATAACAGAAATTAAAACAAGCCAATCATTTTTGGAGCACACTGGATCCCCGAAACAGAGGGCAGCATCATAGGTGCTTAGAATCACAGAGTTGGCTCTGGGTCGTAGAATCTTAGAGAAATACACCCTTACAATGCTAGACTCAAAACCCTTAGAATCACAGAGCCTTAGATCTCTAAGGAGGCAGGAGAAGGGGCCAGAAGGCTTAAAGGCCTGCATTCTCATCCTGTCTCTACCACAAACAAACTGCGTGACTCGGCATGTTACCTCACTTTTCTGTTTTCCACTTTCCTCTGCTGTTAAAATCAAAGTAGGGCCCTGTTATGAGAATTCTGTGGATGCTGTTGTGACATACTCTTAAGTCAACGTATCTCAGAACCATAATCCTCAAGTGGCCTTTGGTTCTACCTTATGCATTGCACGCAGCCCAAGAGATGCTTATCACCTCCAAAAACAGAGTTGACTGCCTCATGAGGCAGTCAATTTTGTTTTCAAATAGCTCTGATTGAGAGCTGACGCCTTCTTGGAAACTTTTACCCACCATGAGGACTGGCCGTACCTTCCATTTTCGCTTACGCTCTTCCACAGGGCAGATTTACATGAGTAAAATTCATCATCATGCCATCATCCTGTACCAGCTAAGGGCCCAAAGGCTTCATACTAAGTGCTTGCTGCCAGGACTGTTACGCCGTGGTCAAGGATGTCCTCTGTTCTATACACAAAAGATCCACTTATTTATCCACTCAGCAAACTGTGTTCTAGGGGCCAGGGGCAGAGTGTGGGCAGACTCACGGTCCTTGCACTTGGGAAGCTCACAGTTTTGTGGGAAGGATGCCAATTAAACAAGCAACAGTGTTCAGAGGGGCCACACAGGCAGCCTGGGCGGTACCCTAGGTTCTGGGATAAGAGATAGAGGCTAAGTTCTATTTCCTTCTAGTTTTCTATGTGATGTTGAACACATTTCTGAACCTTGCTTTCCCAAATGACAAAAAAAATTAAAGCTCTAGGGACTCGGGTAGGTAGCCCTTTGCCTCCTACGGGGCACTGGGAGGTTCCCAAGGGACAGTGAGGCAGCTACTGCTGTTGTCTGCCCTCCTTCCCACTGACAGAACCTTCTCAGATTGAATCACATACAACCTAAGAGGTGATTAGATGAACCCCACTTGGTTTAAGGCTCTCAGAGCCGTCTCTGCCCTTTACCTTTCATTGGTCTTGAGTGGGCATGTGGTGCCATTCAGTCATAATAATATATAGAAGAATCCCTGAAGCATGTGGTGAGTAACAGGATGCTGCAAGGTAAAGTTTCTCCTCTCTGATGGAAGAGAAGGCCACCTTTGCTCCCTTCCCTCTGTTTCTGTTTTGGACACTGTTGAATGAGGATGTGATGCCTGGAGCTGTGGCAGTCATCTTGTGACCATGAAAGATCAAGCTTAAGGACAAGTACCAACACGCTGAGGGTACGAGAGTGGAAGACAGTGCAGTGGACTGAGTGTTCCTAATCCCCGATGTGATGGAATTAGGAGGTTAGGACCGCGAGAGGTAATTAGGTCATGAGGATGGAGCTCCATGAATGCAATTAGTGCTCTTACAAAAGGGACCCAAGAAACCTCATGCCCTCCTTCTGCCATGTGAGGATACAAGGAGAAGTCAACAGACTTCCACCCAGAACCCAAGCATGCTGGTACTCTGATCTTGGACTTCCAGCCTCTGGGCTGTTGTTATAAGCTGCCCAGGCTATGGGATTTTCATAGCAGCCTGAAAGACTAAGACAAATGGAAAGATGACATTACTAAGCTGCAGAATCAACCTTAGGACAATCTACATTCAGACATCTCACTAAGTAAGCAGTAGATGTCCTGTGGTTTAAGTTACTGATAGCTGGGTTTTCTGTTATTACAGCTAAGCATGTCTTTTCTTCACCTCCCCAGTTCCCACACAACCTTCCAAAGCCAGAGGAGCCATTATGCCTCCTACATACAATCTTTCTGATGATCAGCAAATATTTATCAAGCACTCACATGGCCCCTGTTTTAGGTGACAGTTTAGTGGGAGACAGGCAAAATAATTAAATAGATGATTGAACTAACTATACATGGCAACGAGTTTTATCCATTGAGGGATGGGACTGATATAGAGAATGTCAGGGGAACCCTTTGGGTTGAGTCACCAAGGAAGGCCCTTCCAAGGAGGTGACACTTAATAAGAGCTCTGAATGAGGGCACAGTGTAGGGCAGGGAGATTTCCTGATGGTAACTGACCTGAGGTGGAAAATAGCTCAGTGTGTTTGGGGGGTGGAGAGAGGGTAGACCCAAGTTGTAGGATGAGAGAAAGAGCTTGGGTTCCACTTTAAGGGATGCCAGTGAGAGTTTAGGGCGCCTCCCTGGTGGCTCAGATGGTAAAGACTGCCTGAAATGCGGGAGGCCCAGGTTCGATCCCCGGGTCAGGAAGATCCCTTAGAGAAGGAAATGGCTACCCACTCCAGTACTCTTGCCTGAAAATTTCCATGGACAGAGGAGACTGGCAGGCTATAGTCCATGGGGTCACAAACAGTTGGACATGACTGAGCAACTACACACTTTAATACTAGTGAGAGTTTAAGCCAGAAAGTGACTCAGTCTGATTTCTGCTTTAAAGGTTGCCAGGTGGGGAGTGGTTTTCCCAAATCCTCCCAGCCTCCCCTGGGCCACCTCTGTCCTGGCCTCTTCCTCTCAATCCTCTACCAATTTGCTGTTGCCACCTCTAAACCAAAATGTTCTCCCAGGTTGGGACCATTTCTGCCCCTTCTCTATGCTCACCGCCCAGCACCATGACTGACAGCCCCTTCCTCCAAGGCGGTCAGCACCCAGCAAGCCCTTCCAGGCGCCATGCTGCCTCCCAGGGGTCAGCAGCCTGACAACTGGCTTTAGGAAAGCGGCTGACCCCTTCCCCTCGGTCTGCACCCCTGGCCTCCGGCAACAGGCAGAGCTCGGGCCACCAGGGACCAGGACAAGGCCTGGGTTTGCTCAGTTTTTATGAGTATGTCTGTATCTAGAAATGGAAAAGCCAGGAGATTCTGCCTCCCCACTAATGTCACCAAGCTGGACTTCTCCTTCCCAGCCCCAGCTGTCCCCGACTCCTCCTGCTTCCCCTCCTTTGGCTGAATCAGACTGTCCAGGGACAGAGGAGAGGAGGACAGAAAGAGAATGTGCTCATTAACTTGAAAAGCAGCACAGACACTCCAGCACAGCATCACCAACCCTCCAGCTTTGCAGGGAGTAGAGGTTCCACCACCAAGCGGAGTCATGTAAGCAGCTGCCGGCCTCTGGGATCGAAGGACAGCGTATCTGATGGCTCTGGGGTGAATCAAGGGCGGGGAGGCGGAGGGGGAGATCTGGAATGTCTTGGTCTCTTTCCTCTGCAGCCTGGTCCCATCCTTCCCCCTGTGACATTTATTGCTCTGGACTGTATGTTTCAGACACCAAGTCTTTAGCATCCTGGAACACCAAGAACCCTGAGAGATGAACACAGGCCTGCTGGATACCCAAGGGAGAGGAGTTGCATTCCAGCCAGTCACCTTGGCCCAGGGGAGCCACAGTTCTCAGCGAGGGGAGAGCGAGGCCCACAGGTCTGCACTGGGACCTCCAGGAATCTGAATCGGATCCTTGTGTGATAAGCCTTCCTTCCCCTACCCTCTGCATCTTGCAGGATCACTGCACTGTTAAGAGATCACCCTCCCAGCCAGGCTGCCTGGGCTGGAATCTCAGTTCTTCCACTTCCTGGGTGTGTCCGTTTCGCCATGTGTAACACGGAGATGTGACAGCTCTGACCTGTAACGCACTCAGAACAGCGCCTGCCACACAGTAAGTGCTCCACCGGAGTTGGGTGCTATTCTTATTTGCCACTGAGGCTTCTCAAGCCCCAGATGGGCAGGGGCTTGCCCAAGGCTGCCCAGCAAGACTGTGGCAGGTCCCAGGCTGGAATGTGGATCTCCTAACTTCCAGGGCAGCTCTCTGTCTCTGAGCTCACGGAGCTTTGATGGTTGCAAAGAGCTTCGGAGATGCATCTCAAAACATCAAACTGCCCCCCCAGTAGCCACACACAGAAACTCACACCGTCTCCCCCAGGGATGCACAGATGAAATCGCAGACAGATACAGATCTTCGTGTACACCCGGCCTGTGATGCTGAGACAATGATGCTGGAGAGGGTGCATGCGCACACAACAGGCTCCCCACGACCCAGGCCTCCCCTAGACCTCACTGCCCTTTCTCTCTCTCCTTCCTTCCCGACTCCTCACCCTTCCTCTCCCTCCACCACTCACATATTTATGGCTGTTTTCCCAAAGTCCCCGGCCTGTCTGGAAATGAGGGGTGATGTTGTCAGCTCCACCAACCAAAAGCCCACATGTCTATTCCCATCTTCTGGGCTGTGACCCTGCTCACCTGGAGAATCCAAGGAAGCCAGGAGTGGAAGTTGTTATAGCCAGAGCCAGCGCTGAGCTGTGGGCCTCCAGCTGGGACCAGGTCTTCTTACCCTCATTTCCCTCAAGGATGTCCCAGGGCAGCTGGGGGCTCTGCCCGAGGCCCTCTGGGAGCTGTGGACAACTGAAATCCACATGGTCTCCACCTCCAGGGCTGCTCAGTGAGGCCCGAGTACAGAGCCGCCTGTGTTGTATGGAAGATGGAACCTCAGAACCTTACAATAGCAGGGCTAGGAGTATCCCTCTCAGCCATCTAATCCAACCCCTCCTTTTACAGATGGGGAGGCTGAGGCTCAGAGAAGGGATGACATTTGCTCAGGGTCACACAGCAAAAAGGCAAGCAGGGCCTCTCTCCTCGCTTCATGTTGGGGATCGTGTGGTGGCTCGCTAGCCTGATGCTGACCTCAAATGACACTGTCCCCTACTGCTCACCGGTCCCAGCCCCTCATCCCTCCAGACCCAGGCTGTGGTTCCCAAACAGAGGCCATGAGGCTCTTTTGTGATGGTCTCCAGAGTCGGAAACCTTCCCTGAGCCTGTCCAGAGACTCCTCTGCGATTTATTCCCTCTCTCTCTTCCTGTTTATTCAACCCCTCAGCAAAAAGTCCCAGGGGAGAGAATTTATGAGAGGAGGAGGAGGGAATGAGGAGAGAAGGGGTGGGGAGATGCGTGTGGGTTGATAAAGAGAAGAGGAGAAGGAGGAGAGAGAGAATTTAAGGAGAAAGCAGCACAGGGTGTGTGTTTGCATGAGCAGGAAAGACTTGGTTGGCCATCATCTGCGGGAATGGGGCAAACGCTCTCTGAGCATCCCTCAGCTGGACAACGAGTGCTCCCATGGTTGCCCGGGGTCGAGGAGGAGGTCTTGGGGTCCCCAGGCCACTCCTAGGTGGAGAGGGAGCTGGGGATGCTGCACAAGAAACCCCCCACTTTTCTCAGGGTGACAGTGTCCCTGCCCCTCTGCAGTGTCCGCTGAAGCCCTGGGATGCACAGGGCCCCTGACAGCACCCTGCATGCAACAGGGGCTGCATAAACACTGTGTGGGCAACCAGCAGGAAACAGCCAGGCCCCTGGCTTCTCAGCCCGAGTCCGGACGGATTTTATGCAAGGCCTCAAGCAGGACAGTTCCCCTCCTGGACCTGCGTCTCTTCCTCTGTCCAGTGAGAAGACATGCTGGGTGGTGGTTAAGGGTCTTCCAGCTCTGACAGTCCAGGGGTTTGGGATCCTAGAGGTCACGGGCTAAATGTCGTACAGTAGCCTTGACGCAATAGCCTTGACCACGCCCCAACCCTGTATCCACTCTCAGTTCCACGCCTGGAGGAAGAGTGCCAATATTTCAGTGGGTCTTTGAGGGGTTCACATTCTCACCTTGCCTCCTGGGTTCAAGACAGCATCATCCTATACCTGAAACCAGGGTGCTACTTCCAGGCCTGCCTCCATCCCCCCACACTGAAGGGTCCAGGGAGACGTCTCTCCACGCTCAAACATCTTTCTATGTATGGGAGAAACAGTGCAATTCCTGGGGGGAAAATGGAGGGGGGAAGACATGAAACCAGAGTGGCAGAGTGGGTCCACGAGGGCTTATTATCCTGTTTAGTGATTTCCGTAATAAAATATCAAATAACACAAAATTTTAAACGCATCTTTCCAAGATGCCTGTGGAATGCACAGTAGGTAGTCAGAGAAACAATTCCTGCTGAAATAACACTAACAATAATGTGATACCTATTGGCAAGTTTGGAAACTAAGGACGTTGAGGAGAGTTAACAGGGGCTTATGTGTTAATACAATAGAAGAGCTAAACACAATGCTTCTTTCCACTCGTTTACAGAATCAGGCTCCATTGTCAAGTCCCTGGGATATTTTCAAGGGTTTGAAACCATTCTATACAGTAAGTATCTAACTATTCCATGCTAATGAATACATTTTGATTAGTGTTCTTTACATTTGTGTTATAATTTTGGTTTTTCTCTTATTTTCAATTAAGTATATCCTGAAGTTTTTTGAGAGAATTTATGAGAGGAGGAGGAGGGAATGAGGAGAGAAGGGGTGGGGAGATGCGTGTGGGTTGATAAAGAGAAGAGGAGAAGGAGGAGAGAGAGAATTTAAGGAGAAAGCAGCACAGGGTGTGTGTTTGCATGAGCAGGAAAGACTTGGTTGGCCATCATCTGCGGGAATGGGGCAAACGCTCTCTGAGCATCCCTCAGCTGGACAACGAGTGCTCCCATGGTTGCCCGGGGTCGAGGAGGAGGTCTTGGGGTCCCCAGGCCACTCCTAGGTGGAGAGGGAGCTGGGGATGCTGCACAAGAAACCCCCCACTTTTCTCAGGGTGACAGTGTCCCTGCCCCTCTGCAGTGTCCGCTGAAGCCCTGGGATGCACAGGGCCCCTGACAGCACCCTGCATGCAACAGGGGCTGCATAAACACTGTGTGGGCAACCAGCAGGAAACAGCCAGGCCCCTGGCTTCTCAGCCCGAGTCCGGACGGATTTTATGCAAGGCCTCAAGCAGGACAGTTCCCCTCCTGGACCTGCGTCTCTTCCTCTGTCCAGTGAGAAGACATGCTGGGTGGTGGTTAAGGGTCTTCCAGCTCTGACAGTCCAGGGGTTTGGGATCCTAGAGGTCACGGGCTAAATGTCGTACAGTAGCCTTGACGCAATAGCCTTGACCACGCCCCAACCCTGTATCCACTCTCAGTTCCACGCCTGGAGGAAGAGTGCCAATATTTCAGTGGGTCTTTGAGGGGTTCACATTCTCACCTTGCCTCCTGGGTTCAAGACAGCATCATCCTATACCTGAAACCAGGGTGCTACTTCCAGGCCTGCCTCCATCCCCCCACACTGAAGGGTCCAGGGAGACGTCTCTCCACGCTCAAACATCTTTCTATGTATGGGAGAAACAGTGCAATTCCTGGGGGGAAAATGGAGGGGGGAAGACATGAAACCAGAGTGGCAGAGTGGGTCCACGAGGGCTTATTATCCTGTTTAGTGATTTCCGTAATAAAATATCAAATAACACAAAATTTTAAACGCATCTTTCCAAGATGCCTGTGGAATGCACAGTAGGTAGTCAGAGAAACAATTCCTGCTGAAATAACACTAACAATAATGTGATACCTATTGGCAAGTTTGGAAACTAAGGACGTTGAGGAGAGTTAACAGGGGCTTATGTGTTAATACAATAGAAGAGCTAAACACAATGCTTCTTTCCACTCGTTTACAGAATCAGGCTCCATTGTCAAGTCCCTGGGATATTTTCAAGGGTTTGAAACCATTCTATACAGTAAGTATCTAACTATTCCATGCTAATGAATACATTTTGATTAGTGTTCTTTACATTTGTGTTATAATTTTGGTTTTTCTCTTATTTTCAATTAAGTATATCCTGAAGTTTTTTGAAAACGCCTGCCTGTCTCTCTCTCTTCTCTTCTTCCTCTGTCTCTGCCCAACCCCACCCTCCGCCTCCAACAGCAGATCCACTGGTCTCCTGCAGGGTGGTTTTGCCTCATCCCCTCAAGCTTGTTACGCGACCAGGCCTCCTGTCCCGTGTGATCAATGACTCAGCAAAGGCTATTCCCTCCCCAAGAAGAATCCTGGGGCTGTAGGATGAATGGAGGACCACAGAGACGAGTGTGGCTGGGACCGAAGGAGATCAAGATGAGGCCCAGACCATCCTAGCCCCGGATGGAGGACTCTGCCCTGTGGTGCTTGCCCTAGCAGCGCTTCGGGGACGGGGGTCTTCCCATGGCCCTGAGACTCCTCCTGAGAGGACTGGAACCCTGCTGACCCTATGCCCAGGCCCTGCCTCTTAACCAGATACAGAAACTAGATGGGACCATAGGATCAACAAGCCCAGATGCCTCGCTTGACAAAGGAGAGGAGACACTTGTTCCGTGTTACGCAGCAGAGTTTGTAGAAATCAGATGCTAATCTGACCAGCCTCTCCCCTGTGTAGGACCTCGCAGTGCCTCCCCCTGCCCACAGGATAAGATCAGATGCCCTGACCTTGGCACCCAAACTTTCAAGACCTGCTCCTGCCCCCTTGTACAGCACCACCTCAGTGGACTCATCAGCCCCACGCCCTTCCCCGTCACCCCTGTCTTTACCCAGCTGGCTCTAACTTCCCCCTGCTGGGGTCCTCCTCCCTAGGAGCTCCACAGGCCCAAGTGACGCAGCTGGCATTGAAAGGGAGTCAGGCTCCAGAGCCACAGTGCTAACCGCTCTGTTCTCCTGCCCCTGCTGAGCTGGGGAGCGGAGAGAGCCGATGGAGATCTAGTTCCTGATTCCCAAAGCCCTGCCTTCCCTTTTCCCTCGACAGACACCGTGGGGCAGAGGCAGCCAGAAGTCAGGAGGAGGGTAGGGAAAGTAGGCAGAATGGTCTTGCCCTTTGCCACATCCTCCGTCACTGTGGGTCTTGAGAACCTCACAGAGAAGGCCAGTCTAGGGCAGGGCCTGTGTTGGGTAGAAAGGACCTGTGCTGCTTGCCCCACATCTTAACTTCCAGAAGCCCAGGCAGGGCCAGGTGAGGGAAGAATGCTGTCGTGTGCCAAGGGGAGGACTCTGTCCCTCCCCACAGCTCACTCCTGCCCCGCCTTTCACATCGCCTCCCTTGCGGTGACCACCGAGGGAGACACCCCACTCTCCCCTAACCTACCTCTTCATGCACACTGTCAGCCTTAGCATCACTGAGGGTTTCTGACCAGGTGCATCCTGGGTAAGAACATGGTCTCGGGAGCCAGCCCCACTGGGTTTAAATCCTACCTCTATCACTTATGGCTTCCCTTGCAGCTCAGCTGGTAAAGAATCTGCCTGCAATGCGGGAGAGCTGCTAAAGAATCTGCCTGCAATGCAAGAGACCTAGGTTGGATCCCTGGGTTGGGAAGATCCCCTGGAGAAGGGAATGGCTACCCATTCCAGTGTTCTGGCCAGTGTTCATGGCCTGTATAGTCCACGGGGTCACAAAGAGTCGGACCCGACTGAGCAATCTTCGTTTTCACTTTCTGTCACTTAGTCTATGTGGCCTCAGGGAAGAAACAGAACCTCCCCCTGCCTCTGTTTTCTCATCTGGGAGATGGGAGCAGTAGCAGTGCCTACTTCACAGGGTCATCGTGCTCAGGAAGCAAGTTAGGGTATATTAAGTGTTTAGAATTGTGTCTGGCAAATAATTCAAAAAACAGAAGTGTTAGCACTGGATGCGTAGATCAGGGCACTAGGCACTGAGTTTCTTAGTTTGATTATTTTTAAAGATTTTTTGATGAATGTGTTACAAAACTGCTTCTGTCCTGTGTTTTGATTTTTTGGCTGCAAGGCATGTGGGCTCTTAGTTCCCAGACAAGGGATCAAACCCGTACCCCCTGAATTGGAAGGTGAAGTCTCAACCACTGGATGCCAGGAAAGTCCCTGGGTTAAGGTTTCATTCTCAGTGCAACTAGCTGGGTGACCCAGGCAGGCTACCTAAGCCACAGCTCCCTTCCTCCCGTGTTACTTGGGCATAACTGTTTCATTACTTCATAGCACTGAACATGGTGACCGGCAGGAGGACGGCCATTCTCAAGATGGTGCTAATGACAATAACGTACTTGCTCCCAAGGAGCTTGCAGCCTGGCAAGGGCAGTCGATGGGTAGCTGGTCTCTTGTCTGTCAGCTCAGCAGCTGCACCCTGGGAGCCCCTGGGACAGTGTGTGGGAGCCGCCAGCCTGCCTGGCAGCTCAGAGGAAACTACAAGGGCAAAGGTGGGGAAGGAGAGGGCATGGTCCATGCAAGGACAAGGGACAGACCTTCCACACACCTTCCTACCTTCTCCAGGCTTCCTCCAACGCAGCTAGAGGACTGGCTAGATCTGTGTCACTGGAGGAATAAAGAAGCAACTCATGCCCAAACTATAATTCAAAAGATATGTGCACCCCAATGTTCATAGTAGCCAAGACGCAGAAGCAACCTAAGTGTCAATCAGATAAATGGATAGAAAAGATGTGATATATATGTACAATGGAATACTACTCAACTATAAAAAAAGAGTGAAATAATGCCATTTGCAACAACATGAATGGACATAGAGGGCTTCCCTGGTGACTTAGTGGTAAAGAATCTGCCTGCCAATGCAGATTTGATCCCTGGGTTGGGACGACCCCTGGAGAAGGGAATGGCAAATCTCTCCAGTCTTCTTGCCTGGAGAACTCCATGGACAGAAGAGCCTGTTGGGCTACAGTCCATGGGGTCACAAAGAGTCGGACAAGACTTGCTAAGTAAACAACACCAACAAGAAAGGACACAAAGATGATGATAGTAAGTAAAGTAAGTCAGAAAGAAAAAGACAAATACCATATGATATCACTTACATGTGGAATCTAAAATATGGTACAAATGAACCTATCTACAGAACAGAAACAGACTCACAGCCTGAGAAAATAGACTTGTGCTTGTCGAGGGGGAGAGGGACAGTCTGGGAGTTTGGACTTAGCAGATACAAACTTGTAAAAATAGAATATATAAAGAACAAGGTTCTGTTGCACAGCACAGGGAACTATATTCAATATCCTGTAATAAACCATAATGGAAAAGAATATAAAAGAGAAAGTATCTAATAGATGTGTGTATAACTGAGTCACTTTGCTGTACAGCAGCAATTAACACAACATTGTAAATCAACTATCAGTTCAGTTCAGTTCAGTCGCTCAGTCGTATCCGACTCTTTGTGACCCCATGAATCGCATCGCGCCAGGCCTCCCTGTTCATCACCATCTCTCGGAGTTCACTCAGACTCACATCCATCGAGTCAGTGATGCCATCCAGCCATCTCATCCTCGGTCGTCCCCTTCTCCTCCTGCCCCCAATCCCTCCCAGCATCAGAGTCTTTTCCAAAGTGTCAACTCTTCTCATGAGGTGGCCAAAGTACTGGAGTTTCAGCTTTAGCATCATTCCTTCCAAAGAAATCCCAGGGTTGATCTCCTTTAGAATGGACTGGTTGGATCTCTTTGCAGTCCAACGGACTCAAGAGTCTTCTCCAACACCACAGTTCAAAAGCATCAATTCTTTGGGGCTCAGCCTTCTTCACATTCCAACTCTCACATCCATACATGACCACAGGAAAAACCATAGCCTTGACTAGATGAACCTTAGTCGGCAAAGTGTTGTCTCTGCTTTTGAAAATGCTATCTAGGTTGGTCATAACTTTTCTTCCAAGAAGTAAGCATCTTCTAATTTCATGGCTGCAGTCACCATCAGCAGTGATTTTGGAGCCCAGAAAAATAAAGTCTGACTATACGTCAATAAAAAAATAAATTTACAGAAAGAACAAAAGAAATAACTCATGGACTAGTCATCTCCAAGGAGAAATCATTAAGGAGACATTCTTGGACAAGGAGGAGGGAGAAAAAAAAAAAAAAAAGGCTGTGGATCTGGCGATCCGGGACCTTCCGCTATGTGACCTCGGACAAGCCATCTGACCTCTGCGGACGCCGGTGTCATCTTCAGTCACGGGTGCGGTTTGAGATGCCGATCAATCTGCGCTTGCCCCCTGGCCTGGGAAATCAAGCCTGTGGTCTGGGACTGTTGTCCTGGGCTTCCTTGCAGGTCACTTCCCAGATTTCTCCAGTCCCCTGGGACTTGCTGCATGGGAATGCCAAGCCCAACTTAAGAAAGCCACTGGGTATCCAAGCCGTCTGACATCTCCTACTCCATCCTCCATCACTGTCCTCCAGCCCCAAGTCTAAGGTGAAAGATTGGCAGAGTCCCGTTTGGTGGAAGGTGAGAACTAAAGTTTGTGGCACACTTATTAAGCACCAGGCTCTTGGCAGGCCTGAATTCCTTCACCCGCCACAAGAACCCAATGAAAAAACAGTGGTTTCCATTTTATAAACTCAGGGAAACTCAGATTCCAAAAGGTTAAGTAAGTCCCTTGCCCAAGGCCACCCAGCTGGTTCATGGCTGAGCCAGGATTCCAAGTCTCTGCAAAAGCAGATGTTTGACCGACTTGGCCATGACTGATTCTGCCATGATGCTCTGGGGGCCAGAGGCATGCCAGACTCCTGTACTGCAGCTTGCTATGGGGAGCAAGGAAGAGACGTAAGACCAGAGAGAGTGGAGGCCACCCCAGGCAGAGGCTAATGTCGTGAGCACTGTTCTCACCTCCAGAAATGGCAAAGAAGTTCCCTTCCTTCTGGGTCTTCTGAGAACCACCTTTGTGACAGCTCGTTTGTGGAGAAAACAATTGCGCAACGAGCAGCTCACACACCAGCTCCAGGCTGGGCATAGCCACGGCGGCCAACACGCAGTCCTTGTCCTCTCGGGCTTATGACCTAGGGCAGGAGACAAAGGGAGGCCAGGAAGTGGGGACTTTCCTGGAGGCCCAGTGGTTCGGACACTATGCTTTCACTGCAGGAGGCGTGGGTCCAATTCCTGGTCAGGGAACTAAGATCCCACATGCCATGAGGCATGGCCAAAAATGATAGTAATTTTTTGAAAGAATGTGCTAAATGTCATGGCAGACTAGTCTGGAGGCTATGTAAGCCTAGAAGAAAGACTCCTATGCGAACCCAGGAATCCGAGAAGGCTTTCTGGAGGAGGCTGAATGTATAAGCCGTTTGTCAGCAGGTTCAGACAGGGGAAGGTCTGTCTTCCTCTACCTCCTTAGGATTGAGGATAATGCCTGGCCAAAGTGAACTCTCTGAAATGATTTGCTCAATTGGAAGCTCCATGACAGAAGATGAAAGCCTTTAAAAATAATATCAGGAAGTATCTGAAAAAGAAATGAATAGGGTTGGAAATGCTATGGGAGCCCGGGGAACAGAAAGGACAGTGGGGGATGGATGAGCTCTGTCTTCAAAACTTGCAAGGCACTCACTGGAAAGAGGAAACTAACCAGACCTGGGGGGACCCCCAGGGGCAAAAGCAGGACTGATGACAGGAGGCATATCGGGCTCGTGTAAGCAGGAGGCTTCAACAGTTGACCACTGAGGAAGGCTGAGAGCTGGCTCGAGAAGTTGAGTCCCCTGTCACTACCGAGTTATTCCTTTAGGTTGAGCATTACCCTCTCCAGCCTCCTTGCTTAGGAGGAAGGTACCCCTGGGAGGGGAGACTCATGCGTGACCTGACCCTGACGCTCCAGCTGGTTGTGCGCTGGTGGAGGGAAGGTGGGGGGCACATCCTGGGGAGGCCTCCAGGTCAGCATCCCTAGGTCCGCCAGGCCACCCCTGTCAGGTCACTGGCCTCGCGCTGACTTCTTCATCCTGTCTGCTGTCCCCCAGGCCTCAGGCAGACTACACAGCCAGCCTGGCTGCCTGAGTCTGTGTTTGCCCTCCCCTGAGCCTGTCACCCTGATTTCATATGAAAGTGGAGGCAGTGAAAGACAGCAGTTAAACACTTGGGTCTTAGATTCAGGTCAGTGTGGGCTCAACTTTGGTCTCAGCCACTTACAAATAGGTGATCTTGGACAGGCTATTTATTCTCTCTGAACCACAGTTTCCTGATCTGTAAAAGGGAGTATTGAAACCTTGCCATACAAAAACAGATGGAGGTTTCTCACAAAACTGAAACTAGAGTCGCCGTACGATCCTGCCATCCTACTGCTGAGCATATATCCGGACAAAACTATAATTTGAAAAGCTACATGCAACCCAATGTTCACTGCAGCCCTATTTACAATAGCCAAGATGTGGAAGCAAACCAAATGTTCACCAAGAGATGATTGCATAAAGAAGATGTAGTACATATATACAATGGAATACTGCTCAGCCATAAAAAAAGCAAGAAAATAATGTCATTTGCAGCAACATGGATGGACCTAGAGATCATCACAGTAAGTGGAGTCAGTCAGAAAGAGAAAGACAAGCATATGATATCACTTATATGTGCAATCTAGAACATGACACCACTACTGTGTCTATGAAACAGAAACAGACTCACAGACAGAGAGAAGACGTGTGGTGCCCAGGGCGTGGGGGAGTGGGGAAGGGAAGGGCTGGGAGTTTGAAGTTAGCAGATGCAAACTATTACAGACAGAATGGATAAACAACAAGGTCTTACTCTATAGTACAGGGAACCATATTCAACGTCCTGTAATAAACCGTAAGGGAATATATACATATATCAGGGGCTTCCCTGACAGCTCAGTTGGTAAAGAATCCACCTGCAATGCAGGAGACTCTGGTTCGATTCCTGGGTCAAGAAGATCCACTGGAGAAAGGATAGGCTACCCAGTCCTGTATTCTTGGGCTTCCCTTGTGGCTCAGCTGGTAAAGAATGTGCCTGCAATGCGGGAGACCTGGGTTTGATCCCTGGGTTGGGAAGATCCCCTAGAGAAGGGAACGGCTACCCACTCCAGCATTCTGGCCTAGAGAATTCCATGGACTGTTTGGGATTTCCCTGTAGCTCAAACAATTAAGAATCTGCCTACAGTGCAGGAGACCAGGGTTCGATCCCTGGATTGGGAAGATCCTCTGCAGAAGGGTATGGCTATCCACTCCAGTGTTCTTGCCTGGAGAATACCATGGACAGAGGAGCCTGGCGGGCTATAGTCCGTGGGGTTGCAGAGTCAGATGTGACTGAGCAACTAACACACACACACACACACACACACAGATATATATAACCGAATCACTTTGTTGTACAGCAAAAATTAACCCAGCATTGTAAAATCAACAATATTTCAATAAAATAGCATTGTTTTCTAAAAAGTTTTTAAAAAACCTTACCATAAAGGCACGTTGTGAGTATCAAATAAGACACAGAATATAAAGTATGTAGCGTGGGCTGAAGCAGAGACCTCCATAAGTATCACTATTACTACTGTTTCTGGCTAAAGGAATGGTTACCCACTCCAGTATTCTTGCCTGGAAAATCGCATGGACAGAAGAGCCTGGCAGTCTACAGTCCATAGGGTTGAAAAGAGTCAGACACAACTTAGGATCAAAAAGAATCAGACACGACTCAGCGACTAAGCAGCACTATTGTTTCTATTGTCTACTAACCGTATATGTAGAAGCAAAGGCTCAGAGAGGGCATATGAACTGCTCAGTCACACAGCCTGTTAGTGGCACAGATGGAACCAGACCCCGGGTTTCTCCCCCCACTTAGGATAACAATAACAATAATAGCAGCTGACACTTATCACAGCTGGCTCAGTGGTAAAGAATCCACCTGCCAAGCAGGAGACACGGGTTCGATCCCTGGGTTGGGAAGATCCCCTGGAGAAGGAAACGGCAGCCCTCCAGTCTTCTTGCCTGGGAAATCCCATGGACAGAGGAGCCTGGTGGGCGACAGTCCATCGGGTCGAAAAACAGTCGGACACAACTTGGTGACTAAACAGCAAGAATAAACCTGTTCCAAGTACTATGCACCAGGCACTCTTCTAAGCGTTTTCTCATTTAACTCTCACAACTCTGTAAGATAGGTGTTATTAGTATCCTTATCTCATAGATGAGAAAACTGAGGCCCAGAGAGGTTACACAATTTTCTCAGACACTCCCAGGATGCATGCATTTGTTCAGGAGCCTGTCAGGGGTGAAGTGAGGATCTGAACTCAGGAGATCTGGGCCCCAGAGTCCAGCATGCACTCGTCACATGTGTAGCCAATTGACCAAATGCACCTTCACCCTGGGTATCCCTGAGGCAAAGACATGAGCCTAGTGGCAGCAGTCAGGCCCCATGACAGGGGAGCCAGGTCAGCTTGGTAGAACCCTTCACAGCGCCCAAAGTGACGGGTCCCCTCACTTCCTGCTCCCTCAGAATCATGTGGTGTTCCTGGGCCTTTCTGGGGGCCCCCGAGCTGGTCAGATGCTGACTTCCTGAGCTGGCACAGATGTTCAGCCCCTCAAAGCCATCCCTGACTCTTCAGGTGTCCCTGGATGCCCAAAGACTGTGCTCAAAGAAGCAGTAAGACGCAGGGCAGGAACGCATGGACGCAAGCCCTGCCCATGATCCCCATGGGGGCTGCCGGCCCTGCATCTGCTCCAGGCAGTGGGAGACTCAGTCGTCCAGGACAGAGGCAGCCTGAGGCTGCCTCCTGGGCCTGGATTATTCCCTCCCTACTCCAGGCACAACCTGTCCTTGGCCTCAAATTCCTCCTTGCGCAGCGCTGTCAGACACAGGGGCGCATGTCTCAGCCAGGCCTGGTCCACAGCTCAGACTCCCAAAGCGATTCTGTCTTCCCTCTGCCGAGCGTGGGCAGCCTGCTTCTTAATGCAGCACATGGAGATGCTTAGAAGCTGAGAAGAGAGCATTTAAAGAATTGTTCTGTGTCATAATTGTGGCAGTTACACAGTGGAATGCGTTTGTCGAAACTTGCAGATCTGGGTGCTAAAAATGCTAGACTTTAGTAAATTACAAGAAAGTAAAGTCCAAGAAAATGGACTAAAAATCATATATATATAAAGTGCTGGCCTCCCGAGCCCTCCCAGAACCTATGCCTTTGTCCAGGAGTATCCATCCCTTGGATGCTTGGGGGTCCCCTCCTCCGTGAGCCTCTTTCACATGTGAGGTCCATGTTGGGTTTATTCCCATCACATGTGATACCAAACCGGGCCTGGAGGGACCGAGGAAACTGTTCACAGTCTCTCACATAAAATCATGAATAACACAAGGCTAGGGACTGATGTTGAAGATGAAGCTCCAATACTTTGGCCACCTGACGTGAAGAGTCAACTCATTGGAAAAGACCCTGATGCTGGGAAAGATTGAGGGCAGGAAGAGAAGGGGATAACAGAGGATGAGATGGTTGGATGACACCACCAACTTAAAGGACATGAGTTTGAGCAAATTCCAGGAGACACTGGAGCATAGAGAAACCTGGCATGCTGCAGTCCATGGGGTTGCAAAAAGTTGGACATGATGTAGCGACTGAACAGTAGCAAAATACCCCGGCATGATTATCCCTTTGCCCTCACAGCAAGCTTGAGGGAGGCATTTTGTCCTTCTGACTTTATAGATTAAAAAAAATGTGCACAGACAGGTCAAGTAACTTGCCAAAGGCCACAGAGCTAATAAAAAGGCAGAGTTAGGATTTGAACCTGGAGACTGGCCCCAAAGTTCAGCTCTCAGCCTCCATTCCCTTTTCCCCCCAAAGACGGTAAGCAGACCCTACCTCCCCCTCTCCTCTAGAGACTGCTCAGAGCTGTTCCTGTCCATGGTGGTGGTCCACTATGGCCCCAGACATCTTCTAAGAGCTGAGCTGGCAGGACGGACATCCCCCAGGATAGTCCCGTGGGAGGATATGATCTACCCAACCCTGGACGACATGGTCCAACAGCCCCTCCTGTATTAGCCCAGCAAAAATGCCTCCGTTGGTTCTGCTGCAGCTCTGTGATTCTGGGAAGTTACTTCGCCACTCTGCGCCTGGGCCTCATCTGCTTAGAGGCGGATGGCAGCACCAGCCCCCCAGGCCCCGCTGAGCCTCTAACACGTGAACGCGTACAGTATACAAAGCTGCATCCAGCAGGGACCCGGAGACAGCCAGACTTCCTGCTCTATCACATGTAGCTCTCTGTCAACACAGAGTCTGTCTTCTTAACCGTGAGCATTACTGCAAAAGGCTGCCTTCTCCAGAACTGAGCATTGTCCTATAGCATTTTGTTTAATACAGTCATTTAGTGGATGTCTTCTGGATGGATGAGGAGAGGGGCTGTGTTTCTCTTGTTCATGGCTGTATCTCCAGGGCCTGGCACACAAGATAAATAAAGATGGAGAGAGGAGTAGGTGGATGGATGAATGGGTGAGTGGATAGATGGGTGAATGGGTGGGTGGTTGAATGAGTGGATGGATGGGTGGATGGATGGTGAGTGTATAAATGGATAGATGGATGGGTGAGTGAATGAATGGATGAATGGGTGAGTGGATAGATGGGTGAGTGGGTGGATGGATGGATAGATTGAAGGGTAGATGGGATAAAAGATGCCCAGTAAAGCCTGGGGCTGGGGACTGAGGGAGACCATTTGCCTCCTCTCCACTGCTTTTTAGGGCTGAGAGCTTGTCATAGCTCCTCCACTTCTCCCTTCAGGAAACTGGGTCCTGCTAATCAGTGGGTCAACCCCTGAGCCGCCCAGCAAGGGGCAGAGTAGCAGACTGAAGAACAGGATCTGACAGAGGATAAAGGCAGAATGAGGGAGGAGCTGGGGGCAGGGGATGAGGTTGAGCACAGAGCTTTCCAGAATGAAAGTCTGAAAGAGCAGAGAGAAAATGTTCAGCAGGTGAATGAGAGAGGGAGGCGGGGAACAAAACAAAAGCTGGAGGCAGAGGGAAAACTTGATCAAAGGAAGACAAATTGGGCCCTGATGCTCTCTGGTCCCCTCTCAGCACTTTGATGAACGTGCATGTTGGTAAGAGGCTGCCTGGCTGATTCTGGAACCCTTTTCTCTCCATTAACACAGCTCAGTCCCACAGTCCCTGAGCGGCCGCTTTATTATTATCCTCCCATCAGCATGGCCCCAAGAAGGAAGACATCAGAGCCACCCTCCTAAGCCTGGATCCTGCTCCCCCACCGCTGGCTGGGGGACCTGGGTGGATTGTATGGCCCCTCCAAGTATCACCTTCCTCACCTGTAAAACAGGGATGGCAACGATACTACCTGGCAAGGGTGTCACTAAAAGGAAGCCAGAGTGTGCCTGCAAGGGTCTGGAACCTAGGCAAGCCTAGCATCCTCCTCCCCTCCCTCTTCTTCTCCTTGGACTGAGATGCATGTGGCCACAGAGCCAGGCAGCAGACAGAGCTGTGCCTGCTGGGAATCAGTGGGGGGCATTTCAAAGGACCAGTGCTGGGCCTGCCTTTAGAGACTGCGGTGTTGATGACATGGGGGTGGGACTTGGTCATCAGGACCCTTAAACTCCCCAGGAGATTCTACGGTGCAGCCCAAGCTGAGAAGCTCTGGTCTAAGACAGAGATGATGCAAGGGCTCCCCAGGAAGTGTGTCTGGGGAGGGCAACCTACAGCTAAGACCCGATGCACGATGGGCGGAAGAGGAGGAGGCTCTTTCTTTGAATACCTCTAAGCCTTGTGAATTCTGTTCTATGCACCTGTATTACTTTCTCAAGGAGTAAACTGAAATGCTTATAATAATAAGCAAATGGAGGGTGAATTTCCCTGATGGTCCAGTGATTAAGAACCCACCTTCCAATGCAGGGGCTGTGTGTTCAATCCGTAATCTGGGAACTGAGATCCCACATGATGTGAGGCAACTAAGCCCAAGTCATGCAACCAGAGGGAATCCCCAGCTCCACAATGAGGAGCCTGAGTACATAACTAAAGACCTGATGCAGCCAAATGAATAAATAAATATTAAAAAAAATAATAAGCAAGTGGAATCAAACGCTGCTCAACCCACTCCCAAGATTAGCAGGAAGTCCTTGGGGCAGATGAGGGAGTGGGGAGATTTTCTGTTCCGTTCCCTTCCTGTGGGTGCCACAGAACCCCAAGGTTACCTGGTCCCTGGAAAACAGAGGCGGCCCTGGCCTCAGCTATGGGGGCTGCCACTGCACAGCTATCATGGATGAATTGTGCTCCCCCCAAATCCATGAGCTGAAGTCCTCACCACAAGACCTGTGAATGTGAGTGGATTTGGAGATTAAAGAGGTAATTACAGTGAAAAAGAGATCTTTAGGGCAGAACCTAATCCAGTGTGACTGGTGTCCTTTCAAGAAGAGGAGCTTAGAGATTTTCCTGTTTGTCCAGTGGTTTAAGAATCTGCCTTGCAATGCAGAGGAGGGGGGTTCAATCCCTGGTTGGAGAACTAAGATCGCACATGCCGTGGAGCAACTAAGCCTGAGTGTTGCAACTTCTGAGCCAGCACACCACCACTAGAGAGTCCGCATGCTGCAGGGAAAGATCCACGTGATTCAGCGAAGAACCCTTCCCCCAGCCCCCGCCGCGTGCTGCAACTAAGACTTGACACAGCCAAATAAATAAATAAATATAAAAAAGAGGAGCTTTGGACACAGACATGCATAGGCACAGCGGAAAGGTAGGTGAGGACACACGCCATCTCCACACCAAGAGGAGAGGCCTCGGAAGAGACCCACACTGCCGACACCTTGATCATGGACTCTGGTCTCCAGAACTTCAACATAAATCTCTACTGTTCAAACCCCCAGGCTGGGATGCTTTGTTCTGGTGGCTCAAGCAGGCTTGTGCAGGACAGTGGGTCCCTCTACAAAACCTTCGATCCCTGCCACCAAGTGTGGCCACAGGGATCAATTCAGATCTAGATGTACCCAAGCCCAGCTATCCATGATCCCCTAATCTTTGGTTTAGGAGGTTTATGGCCCAAGCCCTTAAGGGACCCGTATCCCCTCTGCCTCTCTACTCTTGGAGTTGGGCCCACACCCCCACTGGACAATCTTGCTCAATCCCTAAACTTTCAGACCATGAGGTCTTCAGGGCCACACTATGTGCCAACCCCTCTTCGTCAGCCCTGGAGAGCAAAAAAGCTTATACTGCCTTCATAACACATGGCCCCGCCAGTACCCTTCTTTCCTTCCCTCGTGGAGCGTCTGCAGGGGTAGACAGTATGCAAGGATGCTTCTCAGCCTGCTTGCCTGGCCTGCAGTCTTCCTCTTCCTCCGTCCTCCTCCCACCCTTCCTTCCTGGCTTCCCATAGTCTCAGGACTCCTGCCAGTAGGGTAGGCTTCGGCTCTGGCTGATTCAAGGGTCTCAAATGACATCACCAGAGCTCTATTTCTCATTTCATCTTGTAAACAGACTGTCCTCATATAGCAAGTACAAAGCCCACAAGCCAGCAAAAGAGTGCTGCAAAAATCCCCAGGGAAGATTCTACTGGGACAAAGACATGTATCCATTCCTGAGCTATGGCTAAGGGGACAGGAGACATTCTCATTGGCCAGGCTTGAGTGACAGACCCACCTCCTGAATGAGGGGTGGAGGATGGGAACATTTTTCTCCTTCTAAGGAATGGAAATGTATTCCCATAGGAAAGAGATGGTCTGTCATTAAAGAAAAGAGAGGGTGGGAAGGTCAGGTATGGTCTTTCACTCCCCTCTCCCTTTTATACACCTTGGGGTCTGCACATCACTCCTGGCTAGCATTCCTCTCCAACTTTACCCTTCAAAGCTGTTTCCATGACCTCACCATATATATATATATCTTTATCTGGGTAGCTTGGAGGGATGTGGAAGATGTGGGGGGATACAGCTGTAGGGATCCTTTCACCTGTCATAAGGGTACTAGGCAACTAGTGCTGCAATCATTCTGCCTAACAAAGCACCCTCAAAGCTTGTTACAATAACAACAGTTCATTTTTCTCTTGAATGGGCCTCTGGGCAGGTCTGCTTCAGGCTGCAGGTTGGGTGGGTGGGCTCAACTCCTGGCTGTGATGGTATCCAGGTCTGCTCCACACGTCTCTCCTCCTCCTTGGACCAGCATTTTCCTGAGGAATCGTGTGCAAGAGGCTAGGAGTGCAAGAGGCCAGATCACACCATACACATACATTCGAGGTCTCTGCTTCTGCTGTGGTTTGTTCCACTGGCCAAAGCTAGTCATATGATTGCTCCCCAAATCAGTGAGACAGAGAAGTAAAGCCTTCCCTGGGAGGGGGAGAGAAGAGAATCCTTGCTGAACAATCTGGCTCAGATGGTGGGATCCCACTTGAAGTTCCCCTCAGCGCTGAGCAAGGAGAGAGGGAGACCAACAGTCAGAGATCTCTGGTAGAGCCCAGGTTGAGAGTCCATGCGGTCCTGGAACACGCAGAGATAAACACAGGCCCAAACTCAGACCCGGAGGCAGACCAAATGCTGCCCAGCTCTGCCGTCCACCAGTTGGGCAAGCTTCAGCCCCTTCCTTAACTTCTCTGAGCCTAAACCTCTCTAAGCCTATCTTCTTATGCACAAAATGGGGGATTCCTACCTCACTCGGATGCTGTTCAAACTAAATGAGAAAGGAATTTGAGGTGTGCAGCTCTGTGCATGGAGTTTTGTATCTAGTCCTTCACTGAACTCTCCTCTGAATTTCAGTTTCCCCATCTGTGAACTGGGAGTAACAATCCCTCCCAGTGGGAGTAAGGGGCATCTAGAGAAACACTGTCTACAAACCACTAAAACATTAAAGACCACAGTCTAGAAGATTAGACTTCTAGAGTTGCCTGGGGAGGAACCACAGGCTGGCTCCCTGCCTGGGGTCGGTACTGTTATGCCCCTTTCTTTCTGGGGAGGCTCTGAGTCTTCCAGTCCCTTCCTTTCTCTCTGATCTTTGACCTTTAGGGACTCCTGTCTCCCACCCCAGCCTGAGGTCCCAACTAGTGTGATGCAGAAAATGGAGAGTGTAGGGGACACACAGACCTGGGGTGGGCCTTGCCCTGCACCTTCCTAGCTATGTGACCTTGAGCCATTCACCGACCTCTCTGAGCCTCCCTTCCCTCTGCATCCTCCGCTGAGAGGTGGGAAGAGGACCTTTCTCTAACAAGCCCAGTGCTCCCCACAAGCTGCTGTAATTGAATCCCATTTTCCAGATCCCAGAGGGCTGACATTTGAAAGAAACAACCCAAGAGCCCCTGAGACAATGAAAGAGAAAGCAGGCATGCAAGTGTACCTGGGCACCAGCTGTCCCTATGCAGGTTTTTAAACTCTTTAAAAGCTGGGGCAGTCAAACCTGCTTCTGGGGACCAGGCCCCCTTTCCAGGGCCTGGGAGGGTGCTAGAGAGAGTGACAGGAACCAGCATCCACCTGGGTCCTGGGATCGTCATCCACTGAGCAAGGTGCAGGCAGTGGGGGAGTAGGTTTAGGAGAAAAAATTTCTAAATGTTGTTATAAATGAGGAATAAACTTTTCCCTGACCCCCTGTGTCGCCCACTTTGAAATTTCCTGGAAAGTCAAAAGATAAAGATCTGAGTTCCTTAGACTACTTCCTGGTTGCCTCGTTGCATGCATCACCAAGCCAAGACTGGACCCCATGGAACACAATTGCTTTTGGGTTAGATTATTATCACCCCCATCCTACAGGTGAGGAAACTGAGGCTCAGAGAAGGCAAGTGCTTGCTGTTTCTATGTCACAGAAGAAGGCAAGGGCACAACAAGAGCTCAGCCTTTGGCTGCCTGGCTCGAATTGTTCATGCTCCAAAATGATGGCCTGAACTTCCCTTTCGTGTAAGTATTGGTCAGAGGAGTCTGTTTCTCTGGGGCATCTACAGTAGGATTTAGGTCACAAAGAAACCGCATGGTTGACACACTTTGCTAAGAGTAAGAGCTACTAGGGATTTTCCTGGCCCTCTGCCGCCCATGCCATGGTTTCTCCCTGCAGAGTGCTTGGGATGCCTCCAGATAAACTTTCCTATAAACCAGAACCCTACCTCGAGAGGTACCACCAAGCCCCAGCCCCCAGATCTGCTGGACTGCCCAGGCATTGTCTCTCCCTCCCCAACTGAACCCCAGAAATGAGCTGTCATCCAGAGAGGGTAGCCACTACTCCCCCCGCCCTAGGAATGAGAGAGAGGTGGGCAGACTTCCCAGGCTGATACAGGAACCCAGAGCCACTGATGAGTCCACCCAACACCTGCTCATGAATTGTGCAAAGTTCCTCTGGCTCACGGTCCTACAGGCGGGCGCAGTCTCTATTATGACGATAGCTGTGCTGCCCTGCCCAAGTTGCTCAACTTCTCTGAGCTCAGCCGGAGTCACAGCACCAATGCCTTGAGATGGGAAAGCATTTCCCCCTGTACACAGCACTCTCCTGCTCGAGCAACGACTCAGCTACCTTAGCTGTTGCTGTCCCCGCCAGGTCAAAGCAGGAGAGAGGGGGCGGGTGGGGCGGATACTCAGGGGACCATTTTCCTTCAGTGTCATCTGTTTGTTTAACCGAAGGCGGGTGACAATCCCCAGGACACCCTCAAGGTGTAAATATTTACCCATCGAGGACTGTGGGAGGCCCCGGTCCTGGGGTGAAGTGAGGTCCTGAAGAACATCTCCCGGGCTCGGCCAGAGGGTAGGGTAGAGGGAGGGGATGAGGAGGAGTTGGAGGTGGAAAAAAAAGGAGAAATCACGCAGAAATATGTCTTTTCATTATTTTATTTTCATTTTCATTGGAGTATAGTTGCTTTACAATATTGTGTTAGTTTCTGCTGTACAGCAAAGTGAATCAGCTATGTGTTTACATACATCCCCTCTTCTGTAGATTTCTTTTGGTTCCCCGTGCTCTATAGCAGGTTCTCATTAGTTATCCATTTTATACCTGCTGCTGCTGTTGCTAAGTCGCTTCAGTCGTGTCCAACTCTGTGCGACCCCATAGACGGCAGCCCACCAGGCTCCCCCGTCCTTGGGATTCTCCAGGCAAGAACACTGGAGTCGGTTGTCATTTCCGTCTCCAATGCATGAAAGTGAAAAGTGAAAGCGTAGTCGCTCGGTTGTGTCCGACTCTTGGCGACCCCACGGACTGCAGCCGACCAGGCTCCTCCGTCCATGGCCGTCCATTGCTCCTCCGGCAAGAGGACTGGAGTGGGCTGCCATAGTAGTGTATATATGTCAATCCCAGTCTCCCAGTTTGTCCCACCCCCTCTTCCCCCGCTTTGTTTATATGTTTATTCTCTACATCTGTGTCTCTATTTCTGCTTTGCAAATAAGTTTCTCTGTACCATTTTTCTAGATTTCGTATAGAAGCAATATTATATGATATTTGTTTATCTCTGACTTACTTCACTTTGTATGTCAGTCTCTAGGTCTATCCATGTCTCTGAAAATGGCACTAAGAAATATTTCTGAAGGAGAACAAACTCCACAAGTGTCAGAATTATTTTAAAAGTGTTTTGTTTGCACAAGAACAGGCCACGCAGGCACCAATGTCACCACCTGGAGGGTAGGTGAAGGTGGGTCTTGAGCAGAAATACACACATATATGGCAAACCACGAGCTGGAAAGTCGACGAGGAGCGACACTTTGGGCTCCTGGAGGCTCCCTTTTCATTCTACACATAACACAGAAGGTGCAGAGAGACGACTGCCCCTATGGAGGCCCGGCCTGGTGCCAGGCGCCTTCCCACCTCGAGGCAAGCGTGACCCCCCCCCCCCAGTCTCCCTTTTCCAGGGGCACCTGAGGCAGCCACCGCTCCCTCCTCCATCATGCTCACTGGGCAGGAAGGGGGACACAAAGTGACATCGAGCTCCCAGGGAGGGCACAGAGGCCTGATTCAGGGCAAGGGCTGTGAGCCAGGCCAGTGTGCGAGGGCGGAGGGGAGCAAGGTGTCCCAAGGAGCGCGATCCAGGCAGGGCTCTGCAGGCGCGCAGGCCCGAGGACCGAGCTGAGGGCCTTTGAGGGAGCAGGGAGCAGGGCAGAGTCGCTGGGATGTCCATAGTCAAGCGGACCGTGGAGGGGGCAGGGTGGGCTCATATGTGCAGCCCACCTGGTAAGTAAGGTGGGCCCTGGGGTCATCCCTGAGCTGAGAGCAAGCGGGCTTCACACAAGGTCAGAGGGCAGGATTGGAGCAGAGAGAAAGATGAGGGCAGAAGTTGGGACTGAGGCCGCCAGGCCGTGGGGCCCATTCTCTTCCCAGCCAGCCCCCCTCCAACTGCCCTGCAAGACCAGGTGCCCCAAAAATAGCCCAGTGGGGCTCAGACAGCCCCCAGGGCAGCCAAAGGGCCTCTAAGTGGCCCTGTCTGTTTGTGGATCGGATGCCGGGCTCTCCTCGCCACCTGCCGGCCTTGGCATCTCCCCTGTTCTCCCCAGAGAGATGCTCATTCTATTAACACACGCGGCAGCCACTCCTAACAAAGCCAAGGCCACATTCTCTGTGCTGACAGCCCTCTTCAACTTCTGCCGGGGGACAAAGGACAAGCTAGTTAACAGAGGCGGGGGGCAGTAGGATGGAGGCCAAAAGTGCAACCCAATACAGAGGCGATGGAGGATACAATAGCCCCGCTCCAGGAGCTCCGTCCACTTGGAAGCTGTCCTGTGTGAAGCCGCCTGGGGCTTATTGCCTGTCGGAGGAAACCAGAGACAGGCCCTTCGAGGCAGGCCTGGCAGTTTCCCTCCCCACAAACGCACAACAAAGCGTTGGCAGAACTGTCTGGCAAGGGGGCCCAGTCTGTTTGTCTTGCTAAGGGTGGTAATCTCCCCACACTGAGACCCAGGCGTTCAACTTAAATATTCCAGTTGCCATGGCAACCTTCTCAGCTGGCTCTTCCCCTGTCATTTTCCATCACACATCATGGCAGGTAGTTTTTGCTCCAATTGGAAACTTATGGTTGCCCAGGCAACCTCCTTAGAACATCCTGAGGATGCAGGTGGGCTGCAGGTGAGGTGAGGATCTGTCTATTGGGAGCCCCTAGATGGCTGTATGGTGGGCACAAGAGAGGTCTGGCACCATGGTAGGCTGTGGTAAACATGTCTGGGGTAGTACATGGTGGGGAGGGGGAGTTCTGGAAAGAGAGGACAATGGGGCTCTGCAGACGCACCCATTCATTCACTGCCTCGCTTGTAAGTCATTCATTCATTCTCTCCCTTGCACACTCACCCCTCGCCACTGAGCATCTGTTGTTTTCTGGCCCTTTTTTGCCTGCAGGCTGGGTAAATGGAGGAGCAGGCAGAGCCCCCCACACACACACAGCACACATAGAAAAGCAAAACCAGAAAGAGCCTGGCTTTGGAGTCCAGCAGATCTGGATTTTTGTTTAGACTCCTGACTTTCTCCTCTTATAAGTGAAGTAGAAGACTCAGACTTGCTTCTGAAGATGCTGGAAGCAGAAAACACTTGAGAGCCCATAGCAAGGCATGGAGACAGGTCTTCTGCACCTGAGGAGCGTGTGGGCAACAACTCCCGTGGTCCTCCGGTGGTGGGGAGGGCTGATCCTGGGGGAGGAGGGGAACTGGGAACCTGGGACTCAGACAGTCAGAGAGCAAGGCTGGCTTTGTCACACCTCCTTGGAGGGAGAGAACAGGGTCCCTTCCTTCCTCCCCTGAGCTCGGTCCCAGAAGGACGCAAGGGAGGGATGCAGGGGAGAGAGAAGTGTGACATCCCAGGAGGGCCTCCTGGCCCCTACTTAATCCCAACAACACTGCCAGGTAGCCTTCTTTCCCCCTATTTTGCAATTTAGGAAACTGAGGCCTAGAGAGGTGGAATAAGGTAACCCCGAAAGCAAGCAAGTCGATTAGGAATTCATCCGTGGGTCGTGCTCCTTACACAATCCCTCATTTAATTCTCACAACAGGCCTGGGAGGCAAATTTCATCATCCCGACTCTGGATGTGAAAAGTCAATCAAAGCAAAGTGAGGAGGCTCACCTAGGATCACACAGCTCCTTCCCAGGCCCACTCGGCCCAACACCCTGACCTTGGGACCAGAGTGGGCCTGTCCAGCCCAGAAGTCACCCCTGGGCAGGGGAACAGGAGAGAAACTGACATCAACCCATCCTTTCTGACCCACCCCCAACCCCCACCATCCTGGCTTTGCTGGGACCTGGGCCTGGCTTCTGGTCAGAGCGAGAGATGGGGAGAGAGGCCTGGATGGGGCTCAACGAGTTCCTGCACCCCCTTGGAGGTAGACACAGGCTGGAGGCCAGGCAGGCAGCTGGGACAGGACAGCCCCGATTCCTGCTCCTTCAGTGAAATTGTCAACACCAGAGGCCCGGGCACCACAAGAGCCGACCAGAAGCCCCTTAGAAGTGTGAAGGCCGGGGTGGGAGGAGAGGGGAGGGAAGCAAGTGAGCTGGGGAGGTGGAGAGCTGGGACTCCTCCTTCCAGAGCGGGAGGCCATGGTTCAGACACAGGACGTGACGCATCCAAGGAGGTGGCTGTTTTTGTTCAGTCGCTAGATTGTGTCTGACTCTTCGCGACCCCGTGGCCTGCAGCACGCCAGGCTTCCCTGTCCTTCACTATCTCTTGGATTTTCTTCAAACTCATGTCCATGGAGTCAATGATGCCATCCAACTATCTCATCCTCTGTCGTCCCCTTCTCCTCCTGTCCTCAATCTTCCCCAGCATCAGGGTCACAGTGACCAAAAGACGTGCAGATCTGAGATTCAAACCCAGCTTTGCCTCCCCCTCAGGGCCTCTGCAGTTCACAGAGGGTCCACTTCCGTCACGGTCTGGCTTCTGTTTCCCCCACACACAGAGGGGGCAGCCTCGAGGACTCAGACCTTCACTGACACCTCCATCCACCAGTTCCTCCTTCTTCCCCAAACCCCGCAGGCCTCCTTCCTCTCCAGGAACTCGGCCCCTTGCTCTTCTTCCTGCCCAGAACACTCCTCTCCCAATGATGCTCACATTCCATGCAAGAACCCCCCCCCCCCAGTCTCCCTTTTCCAGGGGCACCTGAGGCAGCCACCGCTCCCTCCTCCATCATGCTCACTGGGCAGGAAGGGGGACACAAAGTGACATCGAGCTCCCAGGGAGGGCACAGAGGCCTGATTCAGGGCAAGGGCTGTGAGCCAGGCCAGTGTGCGAGGGCGGAGGGGAGCAAGGTGTCCCAAGGAGCGCGATCCAGGCAGGGCTCTGCAGGCGCGCAGGCCCGAGGACCGAGCTGAGGGCCTTTGAGGGAGCAGGGAGCAGGGCAGAGTCGCTGGGATGTCCATAGTCAAGCGGACCGTGGAGGGGGCAGGGTGGGCTCATATGTGCAGCCCACCTGGTAAGTAAGGTGGGCCCTGGGGTCATCCCTGAGCTGAGAGCAAGCGGGCTTCACACAAGGTCAGAGGGCAGGATTGGAGCAGAGAGAAAGATGAGGGCAGAAGTTGGGACTGAGGCCGCCAGGCCGTGGGGCCCATTCTCTTCCCAGCCAGCCCCCCTCCAACTGCCCTGCAAGACCAGGTGCCCCAAAAATAGCCCAGTGGGGCTCAGACAGCCCCCAGGGCAGCCAAAGGGCCTCTAAGTGGCCCTGTCTGTTTGTGGATCGGATGCCGGGCTCTCCTCGCCACCTGCCGGCCTTGGCATCTCCCCTGTTCTCCCCAGAGAGATGCTCATTCTATTAACACACGCGGCAGCCACTCCTAACAAAGCCAAGGCCACATTCTCTGTGCTGACAGCCCTCTTCAACTTCTGCTGGGGGACAAAGGACAAGCTAGTTAACAGAGGCGGGGGGCAGTAGGATGGAGGCCAAAAGTGCAACCCAATACAGAGGCGATGGAGGATACAATAGCCCCGCTCCAGGAGCTCCGTCCACTTGGAAGCTGTCCTGTGTGAAGCTGCCTGGGGCTTATTGCCTGTCGGAGGAAACCAGAGACAGGCCCTTCGAGGCAGGCCTGGCAGTTTCCCTCCCCACAAACGCACAACAAAGCGTTGGCAGAACTGTCTGGCAAGGGGGCCCAGTCTGTTTGTCTTGCTAAGGGTGGTAATCTCCCCACACTGAGACCCAGGCGTTCGACTTAAATATTCCAGTTGCCATGGCAACCTTCTCAGCTGGCTCTTCCCCTGTCATTTTCCATCACACATCATGGCAGGTAGTTTTTGCTCCAATTGGAAACTTATGGTTGCCCAGGCAACCTCCTTAGAACATCCTGAGGATGCAGGTGGGCTGCAGGTGAGGTGAGGATCTGTCTATTGGGAGCCCCTAGATGGCTGCATGGTGGGCACAAGAGAGGTCTGGCACCATGGTAGGCTGTGGTAAACATGTCTGGGGTAGTACATGGTGGGGAGGGGGAGTTCTGGAAAGAGAGGACAATGGGGCTCTGCAGACGCACCCATTCATTCACTGCCTCGCTTGTAAGTCATTCATTCATTCTCTCCCTTGCACACTCACCCCTCGCCACTGAGCATCTGTTGTTTTCTGGCCCTTTTTTGCCTGCAGGCTGGGTAAATGGAGGAGCAGGCAGAGCCCCCCACACACACACAGCACACATAGAAAAGCAAAACCAGAAAGAGCCTGGCTTTGGAGTCCAGCAGATCTGGATTTTCGTTTAGACTCCTGACTTTCTCCTCTTATAAGTGAAGTAGAAGACTCAGACTTGCTTCTGAAGATGCTGGAAGCAGAAAACACTTGAGAGCCCATAGCAAGGCATGGAGACAGGTCTTCTGCACCTGAGGAGCGTGTGGGCAACAACTCCCGTGGTCCTCCGGTGGTGGGGAGGGCTGATCCTGGGGGAGGAGGGGAACTGGGAACCTGGGACTCAGACAGTCAGAGAGCAAGGCTGGCTTTGTCACACCTCCTTGGAGGGAGAGAACAGGGTCCCTTCCTTCCTCCCCTGAGCTCGGTCCCAGAAGGACGCAAGGGAGGGATGCAGGGGAGAGAGAAGTGTGACATCCCAGGAGGGCCTCCTGGCCCCTACTTAATCCCAACAACACTGCCAGGTAGCCTTCTTTCCCCCTATTTTGCAATTTAGGAAACTGAGGCCTAGAGAGGTGGAATAAGGTAACCCCGAAAGCAAGCAAGTCGATTAGGAATTCATCCGTGGGTCGTGCTCCTTACACAATCCCTCATTTAATTCTCACAACAGGCCTGGGAGGCAAATTTCATCATCCCGACTCTGGATGTGAAAAGTCAATCAAAGCAAAGTGAGGAGGCTCACCTAGGATCACACAGCTCCTTCCCAGGCCCACTCGGCCCAACACCCTGACCTTGGGACCAGAGTGGGCCTGTCCAGCCCAGAAGTCACCCCTGGGCAGGGGAACAGGAGAGAAACTGACATCAACCCATCCTTTCTGACCCACCCCCAACCCCCACCATCCTGGCTTTGCTGGGACCTGGGCCTGGCTTCTGGTCAGAGCGAGAGATGGGGAGAGAGGCCTGGATGGGGCTCAACGAGTTCCTGCACCCCCTTGGAGGTAGACACAGGCTGGAGGCCAGGCAGGCAGCTGGGACAGGACAGCCCCGATTCCTGCTCCTTCAGTGAAATTGTCAACACCAGAGGCCCGGGCACCACAAGAGCCGACCAGAAGCCCCTTAGAAGTGTGAAGGCCGGGGTGGGAGGAGAGGGGAGGGAAGCAAGTGAGCTGGGGAGGTGGAGAGCTGGGACTCCTCCTTCCAGAGCGGGAGGCCATGGTTCAGACACAGGACGTGACGCATCCAAGGAGGTGGCTGTTTTTGTTCAGTCGCTAGGTTGTGTCTGACTCTTCGCGACCCCGTGGCCTGCAGCACGCCAGGCTTCCCTGTCCTTCACTATCTCTTGGATTTTCTTCAAACTCATGTCCATGGAGTCAATGATGCCATCCAACTATCTCATCCTCTGTCGTCCCCTTCTCCTCCTGTCCTCAATCTTCCCCAGCATCAGGGTCACAGTGACCAAAAGACGTGCAGATCTGAGATTCAAACCCAGCTTTGCCTCCCCCTCAGGGCCTCTGCAGTTCACAGAGGGTCCACTTCCGTCACGGTCCGGCTTCTGTTTCCCCCACACACAGAGGGGGCAGCCTCGAGGACTCAGACCTTCACTGACACCTCCATCCACCAGTTCCTCCTTCTTCCCCAAACCCCGCAGGCCTCCTTCCTCCCCAGGAACTCGGCCCCTTGCTCTTCTTCCTGCCCAGAACACTCCTCTCCCAATGATGCTCACATTCCATGCAAGAATACACGTCCCCTCCTCTGAGAGGCTTCCTCTGATCATCTCATCTGAAATAGGCACCTCCTTTGCCAAAAATAATCAGTTTTGGGGGGCAGAGGATGGAGTGCTAGACAAGGGAGGCAAGACAGCCATGCTGAGTGATGGGTACCTTGGGCAAGGGAGGCCAGTCATTGATCCATTCTCTGTAACTTTCTAACTGCTTGACATTTCCCATCATAAAAGGTTTTATTCATTTATTTATGGCTGCACTAGGTCCTCTTCGCCGCATGTGGGCAGGGGCAACTCTCTTCTTGCGGTAGGCAGGCTTCTCATCGCAGTGGTTTCTCACGTTGTGGAGCGCGGGCTCTAGGCACATGGGCCTCAGTAATATGTTCCAAAGAGCTGGCTCAATAGTAGTGGCCCATGGGCTTAGTTGCCCCAGGGCATGTGGGATCATCCCAGACCAGGGATCAAATCCCTGTCCCTTGCATTGGCAGGATTCTTTACCACTGAGCCACCAGAGAAGCTCCCCATCATAAAAATTTTTTAAGGGAATTCTCTGGCTGTCCAGGGGCTAGGATTTTGTGCTTTTACGGCTGTGGTCAAGGTTCAATACATGGACAGGGAAGTAAGATCCTGTAAGCAGTGCTGTGCAGCTGAAAAAAAATTAAAAGTTTTTAAAATAACAAATACTAGAAATTGACGTTCCTTCTCCCCCTCTCCCATCACCCTGTTTTATTTTTCTTCATAATATCTTAACTCCACCCAACATCGCTTCGTGTGTCTAGCTGACCATTTGTAGGCGGTTCCATGAGAGTCGAGCTTTGTCTTGTTCACCTCTAAATCCCAAGGGTCTGTGCCAGACACGTAGACACACAGTTGGTGCTCAGTAAATATTTGTCGAGTTGAAAAAAGAACCAGATGCAACAATGGAGGTGTGTTCTAAAGAACAGAAGTACGCCAGTTCGAGTTTTGGGTCTGAGCCCATTTTAACCACAGGTGTAGGGCTGAGAGAGAGATGAACATATTCCTCATTTATTCACTCCACAAATGTTTAAGGACACCCCTTCTCGCCAAGTCCTGCGCTGGCACTGGATTCTCCAAGCTGAGTCTTCAGGGAGTATGCTGGAGATGGGCCACGTGCTGTGGAAACCCTTGGAAGGCAAACCTCACTCAGTCCTTCTCGAGAGGGCATCGGGGAAGGCCTCCTTATAGGAGTGACCTCTAAGTTTAATCTTAGGATAGTAGCATTTCTCCAGAGGAGGAGGATGGATGTTCCAGGCAGAAGACACAGCCCAGCCACAGGCCTAGATAGGACAGCTGGGACAACTGCCTACTTCAGTGTGACCAGGGCAGAGAGGGCCAGGGAGGCACCCAGAGGCCCAGGGTGGGGTGCTCAGCTTGGACACCAGAGTGTGCAGGTCTTGACGGCAGGCAGAGGAGGGTGGAGGATGACAGAAAGGTCGTGCCTGTCCCACCTGCCTGTCAGTGCCAAGGACCCAGCAGCTCATCCTCACTCCTGGCTTTTGGTGCTTGGGGTTCCCTCCACCGGGAATGTGTTGCCCCGTCTCTGCACAGGTTCTCCTCCTCCTCCAGGTCTAGACACGAGCCTGGGCTGCTCTGAGCTGCTAGCATCAGAAGAGGCAGCCTGAGGGATTGTCCATTTCCACTCCCTTTCTGCCTCCTGCAGAGCCTATGGCAGGTTCTTCCCCCTGCATCCACACCACTCTGCTGTGGCTTTGCAGAGTCTCCCCCGCAACTCCCAAGAGACAGGGTTTCTTCTCCCAGCACACCGATGATGGACTTGACCATGAGACCTGCTTTGGCCAGTGGCATGTGGGCAGAAGTGTCCCAGTTCTGAGCCTTAAGAGGCCTTCAGGTTGCTCCCTGCCCCCTCGCCCTTCTGCCAACCCCAAGGGACAAGTGTGTCCTAGGCAGTCCAGGGATGGGAGGCCACTGAGGCCTGAAGCCAAGTCCCATGGAGCCCAGAGAGATCCACTGAGCCCCAGTGGATCCACAGATTTGTGAGAATAAGTGACTGATACACAGCCCTTAGCCTTCTATCATTATTCTACCCATCTGAGCTCCAGAAGAATTAATGCTTTTGAACTGCGATGCTGGAGAAGATCTTGAGAGTCCCTTGGACTGCAAAGAGACCAAATGAGTCAATCCTAAAGGAAATCAACCCTGAATATTCCCTGGTAGCTCAGCTGGAAAAGAATTCACCTGCAATGCAGGAGACCCCAGTTTGATTCCTGGGTCAGGAAGATCCACTGAAGAAGGGATAAGCTACCCACTCCAGTATTCTTAGGCTTCCCTGGTGGCTTAGATGGTAGAGAATCTGCCTGTAATGTGGGAGACCTGGGTTCTAACCCTGGGTTGGGAAGATCCCCTGGAGGAGGGCATGGCAACCCATTCCAGTATTCTTGCCTGGAGAATCCCCATGTATAGAGGAGCCTGGTGGGCTACAGTCCATGGGGTCACAAGGAGTCTGACATGACTGAGCAACTAAGCACAGTACACAGCATTCATTGGAAGGACTGATGTTGAAGCTGAAGCTCCAATATTTTGGCCACCTGATGCGAAGAGCCAACTCATTGGAAAAGACTCTGATGCTGGGAAAGATTGAAGGCAGAAGGAGAAAAGGGCAGCAGAGGATGAGATGGTTGGATGGCATCACTGCCTTAATAGACAAGAATTTGAGCAAACTTCGAGAGATAGTGAACGACAGAGGAGCCAGGCTTGCTGCAGTCCACGGGATCGCAAAGACTCAGACACAACTTAG